>CM059790.1:49966438-50066438 GCA_030435695.1 Brachymystax lenok tsinlingensis | reverse complement strand
GGCTGACAGGGGAGGATTACGCTGGGCTACAGCCTCTACACTGGCTGAGAGAGGTGGAGGATTACGCTGGGCTACAGCCTCTACACTGGCTGACAGGGGAGGATTACGCTGGGCTACAGCCTCTACACTGGCTGAGAGGGGAGGAGGATTACGCTGGGCTAAAGCCTCTACACTGGCTGAGAGGAGGATTACGCTGGGCTACAGCCTCTACACTGGCTGAGAGGGAGGATTACGCTGGGCTACAGCCTCTACACTGGCTGAGAGGGGAGGATTACGCTGGGCTACAGCCTCTACACTGGCTGAGAGGGGAGGATTACGCTGGGCTACAGCCTCTACACTGGCTGAGAGAGGAAAGGAGGATTACACTGGGCTACAGCCTCTACACTGGCTGAGAGAGGAGAGGAGGATTACGCTGGGCTACAGCCTCTACACTGGCTGAGAGAGGAGGAGGATTACGCTGGGCTACAGCCTCTACACTGGCTGAGAGGGAGGATTACGCTGGGCTACAGCCTCTACACTGGCTGAGAGGGGAGGAGGATTACGGCTGGGCTACAGCCTCTACACTGGCTGAGAGGGAGGATTACGCTGGGCAACAGCCTTTACACTGGCTGAGAGGGGAGGATTACGCTGGGCTACAGCCTTTACACTGGCTGAGAGAGGAGGATTACGCTGGGCTACAGCCTTTACACTGGCTGAGAGAGCGGAGGATTACGCTGGGCTACAGCCTTTACACTGGCTGAGAGCGGAGGATTACGCTGGGCTACAGCCTCTACACTGGCTGAGAGGGGAGGAGGATTACGCTGGGCAACAGCCTTTACACTGGCTGAGAGAGGAGGATTACGCTGGGCTACAGCCTCTACACTGGCTGAGAGGGGAGGATTACGCTGGGCTACAGCCTCTACACTGGCTGAGAGGGAGGATTACGCTGGGCTACAGCCTCTACACTGGCTGAGAGGAGGATTACGCTGGGCTACAGCCTCTACACTGGCTGAGAGGGAGGATTACGCTGGGCTACAGCCTCTACACTGGCTGAGAGGGGAGGATTACGCTGGGCTACAGCCTCTACACTGGCTGAGAGGGAGGATTACGCTGGGCTACAGCCTCTACACTGGCTGAGAGGGAGGATTACGCTGGGCTACAGCCTCTACACTGGCTGAGAGGGAGGATTACGCTGGGCCTACAGCCTCTACACTGGCTGAGAGGAGGATTACGCTGGGCTACAGCCTCTACACTGGCTGAGAGGGGAGGATTACGCTGGGCTACAGCCTCTACACTGGCTGAGAGGGAGGATTACGCTGGGCTACAGCCTCTACACTGGCTGAGAGGAGAGGGAGGATTACGCTGGGCTACAGCCTCTACACTGGCTGAGAGGGGAGGATTACGCTGGGCTACAGCCTCTACACTGGCTGAGAGGGAGGATTACGCTGGGCTACAGCCTCTACACTGGCTGAGAGAGGAGGATTACGCTGGGCTACAGCCTCTACACTGGCTGAGAGGGAGGATTACGCTGGGCTACAGCCTCTACACTGGCTGAGAGAGGAGGAGGATTACGCTGGGCTACAGCCTCTACACTGGCTGAGAGAGGAGAGGAGGATTACGCTGGGCTACAGCCTCTACACTGGCTGAGAGAGCGGAGGATTACGCTGGGCTACAGCCTCTACACTGGCTAACAGGGGAGGATTACGCTGGGCTACAGCCTCTACACTGGCTAAGAGGGGAGGAGGATTACGCTGGGCTACAGCCTCTACACTGGCTGAGAGGGGAGGATTACGCTGGGCTACAGCCTCTACACTGGCTGAGAGGGGAGGATTACGCTGGGCTACAGCCTCTACACTGGCTGAGAGAGGAGGATTACGCTGGGCTACAGCCTCTACACTGGCTGAGAGGAGGAGGATTACGCTGGGCTACAGCCTCTACACTGGCTGAGAGAGGAGGAGGATTACGGCTGGGCTACAGCCTCTACACTGGCTGAGAGGGGAGGATTACGCTGGGCTACAGCCTCTACACTGGCTGAGAGGGGAGGATTACGCTGGGCTACAGCCTCTACACTGGCTGAGAGGGGAGGATTACGCTGGGCTACAGCCTCTACACTGGCTGAGAGAGGAGGATTACGGCTGGGCTACAGCCTCTACACTGGCTGACAGGGAGGATTACGCTGGGCTACAGCCTCTACACTGGCTGAGAGAGGAGAGGAGGATTACGCTGGGCTACAGCCTCTACACTGGCTGAGAGAGGAGAGGAGGATTACGCTGGGCTACAGCCTCTACACTGGCTGAGAGAGCGGAGGATTACGCTGGGCTACAGCCTCTACACTGGCTGAGAGGGGAGGAGGATTACGCTGGGCAACAGCCTTTACACTGGCTGAGAGAGGAGGATTACGCTGGGCTACAGCCTCTACACTGGCTGACAGGGGAGGATTACGCTGGGCTACAGCCTCTACACTGGCTGAGAGGGGAGGAGGATTACGCTGGGCTACAGCCTCTACACTGGCTGAGAGAGGAGGATTACGCTGGGCTACAGCCTCTACACTGGCTGAGAGGGGAGGAGGATTACGCTGGGCTACAGCCTCTACACTGGCTGAGAGGGGAGGATTACGCTGGGCTACAGCCTCTGCACTGGCTGAGAGGAGGATTACGCTGGGCTACAGCCTCTACACTGGCTGAGAGGGAGGAGGATTACGCTGGGCTACAGCCTCTACACTGGCTGAGAGGGGAGGATTACGGCTGGGCTACAGCCTCTACACTGGCTGAGAGAGGAGGATTACGCTGGGCTACAGCCTCTACACTGGCTGAGAGAGGAGGAGGATTACGCTGGGCTACAGCCTCTACACTGGCTGAGAGGGAGGATTACGGCTGGGCTACAGCCTCTACACTGGCTGAGAGGGAGGAGGATTACGCTGGGCTACAGCCTCTACACTGGCTGAGAGGGAGGATTACGCTGGGCTACAGCCTCTACACTGGCTGAGAGGGAGGATTACGCTGGGCTACAGCCTCTACACTGGCTGAGAGAGGAGGATTACGCTGGGCTACAGCCTCTACACTGGCTGACAGGAGGATTACGCTGGGCTACAGCCTCTACACTGGCTGAGAGAGGAGAGGAGGATTACGCTGGGCTACAGCCTCTACACTGGCTGAGAGAGGAGAGGAGGATTACGCTGGGCTACAGCCTCTACACTGGCTGAGAGAGCGGAGGATTACGCTGGGCTACAGCCTCTACACTGGCTGAGAGGGAGGATTACGCTGGGCTACAGCCTCTACACTGGCTGAGAGGGGAGGAGGATTACGCTGGGCTACAGCCTCTACACTGGCTGAGAGGGGAGGATTACGGCTGGGCTACAGCCTCTACACTGGCTGAGAGGGAGGATTACGCTGGGCTACAGCCTCTACACTGGCTGAGAGGGGAGGATTACGCTGGGCTACAGCCTCTACACTGGCTGAGAGGGAGGATTACGCTGGGCTACAGCCTCTACACTGGCTGAGAGGGAGGATTACGCTGGGCTACAGCCTCTACACTGGCTGAGAGAGGAGGATTACGCTGGGCTACAGCCTCTACACTGGCTGAGAGAGGAGGATTACGCTGGGCTACAGCCTCTACACTGGCTGAGAGGGAGGATTACGCTGGGCTACAGCCTCTACACTGGCTGAGAGGGGAGGATTACGCTGGGCTACAGCCTCTACACTGGCTGACAGGGGAGGATTACGCTGGGCTACAGCCTCTACACTGGCTGAGAGAGGAGAGGAGGATTACGCTGGGCTAAAGCCTCTACACTGGCTGAGAGAGGAGAGGAGGATTACGCTGGGCTACAGCCTCTACACTGGCTGAGAGAGCGGAGGATTACGCTGGGCTACAGCCTCTACACTGGCTGAGAGGGGAGGAGGATTACGCTGGGCAACAGCCTTTACACTGGCTGAGAGAGGAGGATTACGCTGGGCTACAGCCTCTACACTGGCTGACAGGGGAGGATTACGCTGGGCTAAAGCCTCTACACTGGCTGAGAGAGGAGGAGGATTACGCTGGGCTACAGCCTTTACACTGGCTGAGAGGGGAGGAGGATTACGCTGGGCTACAGCCTCTACACTGGCTGAGAGGGGAGGATTACGCTGGGCTACAGCCTCTACACTGGCTGAGAGGGGAGGATTACGCTGGGCTACAGCCTCTACACTGGCTGAGAGGGGAGGATTACGCTGGGCTACAGCCTCTACACTGGCTGAGAGGGGAGGATTACGCTGGGCTACAGCCTCTACACTGGCTGAGAGGGGAGGATTACGCTGGGCTACAGCCTCTACACTGGCTGAGAGGGGAGGATTACGCTGGGCTACAGCCTCTACACTGGCTGAGAGGGAGGATTACGCTGGGCTACAGCCTCTACACTGGCTGAGAGGGGAGGATTACGCTGGGCTACAGCCTCTACACTGGCTGAGAGGGAGGATTACGCTGGGCTACAGCCTCTACACTGGCTGAGAGGGGAGGATTACGCTGGGCTACAGCCTCTACACTGGCTGAGAGAGGAGGATTACGCTGGGCTACAGCCTCTACACTGGCTGACAGGGGAGGATTACGCTGGGCTACAGCCTCTACACTGGCTGAGAGAGGAGAGGAGGATTACGCTGGGCTACAGCCTCTACACTGGCTGAGAGAGCGGAGGATTACGCTGGGCTACAGCCTCTACACTGGCTGAGAGGGGAGGAGGATTACGCTGGGCAACAGCCTTTACACTGGCTGAGAGAGGAGGATTACGCTGGGCTACAGCCTCTACACTGGCTGACAGGGGAGGATTACGCTGGGCTACAGCCTCTACACTGGCTGAGAGAGGAGGAGGATTACGCTGGGCTAAAGCCTTTACACTGGCTGAGAGGGGAGGAGGATTACGCTGGGCTACAGCCTCTACACTGGCTGAGAGGGGAGGATTACGCTGGGCTACAGCCTCTACACTGGCTGAGAGGGAGGAGGATTACGGCTGGGCTACAGCCTCTACACTGGCTGAGAGAGGGAGGATTACGCTGGGCTACAGCCTCTACACTGGCTGAGAGGGAGGATTACGCTGGGCTACAGCCTCTACACTGGCTGAGAGGGAGGATTACGCTGGGCTACAGCCTCTACACTGGCTGAGAGGGAGGATTACGCTGGGCTACAGCCTCTACACTGGCTGAGAGGGGAGGATTACGCTGGGCCTACAGCCTCTACACTGGCTGACAGGGAGGATTACGCTGGGCTACAGCCTCTACACTGGCTGAGAGGGAGGATTACGCTGGGCTACAGCCTCTACACTGGCTGAGAGGGAGGATTACGCTGGGCTACAGCCTCTACACTGGCTGAGAGGGAGGATTACGCTGGGCTACAGCCTCTACACTGGCTGAGAGAGGAGGATTACGGCTGGGCTACAGCCTCTACACTGGCTGACAGGGAGGATTACGCTGGGCTACAGCCTCTACACTGGCTGAGAGAGGAGAGGAGGATTACGCTGGGCTACAGCCTCTACACTGGCTGAGAGAGGAGAGGAGGATTACGCTGGGCTACAGCCTCTACACTGGCTGAGAGAGCGGAGGATTACGCTGGGCTACAGCCTCTACACTGGCTGAGAGGAGGAGGATTACGCTGGGCAACAGCCTTTACACTGGCTGAGAGAGGAGGATTACGCTGGGCTACAGCCTCTACACTGGCTGAGAGGGAGAGGAGGATTACGCTGGGCTACAGCCTCTACACTGGCTGAGAGAGGAGGAGGATTACGCTGGGCTAAAGCCTTTACACTGGCTGAGAGGGGAGGAGGATTACGCTGGGCTACAGCCTCTACACTGGCTGAGAGGAGGAGGATTACGCTGGGCTACAGCCTCTACACTGGCTGAGAGGGAGGATTACGCTGGGCTACAGCCTCTACACTGGCTGAGAGGGGAGGATTACGCTGGGCTACAGCCTCTACACTGGCTGAGAGGGGAGGATTACGCTGGGCTACAGCCTCTACACTGGCTGAGAGGGAGGATTACGCTGGGCTACAGCCTCTACACTGGCTGAGAGGAGGATTACGCTGGGCTACAGCCTCTACACTGGCTGAGAGGGAGGATTACGCTGGGCTACAGCCTCTACACTGGCTGACAGGGGAGGATTACGCTGGGCTACAGCCTCTACACTGGCTGAGAGGGGAGGAGGATTACGCTGGGCTACAGCCTCTACACTGGCTGAGAGGGGAGGATTACGCTGGGCTACAGCCTCTACACTGGCTGAGAGGGGAGGATTACGCTGGGCTACAGCCTCTACACTGGCTGAGAGGGAGGATTACGCTGGGCTACAGCCTCTACACTGGCTGAGAGGAGAGGAGGATTACGCTGGGCTACAGCCTCTACACTGGCTGAGAGAGAGGAGGAGGATTACGCTGGGCTACAGCCTCTACACTGGCTGAGAGGGGAGGATTACGCTGGGCTACAGCCTCTACACTGGCTGACAGGGGAGGATTACGCTGGGCTACAGCCTCTACACTGGCTAAGAGGGGAGGAGGATTACGCTGGGCTACAGCCTTTACACTGGCTGAGAGGGGAGGAGGATTACGCTGGGCTACAGCCTCTACACTGGCTGAGAGGGGAGGAGGATTACGCTGGGCTACAGCCTCTAATTTGGCTGACAGGGGAGGATTACGCTGGGCTACAGCCTCTACACTGGCTGAGAAGGGAGGATTACGCTGGGCAACAGCCTCTACACTGGCTGAGAGAGGAGGATTACGCTGTGCAACAGCCTCTACACTGGCTGAGAGGGGAGGATTACGCTGGGCAACAGCCTCTACACTGGCTGACAGGGGAGGATTACGCTGGGCAACAGCCTCTACACTGGCTGACAGGGGAGGATTACGCTGGGCTACAGCCTCTACACTGGCTAAGAGGGGAGGAGGATTACGCTGGGCTACAGCCTCTACACTGGCTGACAGGGGAGGATTACGCTGGGCTACAGCCTCTACACTGGCTGAGAGGGAGGAGGATTACGCTGGGCTACAGCCTCTACACTGGCTGAGAGGGAGGAGGATTACGCTGGGCTACAGCCTCTACACTGGCTGAGAGGGGAGGAGGATTACGCTGGGCTACAGCCTCTACACTGGCTGAGAGGGAGGAGGATTACGCTGGGCTACAGCCTCTACACTGGCTGAGAGGAGGAGGATTACGCTGGGCTACAGCCTCTACACTGGCTGAGAGAGAGGAGGATTACGCTGGGCTACAGCCTCTACACTGGCTGAGAGAGGAGAGGAGGATTACGCTGGGCTACAGCCTCTACACTGGCTGAGAGAGGAGAGGAGGATTACGCTGGGCTACAGCCTCTACACTGGCTGAGAGAGAGAGGAGGATTACGCTGGGCCTAAAGCCTCTACACTGGCTGAGAGAGAGAGGAGGATTACGCTGGGCTACAGCCTCTACACTGGCTGAGAGAGGAGAGGAGGATTACGCTGGGCTACAGCCTCTACACTGGCTGAGAGAGGAGAGGAGGATTACGCTGGGCTACAGCCTCTCTACACTGGCTGGAGAGGGGAGGATTACGCTGGGCAACAGCCTCTACACTGGCTGAGAGGGGAGGATTACGCTGGGCTACAGCCTCTACACTGGCTGAGAGAGAGAGGAGGATTACGCTGGGCTACAGCCTCTACACTGGCTGAGAGAGGAGAGGAGGATTACGCTGGGCTACAGCCTCTACACTGGCTGAGAGAGGAGAGGAGGATTACGCTGGGCTACAGCCTCTACACTGGCTGAGAGAGGAGAGGAGGATTACGCTGGGCTACAGCCTCTACACTGGCTGAGAGAGGAGGATTACGCTGGGCTACAGCCTCTACACTGGCTGAGAGAGGGAGGATTACGCTGGGCTACAGCCTCTACACTGGCTGAGAGAGGGAGGAGGATTACGCTGGGCTACAGCCTCTACACTGGCTGAGAGGGGAGGATTACGCTGGGCTACAGCCTCTACACTGGCTGAGAGGGAGGAGGATTACGCTGGGCAACAGCCTCTACACTGGCTGAGAGAGGAGGATTACGCTGGGCTACAGCCTCTACACTGGCTGAGAGGGGAGGAGGATTACGCTGGGCTACAGCCTCTACACTGGCTGAGAGGGGAGGAGGATTACGCTGGGCTACAGCCTCTACACTGGCTGAGAGAGGAGGATTACGCTGGGCTACAGCCTTTACACTGGCTGAGAGAGGGAGGATTACGCTGGGCTACAGCCTCTACACTGGCTGAGAGAGCGGAGGATTACGCTGGGCTACAGCCTCTACACTGGCTGAGAGGGGAGGAGGATTACGCTGGGCTACAGCCTTTACACTGGCTGAGAGAGGAGGATTACGCTGGGCTACAGCCTCTACACTGGCTGACAGGGGAGGATTACGCTGGGCTACAGCCTCTACACTGGCTGAGAGAGGAGAGGAGGATTACGCTGGGCTAAAGCCTCTACACTGGCTGAGAGAGGAGAGGAGGATTACGCTGGGCTACAGCCTCTACACTGGCTGAGAGAGGAGAGGAGGATTACGCTGGGCTACAGCCTCTACACTGGCTGAGAGGGGAGGAGGATTACGCTGGGCTACAGCCTCTACACTGGCTGAGAGGGGAGGAGGATTACGCTGGGCTACAGCCTCTACACTGGCTGAGAGGGGAGGAGGATTACGCTGGGCTACAGCCTCTACACTGGCTGAGAGGGGAGAGTAGGATTACGCTGGGCTACTGGCTGAGAGAGGAGAGGAGGATTACGCTGGGCTACAGCCTCTACACTGGCTGAGAGAGAGGAGGATTACGCTGGGCTACAGCCTCTACACTGGCTAGAGAGGGGAGGAGGATTACGCTGGGCTACAGCCTCTACACTGGCTGAGAGGGGAGGAGGATTACGCTGGGCTACAGCCTCTACACTGGCTGAGAGGAGGAGGATTACGCTGGGCTACAGCCTCTACACTGGCTGAGAGGAGAGGATTACGCTGGGCTACAGCCTCTACACTGGCTGAGAAGGGAGGATTACGGCTGGGCAACAGCCTCTACACTGGCTGAGAGAGGAGGATTACGCTGGGCAACAGCCTCTACACTGGCTGAGAGGAGAGGAGGATTACGCTGGGCTACAGCCTCTACACTGGCTGAGAGAGGAGAGGAGGATTACGCTGGGCCTACAGCCTCTACACTGGCTGAGAGAGGAGAGGAGGATTACGGCTGGGCTACAGCCTCTACACTGGCTGAGAGAGGGAGGAGGATTACGCTGGGCTACAGCCTCTACACTGGCTGACAGGGGAGGATTACGCTGGGCTACAGCCTCTACACTGGCTGAGAGGGGAGGAGGATTACGCTGGGCTACAGCCTCTACACTGGCTGAGAGGAGAGGAGGATTACGCTGGGCTACAGCCTCTACACTGGCTGAGAGGGAGGAGGATTACGTGGGCTACAGCCTCTACACTGGCTGAGAGGGGAGGAGGATTACGCTGGGCTACAGCCTCTACACTGGCTGAGAGGGGAGGAGGATTACGCTGGGCTACAGCCTCTACACTGGCTGAGAGAGGAGGATTACGCTGGGCTACAGCCTCTACACTGGCTGAGAGGGGAGGAGGATTACGCTGGGCTACAGCCTCTACACTGGCTGAGAGAGGAGAGGAGGATTACGCTGGGCTACAGCCTCTACACTGGCTGAGAGAGGAGAGGAGGATTACGCTGGGCTAAAGCCTCTACACTGGCTGAGAGAGGAGAGGAGGATTACGCTGGGCTACAGCCTCTACACTGGCTGAGAGAGGAGAGGAGGATTACGCTGGGCTACAGCCTCTACACTGGCTGAGAGAGGAGAGGAGGATTACGCTGGGCTACAGCCTCTACACTGGCTGAGAGGGGAGGATTACGCTGGGCAACAGCCTCTACACTGGCTGAGAGGGGAGGATTACGCTGGGCTACAGCCTCTACACTGGCTGAGAGAGGAGAGGAGGATTACGTTGGGCTAAAGCCTCTACACTGGCTGAGAGGGAAGGATTACGCTGGGCAACAGCCTTTACACTGGCTGAGAGAGAGAGGAGGATTACGCTGGGCAACAGCCTTTACACTGGCTGAGAGAGGAGGATTACGCTGGGCTACAGCCTCTACACTGGCAGAGAGGGGAGGAGGATTACGCTGGGCTACAGCCTCTACACTGGCTGAGAGGGGAGGAGGATTACGCTGGGCTACAGCCTCTACACTGGCTGAGAGAGGAGGATTACGCTGGGCTACAGCCTTTACACTGGCTGAGAGAGCGGAGGATTACGCTGGGCTACAGCCTTTACACTGGCTGAGAGAGCGGAGGATTACGCTGGGCTACAGCCTCTACACTGGCTGAGAGGGGAGGAGGATTACGCTGGGCAACAGCCTTTACACTGGCTGAGAGAGGAGGATTACGCTGGGCTACAGCCTCTACACTGGCTGAGAGGGGAGGAGGATTACGCTGGGCTACAGCCTCTACACTGGCTGAGAGAGGAGAGGAGGATTACGCTGGGCTACAGCCTCTACACTGGCTGAGAGAGGAGAGGAGGATTACGCTGGGCTACAGCCTCTACACTGGCTGAGAGAGGAGAGGAGGATTACGGCTGGGCCACAGCCTCTACACTGGCTGAGAGGGGAGGAGGATTACGCTGGGCTACAGCCTCTACACTGGCTGAGAGGGGAGGAGGATTACGCTGGGCTACAGCCTCTACACTGGCTGAGAGGGGAGGAGGATTACGCTGGGCTACAGCCTCTACACTGGCTGAGAGGGGAGAGTAGGATTACGCTGGGCTACTGGCTGAGAGAGGAGAGGAGGATTACGCTGGGCTACAGCCTCTACACTGGCTGACAGGGGAGGATTACGCTGGGCTACAGCCTCTACACTGGCTGAGAGGGGAGGAGGATTACGCTGGGCTACAGCCTCTACACTGGCTGAGAGGGGAGGAGGATTACGCTGGGCTACAGCCTCTACACTGGCTGACAGGGGAGGATTACGCTGGGCTACAGCCTCTACACTGGCTGACAGGGGAGGATTACGCTGGGCTACAGCCTCTACACTGGCTGAGAGGGGAGGAGGATTACGCTGGGCTACAGCCTCTACACTGGCTGAGAGGGGAGGAGGATTACGCTGGGCTACAGCCTCTACACTGGCTGAGAGGGGAGGAGGATTACGCTGGGCTACAGCCTCTACACTGGCTGAGAGGGGAGGAGGATTACGCTGGGCTACAGCCTCTACACTGGCTGAGAGAGGAGAGGAGGATTACGCTGGGCTACAGCCTCTACACTGGCTGAGAGAGGAGAGGAGGATTACGCTGGGCTAAAGCCTCTACACTGGCTGAGAGAGGAGGATTACGCTGGGCTACAGCCTCTACACTGGCTGAGAGAGGAGAGGAGGATTACGCTGGGCTACAGCCTCTACACTGGCTGAGAGAGGAGAGGAGGATTACGCTGGGCTACAGCCTCTACACTGGCTGGGAGGGGAGGATTACGCTGGGCAACAGCCTCTACACTGGCTGAGAGGGGAGGATTACGCTGGGCAACAGCCTCTACACTGGCTGAGAGGGGAGGATTACGCTGGGCTACAGCCTCTACACTGGCTGAGAGGGGAGGATTACGCTGGGCTACAGCCTTTACACTGGCTGAGAGGGGAGGATTACGCTGGGCTACAGCCTCTACACTGGCTGAGAGGGAAGGATTACGCTGGGCAACAGCCTTTACACTGGCTGAGAGAGGAGGATTACGCTGGGCAACAGCCTCTACACTGGCTGAGAGGGAGAGGAGGATTACGCTGGGCTACAGCCTCTACACTGGCTGAGAGGGGAGGAGGATTACGCTGGGCTACAGCCTCTACACTGGCTGAGAGAGGAGGATTACGCTGGGCTACAGCCTTTACACTGGCTGAGACAGGAGAGGAGGGTTATGCCGGACTACAGCCTCTACACTGGCTGAGACAGGAGAGGAGGGTTATGCCGGACTACAGCCTCTACACTGGCTGAGACAGGAGAGGAGGGTTATGCCGGACTACAGCCTCTACACTGGCTGAGACAGGAGAGGAGGGTTATGCCGGACTACAGCCTCTACACTGGCTGAGACAGGAGAGGAGGGTTATGCCGGACTACAGCCTCTACACTGGCTGAGACAGGAGAGGAGGGTTATGCCGGACTACAGCCTCTACACTGGCTGAGACAGGAGAGGAGGGTTATGCCGGACTACAGCCTCTACACTGGCTGAGACAGGAGAGGAGGGTTACACTGTGTATTTCACCCGTTAGTTCACAGTAGTTCCCTCTTCTCTGTCGAGGCACAGATCTGGGGAAGAGTACCACAAATGATCTGCAGCCTTGAACATCCAAGAACACAGTGATTTCCATCAGTGTTAAATTGAAGAAGGTTGAAACCACCAAGACTCCTAGAGCTGGTCGCCCGGCCAAACTGAACAATCGGAGAAGGGCCTTGGTCAGGGAGGTGACCAAGAACCCGATCGTCACTGACACAGCTCCAGAGTTCCTCTGTGGAGATGGGAGCACCTTCCAGAAGGTCCACCATCTCTGAAGCACTCCACCAAATCAGGCCTTTATGGTAGTGGCCAGACAGAAGCCACTCCTCAGTAAAAGGCACATGACAGCCCGCTTGGAGTTTGGCAAAAGGCACCTAAAGGACTCAGACCATGAGAAACAAGATTCTCTGGCCTGAATGCCAAGTGTCACATCTGGAAAAAACCTGGCACCATCCCTACGGTGAAACATGGTGGTGGTAGCATCATGCTGTAGGAATGTTTTTCAGCGGCAGGGACTGGGAGACTAGTCAGGATCGAGGGAAAGATGAACGGAGCAAAGTACAGAGATCCTTGATGAAAGCCTGCTCCAGAGCGCTCAGGACCTCAGACTGGGGCGAAGGTTCCCCTTCCAACAGGACAACGACCCTAAGCACACAGCCAAGACCAGGCAGGAGCGGCTTCAGGACAAGTCTCTGAATGTGCTTGAGTGGCCCAACCAGAGCCCAGACTTGAACCCAATCGAACATCTCTGGAGACCTGAAAATAGCTGTGCAGCGACACTCCCCATCCAACCTGACAGAGCTTGAGAGGATCTGCTGTAATCACTGCCAAAGGTGCTTCAACAACGTACTGAGTAAAGGGTCTGAATACTTATGTAAATGTCATATTTGAGTTTTATTCGAAAACATTTCTAAAACCCTGTTTTTGCTTTGTCATTATGGGGTATTGTGTGTAGACTGATGAGGGGAAAAGGGCTGTAACGTAACAAAATGTGTCTCCAACACTAAGACTGGAGAGACCCATAGAGAACTGCTGCTACCAGACTAATGGCTCCAACACTAAGACTGGAGAGACCCATAGAGAACTGCTGCTACCAGACTAATGGCTCCAACACTAAGACTGGAGAGACCCATAGAGAACTGCTGCTACCAGACTAATGGTTCCAACACTAAGACTGGAGAGACCCATAGAGAACTGCTGCTACCAGACCAATGGCTCCAACACTAAGACTGGAGAGACCCATAGAGAACTGCTGCTACCAGACTAATGGCTCCAACACTAAGACTGGAGAGACCCATAGAGAACTGCTGCTACCAGACTAATGGCTCCAACACTAAGACTGGAGAGACCCATAGAGAACTGCTGCTACCAGACTAATGGCTCCAACACTAAGACTGGAGAGACCCATAGAGAACTGCTGCTACCAGACTAACGGCTCCAACACTAAGACTGGAGAGACCCATAGAGAACTGCTGCTACCAGACTAATGGCTCCAACACTAAGACTGGAGAGACCCATAGAGAACTGCTGCTACCAGACTAATGGTTCCAACACTAAGACTGGAGAGACCCATAGAGAACTGCTGCTACCAGACTAATGGCTCCAACACTAAGACTGGAGAGACCCATAGAGAACTGCTGCTACCAGACTAATGGCTCCAACACTAAGACTGGAGAGACCCATAGAGAACTGCTGCTACCAGACTAATGGTTTGAACACTAGCAAATACATCAGTAGGCTTAAATTGACCAGTGTTTCTTCATCCTGGTCCAGGGGACCCAAAGGGGAGCACTCCACACCTAATTTACCTAATCAACTCATCAAAACTTTGATTAGTGGAATCAGGGGCATATTCACTAGGAACCAAACAAAAGCAAACGGCACGTAACGGGGAGGGACCTACCTGAATTTTTCCAACAGAAACACTTCTTTGCTTGCAAAACATTTTGCTACGGTCTGGACTAATGAATACATCCCAGGTGTGTAGTGCTTTGGGTCCCCAGGACCAGGATGAAGAATTACTGGGCTAAACAGTTGCTGAGGATTACAGACTAGTGTGGATGAGATCTGTATTTAATGTCATAACAATGAAGTGTAGACTATGAACCAGACCTGTAACGCCCCCTAGAGGAGGACAAGAGGATTACCTACTACACTTTGGAAATACGTGGATTTAATAACTCTTTCATGTCTCATCCTCTGGAATGTCTTTGTACTTTTACATTGTTTTAAACTGTTGAAGTTTTTCGTTCCACCAAAATCTATAAAAAAATCCATCCATCAACCAACCAATCAATGAACAGGACGAAGACAGGACTCCACTCACCACTGTTGCCAGGCTTCTGCAGGCTGTGTTTGGTAACGGAGCACCATCCAACAGGGAAGAGATCTCTGGAGTGGTGTTGACACCAGTAGTCAAACGCCCCCCTCCACCCGTCAAACATCACAAACACTTCCTCCCCCTTCACCTCTCCGATGGTAGCAGGGCAGATGAGGTAGGGGTTCTTCTTATCTACCGCTTCCAGCTTCATCCCTGGCTTAAAGTTATTCTGGGACAGCTGTGGAGGCTCCTACACACAGAGAGAGAGAGAGAGACAATGACACACACACAGAGAGAGAGCGAGAGAGAGAGAGACAATGACACACAGAGGAACTAATCATGTACAACAGTGTTGTCATCATTAGATTGCAATACCCTGACTTATAGACACAATTACAAATCATGTGGTGAGTATATGAAGGTCTGGGTACCTTTTACAATCTTATTTTAGCGGGTAAGTTGACTGAGAACATTGTCATTTACAGCAACGACCTGGGGAACAGTTACAGGGGAGAGGAGGGGCTGGCTCGTTAGCTAACGTATCTAGTGAAGAGCTCTTTGTCTACACCCATTCAGCATCGTTCACACCATCTTACGCTTTAGCCCCACCCATCTCGTTTTGAATCTTGGAGCACACACACCGATAATTATTTTACCTCCAGACAAAGTGAAAACAGCCTAACCAGCTCTGCTGGCAACCATTTCATTACGCTTTTTTGAAGACGTTTACTGACACTGGCCATATTCAAAGGGTACTGTACACACAAATCAGCTGGGCTAGACAATCTGGACCCTCTCTCTCTAAAATGTTGCAACCCCTATTACTAGCCTATTCAACCTCTTTCGTATCGTCTGAGATCCCCAAAGATTGGAAAGCTGCCGCGGTCATTCCCCTCTTCAAAAGGTTCCTTTTTAATATATCAAAGAAGGTTTGGGTACCAGCCTCAACATCAACAGTGAAGAGGCGACTCTGGGATGCTGGTCTTCTAGGCAGAGTTCCTCTGTCCAGTGTCTATGTTCTTTTGCCCATCTTAATCTTTTATTTTTATTGGCCAGTCTGAGATATGGCTTTTTCTTTGTAACTCTGCCTAGAAGGCCAGCATCCTGGAGTCGCCTCTTCACTGTTGAAGTTGAGACTGGTGTTTTGAGGGTACTATATAACGAAGCTGCCAGTTGAGGACTTGTGAGGCATCTGTTTCTCAAACTAGACACTAATGTACTTGTCCTTTTGCTCAGTTGTGCACCGGGGCCTCCCACTCCTCTTTCTATACTGGTTAGAGCCAGTTTGCGCTGTTCTGTGAAGGGAGTAGTACACAGCTCTGTAAGAGATCTTCAGTTTCTTGGCAATATTCTCGCATGGAATAGCCTTCATTTCTCAGAACAAGCATAGACTAATGAGTTTCAGAAGAAAGTACTTTGTTTCTGGCCATTTTGAGCCTGTAATCGAACCCACAAATGCTGACGCTCCAGGTACTCAACTAGTCTAAAGGCCAGTTTTATTGCTTCTTTAAAATCAGAACAACAGTTTTCAGCTGTGCTAACATAATTGCAAAAGGGTTTTCTAATGATCAATTAGCCTTTTTTTAAATGACAAACTTGGATTAGCCAACATAACGTGCCATTGGAACACAGGAGTGATGGTTGCTGATAATGGGCCTCTTTACGCCTATGTAGATATTCCATTACAAATTTCTAAGTGACCCCAAACTTTTGAACGGTAGTGTATATGAAGGTTTGGGTACCTTTTTAATCTACAGTGCATTTGGGAAGTATTCAGACAACCAAAATGTGGAACAAGTCAAGTGACATTACAGCCTTATTCTAAAATAGTATTTTTTCCCCTCATCAATCTACACACAATACCCCATAATGACATCACAATACCCCATAATGACATCACAATACCCCATAATGACAAAGCAAAATCAAGTTCAGAAAATGTTGCAAAAGTATTAAAATAAAAAAAATATCACATTTACACAAGTATTCAGTCATTTTACTCAGTACTTTGTTGAAGCACAGTTGGCAGTGATTACAGCCTCAAGTTTTCTAGGGTATGACACTACAAGCTTGGCACACCTGTATTTGGGAAGTTTCTCCCATTCCTCTCTGCAGATCCTCTCAAGCTCTGTCAGTTTGGATGGGGAGTGTCGCTGCACAGCTATTTTCAGGTCTCTCCAGAGATGTTCGATCGGGTTCAAGTCTGGGCTCTGGCTGGGCCACTCAAGCACATTCAGAGACTTGTTCTGAAGCCACTCCTGCATTGTATTGGATGTGTGCTTAGGATCGTTGTCCTGTTGGAAGGTGAACCTTCGCCCCAGTCTGTGGTCTTGAGCGCTCTGGAGCAGATTTCATCAAGGATCTCACTGTACTTTGCTCCATTCATCTTTCCCTTGATCCACTAGTCTCCCAGTCCAGCTGCTGAAAAACATCCCCACAGCATGATGCTTCCACCACCATGCTTCACCGTAGGGATGGTGCCAGGTATCCTCCAGATGTGAAGCTTGGCATTCAGGCCATCTTGTTTCTCATGGTCTGAGAGTCTTTAGGTGCCTTTTGCCAAACTCCAAGTGGACTCTCGGAGCGCACACTTCACGCTCGGGCCGATATTTTATTTTACCTCTGGATAACATGAAAACAGCCTAGCAACAACTTCATTACACTTTTTTGCAGACGTTTGCTGACACCGGCCATTTTCAACGGGTATTGTACACACGTCACGAAGAGTTAGCTAACGAGCCAGCCAGCTAACGTTAGCTAGTTAAACAACAATAAACAAAGTGCCAACACTGCCTAACATTAGGCTCTAAATAGCAAAGCAAACAGCTCTGGGAAACGAATAATAACGTCTGCTAGGGAGCCAGCCAGCTAACTTTAGCTAGCTAGCTAACAGTACACTTTAGCTTAAGACATATAGCTAGCTAGCTAGCTAGCTAGCTATGTAAACAATGAACCTTGCTAGGTAAACAACATTTAAGACCACACACACACACACACACACACACACACACACACACACACACGTCACGTTAGCTAACGAGCCAGCTAACGTTAGCTAGTTAAACAACAATGAACAAAGTGTCAACACTGCCACAGTGCTGGGAGCTGACCAACCAGGTCCAATGTTAGCTAGCTAACATGAGACTAAGACTGTTAGCAAGATGGCCACATCACTTCAGGTCCTTAGGAAACTACGCAGTAATTTTTTTTTTGTGATGTATTATTTCTTACAGTGTTAGCCCAGAAAATCTCAAGTGTTATTACATACAGCCGAGAAGAACTAGTGGATATAAAAGCGACGTCAACTTACCAACATTAGGACCAGGAACACGACTTTCCCGAAGCGGATCCTTTGTTCGGACTTCCACCCTGGACATGGGATCTAATCCCAGAGGCTGACCCAAAACAACGCATCGCCGCAGGAGAGGCAGACGGAGCGGCCTACTGGTCAGACTTAGAAGGCGAGCACACCATCCACCGCTTCAGAGCATATTACTCGCCAATGTCCAATCTCTAGACAACAAGAAGGACGAAGTTAGGGCACGAGTTGCCTTCCAGAGAGACATCAGAGATTGAGCCATGTTTCCGTGAAACAGAGAATGTTACAATCGGGATATGTTGTCAGAGTCGGAACAGCCACCCGGTTTCTTCACGCATCGCGCCGACAGAAACAAACATCTCTCTGGTAAAAAGAAGGGCGGGGGTGTATGCCTTATGATTAACGACTCATGGTGTAATCATAACAACATACAGGAACTCAAGTCCTTTTGTTTACCTGACTTAGAATTCCTTACAATCAAATGCCGAACTCATTATCTCTCAAGAGAATTCTCTTCGATTATAGTCAGGTATATCCCCCCGAAGCAGGCGGCCCTGAAAGAACTTCACTGGACTCTATGTAAACTGGAAACCATATATCCTGAGGCTGCATTTATTGTAGCTGGGGATTTTAAGCTAATCTGAGAACAAGGCTTCCAAAATTCTATCAGCATATCGAATGCGCAACACGAGCTGGTAGCATTCTGGAAAAAAGCCCTCCCCTGCACTCACTTCGGCAAATCTGACCATGACTCCATTTTGTTGCTCCCATCCTATAGGCCAAAACTAAAACAGAAAACGCCCGTGCTCAGGTCTAGCCAACGCTGGTCTGACCAATCAGATTCTACGCTTCAAGATTGCTTCGATCACGTGGACTGGGATATGTTCCAGGTAGCCTGAGACAATACAATTGACGTATACGCTGACTCAGTGAGCGAGTTTATCGGAGATGTTGTACCCACTGACTATTAAAACCTTCCTAAACAGAAACCGTGGATTAATGGCAGCATTCGCGCAAAACTGAAAGCGCGAATCACTGCTTTTAATCATGGCAAGGCGACTGGAAACATAACGAATACAAACAGTGTAGTTATTCCCTCCGTAAGGCAATCAAACAAGCAAAGCATCAGTATAGAGACAAAGTAGTCACAATTCAACGGCTCAGACACGAGACGTATGTGGCAGGGTCTACAGTTAATCATGGATTACAAAAAGAAAACCAGCCCGGTCGCGGACATCGACGTCTTGCTCCCAGACAAATTAAACAACTTCTTTGCTCGCTTTGAGGACAATACAGTGCCACTGACACGGCCCACTACCAAGGCCTGTGTGCTCTCCTTCTCCGTGGCCAATGTGAATAAAGCATTTAAATGTTAATCCTCGCAAGGCTGCCGGCCCAGACGGCATTCCTAGCCACGTCCTCAGAGAATGCGCAGACCAGCTGGCTGGTGTGTTCATGGACATATTCAATCAATTCCTTAACCCAGTCTGCTGTCCCCACATTCTTCAAGATGGCCACCATTGTTCCTGTTCCCTAGAAATTTAACTAAATGACTATCGCCCCCCTAGCACTCACTTCTATCACCATGAAGTGCTTTGAGAGACTATTTTATTTAACCTTCAACTAGGCAAGTCAATACAATGACGGTCTAGGAAAAGTGGGTTAACTGCCTTGTTCAGGGGCAGAACGACAGATGTTGACGGGCCACCCCCGATCTTCAACACTGGGGCCCCACAAGGGTGCGTTCTCAGCCCTCTCCTGTACTCCCTGTTCACCCATGACTGCGTGGCCATGCAAGCCTCCAACTCAATCATCAAGTTTGTTGGCTTGATTACCAACAACAACAAGACGGCCTACAGGGAGGAGGTGAGGGCCCTCGGAGTGTGGTGTCAGGAAAATAACCACTCACTTAACGTCAACAAAACAAAGGAGATGATCGTGGACTTCAGGAAAAAGCAGAGGGAGCACCCCCCTATCCACATCGACGGGATAGTAGTGGAGAAGGTGGAAAGTTGTAAGGTCCTCGGCGTACAAATCACAGACAAACTGAATTGGTCCACCCACACAGACAGCGTGGTGAAGAATGCGCAACAGTGCCTCTTCAGCCTTAGGAGGTTGAAGAAATTTGGCTTGCCACCAAAAACCCTAACAAACTTTTATAGATGCACAACCGAGATCATCCTGTATCACCGCCTGGTACAGCAACTGCTCCGTCCACAACCGTAAGGCTCTCCAGAGGGTAGTGCGATCTGCACAACGCATCACCGGGGGCAAACTACCTGCCCTCCAGGACACCTACACCACATGATGTCACAGGAAGGCCAAAAAGATCATAAAGGACAACAACCACCCGAGCCACTGCCTGTTCACCCCGCTATCATCCAGAAGGCGAGGTCAGTACAGGTGCATCAAAGCTGGGACCGAGAGACTGAAAAACAGCTTCTATCTCAAGACCATCAGACCGTTAAACAATCATCACTAACAGAGAGGCTGCTGCCAACATAGACTCAAATCTCTGGCCACTTTAATAAATGGATTTAATAAAGGTATCACTAGTCACTTTAAATAACGCCACTTTAATAATGTTTACATATCCTACATTACTCATCACATTTGTACATACTGTACTCTATACCATCTACTGCATATTGCCTACGCCGGTCAGCCATTGCTCATCCATATATTTATATGTACATATTCTTATTCATCCCTTTACACTTGTGTGTATAAGGTTGTCGTTGTGAATTTGTTAAATTAATTGTTAGATATTACGGCATTGTTGGGACTGGAAGCTAACCATGTGTATGTGACCAATAAAATTTGATTTGATTTGAGAAAGGCAAACAGCTCTGGGAAACAATAACGTCAGCTAGGGAGCCAGCCAGCTAATGTTAGCTAGCTAGCTAACAGTACACTTTAGTTTGAAATTAAACCACTTTCTGTCAAAATTTGAAACGTGTAATATATGAAAATGTAGCTAGCTAACGCTAGACAATCTTACCTACATACATCAACATGCATCATGGACGCATCTCCCTGTCAGGAATGCCATACCACAGTTGCCCTTAGTTTGAAGATGTAATCCGGAGACAGGCGTTTCCTCCATCTCTTTAGCTACCATACTCCAATTCCACTGATTTCAAAACTCAATCCTCCAGAAAGTGGAGAGCAACACGTATGCAGTTCTACTACACAATAAAAAGAATTAAAGCCGCGTTCGACAGGATTACCAACACAGACTGACCAGCTCAAATAGATAGACCCCTTGAATATGGCAGACCAATCCGAACTCCTCTCTCGGCATGTCCAGCCTATTCATTGTCTCAACCAATCATGGCTAGTTGGAAGGTTGCCACCTTTTTCTGTGATTTAATCAACAAGGCTCGTAATTTAACAATTGTATTCGTATTTACAGATGGTATAGATGTTTGTTATTAAGGCACATGAAAGTTCACATGTTCGTGAAGACATTTATGCCCAAAAAACAGGTGTTCCTAATGTTTTGTATACTCAGCGTATTGATTAAGGTTTGCGTACCTTTTTGAAAGCGGTAGCCGGGGCCATCTCTGCTCCATTCAGGGTTCTCAGCAGAAACATGGGCCAGGAAGACGCGTTCATTCTGAAGCCTGCAGAATACACACAGAATGTTAAGTCTTCTTCCCACCCAGCAAGAGATGCCAGCATCATAGCCCTTCTAAAGATAAAGGCTAGTGTATCAACTGGAAAACGGTTAAAGCAACAACAAAAAATCCCATGCAGAGACCTTAAGTGGATCTCAAATCCATTGTCTGAGGCCAAGTTAACCTCAACTTTCATGTAAAAAAAGTAATGACCATCATACTTTCAGGGAAAGAGGATAATTTTGTACATGTACTAAACTGCAATCATTTTATGTAGGACTTGAATGAATGCAAATAAAATGCTGTTAAAATAGAATTTCCACCTCCAGAAATGAGCCCAATAACATATTAGTAAAAATGATGTTTATATTATTTAACATATTGGACCATGCCTATCGCCTGTATTTAAACATATTGGACCATGCATATATTTAAACATATTGGACCATGCATATATTTAAACATATTGGACCATGCATATATATAAACATATTGGACCATGCATATATATAAACATATTGGACCATGCATATATTTAAACATATTGGACCATGCATATATTTAAACATATTGGACCATGCATATCGCCTATATTTAAACATATTGGACCATGCCTGTATTTAAACATACAGTGGGGCAAAAAAGTATTTAGTCAGCCACCAATTGTGCAAGTTCTCAACTATGACAGACAAAATGAGGGAAAAAAATCCAGAAAATCACATTGTAGGATTTTTAATGAATTTATTTGCAAATTATGGTGGAAAATAAGTATTTGGTCACATACAAACAAGCAAGATTTCTGGCTCTCACAGACCTGTCACTTCTTCTTTAAGAGGCTCCTCTGTCCTCCACTCATTACCTGTATTAATGGCACCTGTTTGAACTTGTTATCAGTATAAAAGACACCTGTCCACAACCTCAAACAGTCACACTCCAAACTCCACTATGGCCAAGACCAAAGAGCTGTCAAAGGACACCAGAAACAAAATTGTAGACCTGCACCAGGTTGGGAAGACTGAATCTGCAATAGGTAAGCAGCTTGGTTTGAAGAAATCAACTGTGGGAGCAATTATTAGGAAATGGAAGACATACAAGACCACTGATAATCTTCCTCGATCTGGGGCTCCACGCAAGATCTCACCCCGTGGGGTCAAAATGATCACAAGAACGGTGAGCAAAAATCCCAGAACCACACGGGGACCTAGTGAATGACCTGCAGAGAGCTGGGACCAAAGTAACAAAGCCTACCATCAGTAACACACTACGCCGCCAGGGACTCAAATCCTGCAGTGCCAGACGTGTCCCCCTGCTTAAGCCAGTACATGTTCAGGCCCGTCTGAAGTTTGCTAGAGAGCATTTGGATGATCCAGATGACGATTGGGAGAATGTCATATGGTCAGATGAAACCAAAATAGAACTTTTTGGTAAAAACTCAACTCGTCGTGTTTGGAGGACAAAGAATGCTGAGTTGCATCCAAAGAACACCATACCTACTGTGAAGCATGGGGGTGGAAACATCATGCTTTGGGGCTGTTTTTCTGCAAAGGGATCAGGACGACTGATCCGTGTAAAGGAAAGAATGAATGGGGCCATGTATCGTGAGATTTTGAGTGAAAACCTACTTCCATCAGCAAGGGCATTGAAGATGAAACGTGGCTGGGTCTTTCAGCATGACAATGATCCCAAACACACCGCCGGGCAACGGAGTGGCTTCAGAAGAAGCATTTCAAGGTCCTGGAGTGGCCTAGCCAGTCTCCAGATCTCAACCCAATAGAACATCTTTGGAGGGAGTTGAAAGTCCGTGTTGCCCAGCGACAGCCCCAAAACATCACTGCTCTAGAGGAGATCTGCATGGAGGAATGGGCCAAAATACCAGCAACAGTGTGTGAAAACCTTGTGAAGACTTACAGAAAACGTTTGACCTCTGTCATTGCCAACAAAGGGTATATAACAAAGTATTGAGATAAACTTTTGTTATTGACCAAATACTTATTTTCCACCATAATTTGCAAATAAATAAATTAAAAATCCTACAATGTGATTTTCTGGATTTCTTTTTCTCATTTCGTCTGTCATAGTTGAAGTGTACCTATGATGAAAATTACAGGCCTCTCATCTTTTTAAGTTGGAGAACTTGCACAATCGGTGGCTGACTAAATACTTTCTTGCCCCACTGTATTGGGCCATGCCTACATTTAAACATATTGGACCATGCATATAGCCTATATATTAACATATTGGACCATGCATATATTTAAACATATTGGACCATGCATATATTTAAACATATTGGACCATGCATATCGCCTGTATTTAAACATATTGGACCATGTATATCTCCTATATTTAAACATATTGGACCATACATATATATAAACATATTGGACCATGCATATATATATATATAAACATATTGGACCATGCCTATATTTAAACATATTGGACCATGCATATCGCCTGTATTTAAACATATTGGACCGTGTATATATTTAAACATATTGGACCGTGTATATATTTAAACATATTGGACCGTGTATATATTAACATATTGGACGATGCATATATTTAAACATATTGGACCATGCATATAGCCTATATATTAACATATTGGACCATGCATATCGCCTATATTTAAACATATTGGACCATGCCTATAGCCTATATAGTAACATATTGGACCATGCCTATAGCCTATATATTAACATATTGGACCATGCATATATTTAAAACATATTGGACCATGCATATCGCCTATATTTAAACATATTGGACCATGCATATCGCCTGTATTTAAACATATTGGACCGTGTATATATTTAAACATATTGGACCGTGTATATATTTAAACATATTGGACCATGCATATATTTAAACATTGGATGATGCATATATTTAAACATATTGGACCATGCATATAGCCTATATATTAACATATTGGACCATGCATATCGCCTATATTTAAACATATTGGACCATGCCTATAGCCTATATAGTAACATATTGGACCATGCCTATAGCCTATATATTAACATATTGGACCATGCATATATTTAAAACATATTGGACCATGCATATCGCCTATATATTAACATATTGGACCATGCATATATTTAAACATATTGGACCATGCATATATTTAAACATATTGGACCATGCATATATTTAAACATATTGGACCGTGTATATCTCCTATATTTAAACATATTGGACCGTGCCTATATTTAAACATATTGGACCATGCCTATATTTAAACATATTGGACCATGCCTATAGCCTATATATTAACATATTGGACCATGCCTATATTTAAACATATTGGACCATGCATATCGCCTATATTTAAACATATTGGACCATGCATATATTTAAACATATTGGACCATGCATATCGCCTATATTTAAACATATTGGACCATGCATATAGACTATGAACGGTCTATATCAGGGGTTCTCAAACTTTTTCAGCTGGAGACCTAAATTAGAAATTGACCGTCCTCCCGTGACCCAAATCATGATTCAAATAAATAAGAAACAGTGTGCGATTATATATATTTAATGTCTCACATGCCCAGGGCACACTTTGGATCCCGACCCATAGTTTAAGAAACCCTGGTCTATATTATCAGATGTGTCATATGTGTTTAGCTTTTTGTGTTTTCAGTGCTCGACCTTAATGATTGATTGTCCGCTTGTCCGGGACAAGTACAAAAAATATTGCATAGATTTAAGTTGTCCGAATAGACAAGTAAAAAAAAATGTTTTAAATCACAATATCAAACAATTACTCGGATCAGAAATTAGAGCAGAATGTCCACCGGATCAGAGTATGTGAGCGGAATGTCCACCAGATCAGAGTATAGAGCAGAATGTCCACCGGATCAGAGTATAGAGCAGAATGTCCACCGGATCAGAGTATAGAGCAGAATGTCCACCGGATCAGAGTATAGAGCAGAATGTCCACCGGATCAGAGTATAGAGCAGAATGTCCACCGGATCAGAGTATAGAGCAGAGTTGTGGAGCGGTGCGCACTACACGTTCTTTCCAACGACTCCACTAAAAACTGCTCCTCGCTGACAGGAAAAAAACTGCCTCACCAAATTGGCTCCAATCATTAAAATCACTATTTAACCAACAGCCATCTATTGTTGTGGCTACTCCAATTTGTCTAGGTTTTAGGACCACTGATTTCCAGAGTTTTCTACAGCTGGCATCTCTCATTTCACGGAGTGAATAGCGGGCGCGTCCTACTATCATTACTATCATGCCTCCGAAAAAAGACTAGGATTACATCTCTGCTGGGCAGGTACGTGAACTCTTGGAGAAGCAGAAAGTCTTCTACAAGGAAATTATACTTCAGCAGGAATATCATTTTAGAAGCTTCATACAAATGATCATGGAGTCCACCAACAAGCGTCTGGACGACCTAACTGAAGATGTACAAGACATTAAAACAAGCCTTCAGTTCACACAGAAGGATGTGGCTGTATTGAAGACCACACAGGATCCACTTTCCAGAAACTGTTCCTCTATGTGGAATGAAATCACCACAGTCAGGGAGGGCCTCCAGAACATGTCTGGGAAGGCTGATTACCTGGATGGACAATCGAGGAGAAATAATCTGGTAATAGATGGTATCCAGGAGAGCCAAAGTGAGACATGGGATGAATCAGAGGACAAAGTTCGAAAGCCATTTTATGAGGAGCTACAACTGGATCAGCAGGTAGAGCTGGAACGTGCTCACCGGTCTGGGAAACCAGGGGTCATTGGTGGTGAGAATGGAACCAGACCCAGGCCAATCGTAGTGAAATTCCTCAGGTTCAAGGATAAGCTTGCAGTCCTTGAAAAAGCCAAACGCCTCAAAAGGGTCCTTCATCTTCATCAATGAGGATTTCTCAGATGCAGTCCGTCAAAGAAGAAAGGAACTAATACCAGCCATGAAGGCTGCAAGAGAACGAGGTGACATAGCATATCTGAGGTACAACAAGCTGATTGTTCACCCTCCCATGGAGTTAGGAGGAGCGACAGACAAGTAATTTCAGCCTCTCTTCATTGCTCTAACCGAATGAATATTATCGAAATGCATCAGGATCTCTCATGGCTTCATGTTAAAAAGACATTTGTTGTTGTTGGAATGTCTTGAAGATTAGCTAGCATTATGGCGTTAGCTAATGGGGATCCTAAATTACAACATTTTTGTTGTGACTACATGACCTACCATTTAACCAACACCCATCTATTGTTGTGACTACAGGACCTACCATTTAACCAACACCCATCTACTGTTGTGACTACAGGACCTACCATTTAACCAACACCCATCTATTGTTGTGACTACAGGACCTACCATTTAACCAACACCCATCTATTGTTGTGACTACAGGACCTACCATTTAACCAACACCCATCTATTGTTGTGACTACAGGACCTACCATTTAACCAACACCCATCTATTGTTGTGACTACAGGACCTACCATTTAACCAACACCCATCTATTGTTGTGACTACAGGACCTACCATTTAACCAACACCCATCTATTGTTGTGACTACAGGACCTACCATTTAACCAACACCCATCTATTGTTGTGACTACAGGACCTACCATTTAACCAACACCCATCTATTGTTGTGACTACAGGACCTACCATTTAACCAACACCCATCTATTGTTGTGACTACAGGACCTACCATTTAACCAACACCCATCTATTGTTGTGACTACAGGACCTACCATTTAACCAACACCCATCTATTGTTGTGACTACAGGACCTACCATTTAACCAACACCCATCTATTGTTGTGACTACAGGACCTACCATTTAACCAACACCCATCTATTGTTGTGACTACAGGACCTACCATTTAACCAACACCCATCTATTGTTGTGACTACAGGACCTACCATTTAACCAACACCCATCTATTGTTGTGACTACAGGACCTACCATTTAACCAACACCCATCTATTGTTGTGACTACAGGACCTACCATTTAACCAACACCCATCTATTGTTGTGACTACAGGACCTACCATTTAACCAACACCCATCTATTGTTGTGACTACAGGACCTACCATTTAACCAACACCCATCTACTGTTGTGACTACAGGACCTACCATTTAACCAACACCCATCTAATGTTGTGACTACAGGACCTACCATTTAACCAACACCCATCTATTGTTGTGACTACAGGACCTACCATTTAACCAACACCCATCTACTGTTGTGACTACAGGACCTACCATTTAACCAACACCCATCTATTGTTGTGACTACAGGACCTACCATTTAACCAACACCCATCTATTGTTGTGACTACAGGACCTACTATTTAACCAACACCCATCTATTGTTGTGACTACAGGACCTCCCATTTAACCAACACCCATCTATTGTTGTGACTACAGGACCTACCATTGAACTCCATGACAGTAGCTAAAGCAAGGGGCTTTGGCAGCACACAAGTAGACTTAATGCATGCTGGGCCGGGCATGCCCTGAGCTGGTGAAGTGAACGGTACTGGAGCGAAATTGGAGTGGGTGAGAAGGCAGCCACTACAGCCTTTGGGAAACTCGATAAGCGTGCCAGTAGAATTGGGCACGCTCCAGTCCCACTCTAGCCCTGCTCACATACTCTGCGCCGGATGCAATGTTTTGTGATCTGTTCTCCCAATTTCTGCAGAGCACATTGGTGTAGAATTGTATTGCATTGATAGGCATAACCAGTGTTTTTCAAATCACCAGGAACCGGTTGCACCAGTTGGTCGTAAGCCCTTCTATGAGCTACGCCTATGCCTTAATGTAACTTCTAATAGGGAGCAGGCATAGGGTGTTAAATTGGGACCATCTTCATCATGATATGTATAGCAAATAATAGCAATCTATATTTTCTAAAGCATGTGTGTCAGGTTCATATTTCACGAACTCCACAGGCTTTTGGAGTTGCACATGCGGGAGTCAATAGCAAATAGCCTACACTTGACCTAGGCTACATTAACAAGCTAAGAGGGTCTTTACACTTCGACTTCTCGAAAAAATATCCTCGACTACACGTATACAGTGAATTCGAAAAGTATTCAGACCCCTTCAATTTTTCTACATTTTGTTATGTTATAGCCTTATTCTAAAATTGATTGGACATGATTTGGAAATGCCCACACCTGTCTATATAAGGTCCCACAGTTGACAGTCCATGTCAGAGCAATAACCAAGCCATGAGGTCGAAGGAATTGTCCGAAACAAGATTGTGCCGAGGCACAGATCTGGGTAAGGGAAGACCCCCATGAAATGGACAAAAATGAATGGCAACATATTGCCATTGGAACAAACATACACACGATGGAAAAGAGTTCCCAAATGTATGGCAGTTCAATCATTTCTTATGGCAAACGGCATATGGCAAATGCCAAATGTAATAACTCAAAATTAGTATAGGTGGCGAGCGCGTTCCAACGGGGCAAATCATATTGCATATGTTACATGAAGTCAAGAACCTAGGGTCAAATTTTTTTATAATAACACGTATATAAGATGTGTATAAACATACCTTTGTCTAATTTTATTAATTTATTTTTATTAACTTTATTGTCCATAAGGCCTATCTTTTGTCCATTTGCAATATGTTACCATAGGAAGTCAAAAGTCAATGAACCATGTCCAAATGGCATAAGAAATGTACAAATGCAATAAGATTCCATACAAAAGTATTGAAAGTGCCAAATCATGATGTTATGTCCATTTACATATATCGTCATAGGAAGTCGGCTTCCGAACCCAAAAGTCAGTGAGCAATGTCCAAATGGCATTTAAAACTGACAAAATGATATATATCACTATGTTAAGCCCTCAATCATCCTATAGGGTCTATTTTTTGAAAAACGTCCAAAATGACCAGGGGTGCCCCCATTGGGATGGCCACAGGTGGGGGGTGCTCCCTAACCAGCCAGGGATACCTTGCACCCTCCTAAAGACATTAATATTTAAAATATGCTCATGGTTACCCGTTTCAATTACCAGGTACACGGTTGTCAATTTGCAATGTCTTACAATGGGCATTTACCCTCACATATTGCAAATGTACAGTACATTTTCAATATGTTTCAATAGGCTTTTAAGATCACGAATATGACAAGCTCTAAAATACTGTAGAAATGCCCAATTGACTGCCCGTTGGTCTCAGGATGGCCAGGATTGATAGTGGTGAGTAAACACTATCCTCCATTGCTTTGAATGGCCGTGCAACTGGTGTTTTTTTCCCCCGGTTTACCAAGTCCATATTTTCAAAAGGGTTTTAAATGACTTTAGGGGGCTGCTCCTGGTCCAGGACCTTTATGGGAGTATCCCACTATGGCCCTAAGTCAGTGGGAGAAGCCCCTGCTCATTTATGGAGTTCTTTCAATTTTAAAAAAGTTGAAAGGCTGAGTGAATCATCTCCTGAGATGATGTTAATGCCACCTTCCCTGAAAGCTTATTTTGTCAAAAATGCATTTAGGGGGGTGCAGTGCCTCCAGGATCCGTATGGGAGTATCCCACTACGGCCCTATATCAGTGGGAGAAGACCCTGCTCATTTATGGAGGTTTTCAAAAAATGTTCAAAAAAAAAGGAAGAGTCCGCACTCTCTTCCATTACTTTGTACAGTACATTTGCAATATGTTTCACTGTACATTTGCAATATGTTTCAATGGGCTGTTAACATCACGAATATGACAAGCTCTAAAATACTGTAGAAATGCCCAATTGACTGCCCGTTGACCTCAGGATGGCCAGGATTGATAGTGGTACCTGTCCATAGCTCGTTGGTGTTGATTTCAGCATGTCAAATTCGTGATGTTAAAAGCCCATTGAAACATATTGCAAATGTACAGTGAAACATATTGCAAATGTACAGTACATTTGCAATATGTTTCAATGGGCTGTTAACATCACGAATATGACAAGCTCTAAAATACTGCAGGAATGGCAAATTGACTGCCCGTTGACCTTGGGATGGCCGGGCTCAACGGTTTTAACTTATTTCAAATGGACAAAAGTCTGCCATCAAGTCACTATAATGAAAACGTAAAACACCTAGTTACGTTCTAGTTGCGGGTCCAGTTCCGACGTTATGTGTCGGCCTAGCTGAGGCGACCCCAAATCCCGAGTTTTGGCTCAATAGGTAATTCGGAGCCTGAGCAGCGACCTTAATTGGTGCTGAAAATCCACATTTTCCGGGTGTTGCTATGGGGTCCTTGAATGAGCTATCGGACAGAAACGTTAGGGTCCTTCTCTATGGGCCAAGGCGGTTCTAATGCACCTAACCTTGTGTCTCTGGGACTTTTAGAAATTTTGTCATTTTCGTGATGTAAAAATGAATTGAAAATATTGGAAATGTACAAGGCTGTTTCTCGGCCTGTGAACCTTCTAGAGCCCCATAACTCACCGTGCACTATCGACATAAGCTCTAGAAAAGGGTTCTAAAGTTTCAGAGCTCTAGGTCTCACGGTTCTTTAATAGTTCGAACGAAAGTAACTATTGCAGGCAGTGTGTGTCTGTAAGCCCCACACTATGTCACTCCCCATGGACTGTGTGCGTGTGTGAGTTTTTCAAGGGATTCTGATGGGAGAAATGACTGATTTACAGTTCATTGGGGTTGCCTAATCACACATGTGAAGTTTTGGAAAGACGTGACCTTTTTAACCCTTCGAAACAGACCCTGTGACCCCAATTTAAGGCACTTCCGGTTGTCATAGGAAGCTGTAGGTACACACATATCCTCATTGGGGTAGGCTTTTACAGAATCCTGAGTTTTAAGTCTGTAAGTTAAGAACTGACTGATTCACACAGGTTTGAAAGTCTGTTTTTCACCAACAGCAGGTTGGGTACTGTAAAACACCTTTAGGGTGAATTTAACCACTTCCGGTTGCTCCAGGAAGCTTAGAATCAACACAGGTAGACCTCATAGTGGCCTGATGGATTGCCATCAAAGACAGGTTCATATGGCTTTCCTAACCCATATAGGCTTCAGGTTGAATTTAGGGGAGCAGGCAATGTATTCCTATGGGGAGAGATGTCATAGCAAACGGTTTGATGTAAATACCCTGTTTTCACTGTTAAGGGTTAATGCCACAGTCACGGTTAGGCTTGCACAGATCGGGAGGTCCTAAGGAACGTTCCAGAAGTCGAATCGGGCTTCTATCCCAAACGGGTCTGCCGCTGTCACCCAAAAGCAGCTGAAATTTAGGGCCAGGCTTCATTTTGGGCCTACTTTTTGGCACAGTTGCTGCGGTCAGACCGAGTGAGCTACGGTCAAGTGGGGTATCTCGTTGAACTCGGCAAGGCCTAGAGACTATGGTGATGTCATTGCAGGCTCTGTGTGTCTTTAAGCCCCACACTGTGTCACTCCATCCCATATCTGTGTTTGTGTGTGTTTGTGAGGGTTTTCTTGTAAATCTGATGGGATAAATGACTCATTTACAGTTCATGAGGGTTGCCTAATCACACATATGAAGTTTTGGAAAGATGTGACCTTTTTAACCCTTCGAAACAGCATCTATGACCCCTATTTAAAGCACTTCCGGTTGTCACAGGAAGCTGTAGGTACACACATATCCTCATTGGGGTAGGCTTTTACAGAACCCTGAGTTAAGTCTTTAGGTTAAGAACTGACTGATTTACACAGGGTTGAAAGTCTGTTTTTCACCAACAGCAGGTTAGGTATTGTAAAACACCTTTAGGGTGAATTTAACCACTTCCGGTTGCTCCAGGAAGCTTAGAATCAACACAGGTAGACCTCATAGTGGCCTGATGGATTGCCATCAAAGACAGGTTCATAAGGCATTCATAACCCACATAGGCACCAGGTTGAATTTAGGCGAGCAGGCAATGTATTCCTATGGGGAGAGATGTCATAGCAAACGGTTTGATGTAAATACCCTGTTTTCACTGTTAAGGGTTAATGCCACACAGTCACGGTCAGGCTTGCTCAGATCGGGAGGACCTTAGGAACATTCCTGAAGTTGAATTGTGCTTCTAACCCAAATGGGTCTGCCGCTGTCACCCAAAATCAGCTGACATTTAGGGCCTGGCTTCATTTTGGGCCTACTTTTTTGCACGGTCTATGAGGTCAGAGCGAGCTACAGTCAAGTGGGGCGTCTCGTTGAACTCGGCACGGCCTAGAGACTATGGTGATGCCCTTTTTAATGTTGATTTCAGTCTGTCATTTTGGTGATGTTTCAGCCCTATTCAATCTTATTGCAAATGTACCCTAACCCTAACCCACATTCCTGTAAAGCTTAGAGACGATCTAGTGTTAAATACTATTGAAGTAATATGGCTACAGGTTCATCTGCCTCACCTAAAGCCCATTCTGGTGGGAAGCTGCTATAGACCACCAAGTGCTAACAGTCAGTATCTGGATGTGTGTGAAATGCCTGATAATGTATGTAATATCAACAGAGAAGTATACAGTATATCTTGGGTCATATAAATATTGACTGGCTTTCATCAAGCTGCCCACTCAGGAAAAAACTTCAAACTGTAACCAGTGCCTGCAACCTGGTTCAGGATATCAGTCAACCTACCAGGGTAGTTACAAACCGCACAGGAATTAAATCATCAACATTTATTGATCACAGGTCATCTACAAGTCTTTGCTAGCTTTAAGCACCAGCTGTCAGAGAAGCTTACCGATCACTGCACCTGTACACAGCCCATCTGTAAATAGCCCATCCAACTACCTCATCCCCATACTATATTTATTTATCTTGCTCCTTTGCACCCCAGTATCTCTACTTGCACATTCATCTTCTGCACATCTACCATCCCAGTGTTTAATTGCTATATTGTAATTAAATCACCACCATGGCCTATTTGTTGCCCTACCTCCCTTATCTTACCTCATTTGCACTCACTGTACAGACTTATTTTTTTATTTTCATTTTTCTACTGTATTATTGGCTGTATGTCTGTGTATTCCATGTGTAACTCTGTGTTGTTGTATTTATCAAACTGCTGTGCTTTATCTTGACCAGGTCGCAGTTGTAAATGAGAACTTGTTCTCAACTAGCCTACCTGGTTAAATAAAGGTAAAATAAATAAAACATCTTTACTAATGCTGCAGAAATAGGCTTGAAAGTAGTATCCAGATCCATCGGATGAAGTGATCACAATATAGTAGCCATATCTAGGAAAACCAAAGTTCCAAAGGCTGGGCCTAATATCATGTATAAGAGGACATACAATTATTTTTGTAGTGATTCCTATGTTGTTGATGTAAATAATATCTGTTGGTCCGTGGTGTGTAATGAGGAGCAACCAGACGCTGCACTTGACACATTTATGAAATTGCTTATTCCAGTTACTAATAAGCATGCACCCATTAAGAAAATGACTAAAAACTATTAAATCCCAGTGGAATTGAAAAATTGTATGGTTGAGAGGGATGAGGCAAAAGGAATGGCAAATAAGTCTGGCAAATGTACTGCAAAATGAGAAATCATGTGACTAAACTGAATTAAAAAAATATGAAATTACACTATAAAACCAAGAATGAGGGTAAAAAGCATTGGGCACCTTAACTTGTGGAAAAGCAAACTTCGCTCCATCATTCATTGAATCAAACGGCTCATTCATCACGAAACCCACTGATATTACCAACTACTTTCATTATTTTTTCATTGGCAAGATTAGCAAACTTAGGCATGACATGCCAGAAACAAGCACTGACACTACACATCCAAGTATATCTGACCAAATTATGAAAGACAAGCATTATAATTTTGAATTCGGTGGAGTGAGTGTGAAAGAGGTTAATTTGTTGTTGTCTATCAACAATGACACGTCACCGGGATCAAACAACTTGGATGGAAAATTACTGAGGATATTAGCGGACGATATCGCCACTCCTATTTGGCAAAGAAAAAGCTATACCTCAGACTGGCCAATAAAAAGAAAAGATTAAGATGAGCAAAAGAACACAGACACTGGACAGAGGAACTTTGCCTGGAAGGCCAACATCCAGGAGTCACCTCTTCAATGTTGATGTTGAGGCTGGTGTTTTGCGGGTACTATTTAATGAAGCTGCCAGTTGAGGACTTGTGAAGCATCTGTTTCTCAAACTAGACACAAATGTACTTGTCCTCTTGCTCAGTTGTGCACCGGGGCCTCCCACTCCTCTTTCTATTCTGGCTAGAGACATTTTGCGCTGTTCTGTGAAGGGAGTAGTACACAGCGTTGTACCAGATCTTCAGTTTCTTGGCAATTTCTTGCATGGAATAGCCTTTATTTCTCAGAACAAGCATAGACTGACGAGTTTCAGAAGAACTTTGTTTCTTGCCATTGAGCCTGTAATCGAACCCACAAATGCAGATTTTTTTTAATTTCACCTTTATTTAACCAGGTAGGCAAGTTGAGAACAAGTTCTCATTTACAACTGTGACCTGACCAAGATAAAGCAAAGCAGTTCGACACATACAACAGAGTTACACATGAAGTAAAACAAACATACAGTCAATAATACAGTAGAAAAAACAAATCTATATACAGAGTGCAAATGAGGTAGGATAAGGAAGGTAAGGCAATAAATAGGCCATGGTGGCAAAGTAATTACAATATAGCATTTAAACACTGCAATGGTAGTTGTGCAGTAGATTAATGTGCAATGTAGAAAAACGGGTGCAAAGGAACGAGATAAATAAATAAATAAGGTAGCGGATGAGGTAGTTGGTTGGGCTATTTACAGATGGGCTATATACAGGTGCAGGGGTCTGTAAACTGCTCTGACAGCTGGTGCTTAAAGCTGGTGAGGGAGATAAGTGTCTCCAGTTTCAGAGATTTTTGTAGTTCGTTCCAGTCATTGGCAGCAGAGAACTGGAAGGAAAGTCGGCCAAAGGAGGAATTGGCTTTGGGGGTGACCAGTGAGATATACCTGCTGGAGCGCGTGTTACGGGTTTGTGCTGCTATGGTGACCAGCGAGCTGAGATATGGCGGGGCTTTACCTAGCAGGGACTTGTAGATGACGTGAAGCCAGTGGGTATGGCGACAAGTGTAAAGCGAGGGCCAGCCAACGAGAGCGTACAGGTTGCAGTGGTGGGTGGTATATAGGGCTTTGGTAACAAAACGGATGGCACTGTGATAGACTACTCAACAAATTGGATGCAGAGTATTGGAGGCTATTTTGTAAATGACATCACCGAAGTCGAGGATCGGTAGGATGGTCAGTTTTACGAGGGTATGTTTGGCAGCATGAGTGAAGGATGCTGTTGCGAAATAGGAAGCCAATTCAAGATCCAGTTGAAAATATCCAGAGCTTGCGGTAGGAATCCAGGGATATGGAGAGAAATTGATGTGAGTCTGGAAGGAGAGTTTACAGTCTAACCAGACACCTAGATATTTGTAGTTGTCCACATAATCTAAGACAGAACCGTCCAGAGTAGTGATGCTGGACGGGCGGACAGGTGCAGGCAGCGATCGGTTGAAGAGCATGCATTTAGTTTTATTTGCGTTTAAGAGCAGTTGGAGGCCACGGAAGGAGAGTTGTATGGCATTGAAGTTCGTCTGGAGGGTAGTTAACAGTGTCCAAAGAGGGGCCAGAAGTATACAGAATGGTGTCGTCTGCGTAGAGGTGGATCAGAGACTCACCAGCAGCAAGAGCGACATCATTGATGTATACAGAGAAGAGAGTCGGCCCAAGAATTGAACCCTGTGGCACCCCCATAGAGACTGCCAGAGGCCCGGACAACAGGTCCTCTGATTTGGCACACTGAACTTTATTGGAGAAGTAGTTGGTGAACCATGTGAGGCAATCATTTGAGAAACCAAGGCTGTCGAGTCTGCCGATAAGGATGTGGTGATTGACAGAGTTGAAAGCCTTAGCCAGATCAATGAATACGGCTGCACAGTAATGTCTCTTATCGATGGTGGTTATGATGTCGTTTAGGACCTTGAGCGTGGCTGAGGTGCACCCATGACCAGCTCTGAAACCAGATTGCATAGCGGAGAAGGTACGGTGGGATTCGAAATGATCGGTAATCTGTTTGTTAACTTGGCTTTCAAAGACCTTAGAAAGGCAGGGTATGATAGATATAGGTCTATAAATCAAATCAAATTTATTTATAAAGCCCTTCTTACATCAGCTGATGTCACAGAGTGCTGTACAGAAACCCAGCCTAAAACCCCAAACAATGCAGGTGTAAAATCACGGTGGCTAGGAAAAACTATAGCAGTTTGGGTCAAGAGTGTCTCCCCCTTTGAAAAGGGGGATGACCGCAGCTGCTTTCCAGTCTTTGGGAATCTCAGACAACACGAAAGAGAGGTTGAACAGGCTAGTAATAGGGGTTGCAACAATTTCGGCAGATAATTTTAGAAAGAAAGGGTCCAGATTGTCTAGCAAGCCTGATTTGTAGGGGTCCAGATTTTGCAGCTCTTTCAGAACATCAGCCAACTGGATTTGGGAGAAGGAGAAATGGGGGAGGCTTGGGCAAGTTACTGAGGGGGGTGGAGGGATGTTGACTGGGGTAGGGGTTGCCAGGTGGAAAGCATGGCCAGCCGTAGAAAAATGCTTATTGAAATTCTCAATTATTGTGGATTTATCGGTGGTGACAGCGATAAATAGAATTATAGAATTATTAATAGAATTATTGATTCAGGCGCCGACAGAGATGGCAGCCTCGCTTCACGTTCTCAGGAAACCATGCAGTATTTTGTTTTTTTATGTTTTACTTCTTACATTGTTACCCCGGAAAATATAAAGTTTTATTACATACAACCGGGAGGAACTATTGGATATAAGAGCAACGTCAACTTACCAACATTACGACCAGGAATACGACTTTCCCAAAGAGGATTCTACTTCCGTTAACCCTAACACAACAGACTGGATAGCACGTGGCTACTCAAAACAACGGCGGCGCCAGAGAAGAGGGAAACGCGCCGGTCTTTTGGTCAAGCTACGTCGACGGGCGCATCGTGCACCTCTCCCGAGTATTTTAATCGCCAATGTACAGTCTCTTGACAACAAAGTAGACGAAATCAGATCGAGGGTTGCCTTTCAGAGAGACATCCGAGACTGCAACGTTCTTTGCTTCACGGAAACATGGCTCACTCAGGACACGTTATCAGAGTCGGTACAGCCACCTGGTTTCTCCACGCATCGCGCCGACAGAAACAAACATCTCTCTGGTAAGAAGAAGGGCGGGGTGTGTGTCTTATGATTAACGAGGCGTGGTGTGATCATAACAACATACAGGAACTCAAGTCCTTTTGTTCACCTGACATAGAATTCCTTACAATCAAATGCAGACCGCATTATCTACCAAGAGAATTCTCTTCGATTATAATCACAGCCGTGTACATCCCCCCTCAAGCTGACACATCGACGGCACTGAAAGAAATTCATCGGACTCTATGTAAACTGGAAACCACATATCCTGAGGCTGCATTTATTGTGGCTGGGGATTTTAATAAGGCTAATTTAAGAACAAGGCTCCCGAAATTTTACCAGCATATCGAATGTGCCACCCGGGCTGGTAAAATCCTGGACCACTGTTATTCCAACTTCCGTGATGCATACAAGGCTATTCTCCGCCCTCCTTTCGGCAAGTCTGACCATGACTCCATTTTGTTGCTCACAGCCTACAAACAGAAACTAAAACAGGAAACGCCCGTTCTCAGGTCTGTTCAACGCTGGTCCGAACAATCTGATTCCATGCTTCAAGATTGCTTGAGCACGTGGACTGGGATATGTTCGGATAGCATCTGACAACAACATTGATGTATCGCTGATTCGGTGAGCGAGTTTATTAGCAAATGCATTGGTGATGTTGTACCCATAGCAAATATCAAAACCTTCCCCAACCAGAAACCATGGATTGATGGCAGCATTCGCAAAACTGAAAGCGCGAACCACTGCTTTAACCAGGTAAAGGCTACCGGAAACATGACTGAATACAAACAGTGCAGCTACTCCCTCCGCAAGGCAATCAAACAAGCTAAGCGTCAATATAGAGACAAAGTAGAGTCACAATTTAATGGCTCAGACACAAGAGGAATGTGGCAGGGTCTACAGTCAATCACGGACTACAAAAAGAAAACCAGCCCCGTCGCAGACCATGACGTCCTGCTTCCAAACAAACTAAACAACTTCTTTGCTCGCTTTGAGGACAATACAGTGCCACCGACACGCCCGCTACCAAAACCTGCGGGCTCACCTTCACCGCAGCCAATGTGAGAAAAACATTTAAATGTGTTAACCCTCGCAAGGCTGCCGGCCCAGATGGCATCCCTGGCCGTGTCCTCAGAGCATGCGCAGACCAGCTGGCTGGTGTGTTTACGGACATATTCAATCAGTCCCTATCCCAGTCTGCTGTTCCCACATGCTTCAAGAGGGCCACCATTGTTCCTGTTCCCAAGAAAGCTAAGGTGACTGCGCTAAATGACTATCGCCCGTAGCACTCACTTCCGTCATCATGAAGTGCTTTGAGAGATTAGTCAAGGATCATATCACCTCCATCCTGCCAGACACCCTGGACCCACTCCAATTTGCTTACCGTCCCAATAGGTCCACAGGCAGCGCAATCGCAATCACACTGCATACTGCCCTAACCCATCTGGACAAGAGGAATACTTATGTAAGAATGCTGTTCATCGACTACAGCTCAGCATTTAACACCATAGTTCCCTCCAAGCTCGTCATTAAGCTCGAGACCCTGGGTCTCGACCCAGCCCTGTGCAACTGGGTCCTGGACTTCCTGACGGGCCGGTCCCAGGTGGTGAGGGTAGGAAACAACATCTCCACCCCGCTGATCCTCAACACTGGGGCCCCACAAGGGTGCGTTCTCAGCCCTCTCCTGTACTCCCTGTTTACCCATGACTGCGTGGCCAAGCACGCATCCAACTCAATCATCAAGTTTGCTGACGACACTACAGTGGTAGGCTTGATTACCAACAACGACGAGACGGCCTACAGAGAGCTGAGGGCCCTCGGAGTGTGGTGTCAGGAAAATAACCTCTCACTCAATGTCAACAAAACAAAGGAGATGATCGTGGACTTCAGGAAACAGGAGAGGGAGCACCCCCCTATTCACATCGAGGGGACAGTAGTGGAGAAGGTGGAAAGTTTTAAGTTCCTCGGCGTACACATCACGGACAAACTGAATTGGTCCACCCACACAGACAGCGTGGTGAAGAAGGCGCAACAGCGCCTCTTCAACCTCAGGAGGCTGAAGAAATTTGGCTTGTCACCAAAATCACTCACAAACTTTTACAGATGCACAATCGAGAGCATCCTGTCGGGCTGTATCACCGCCTGGTACGGCAACTGCTCCGCCCACAACCGTAAGGCTCTCCAGAGGGTAGTGAGGACTGCACAACGCATCACCGGGTTAAACTACCTGCCCTCCAGGACACCTACACCACCCGATGTCACAGAAAGGCCAAAAAGATCATCAAGGACAACAACCACCCGAGCCACTGCCTGTTCACCCCGCTATCATCCAGAAGGCGAGGTCAGTACAGGTGCATCAAAGCTGGGACCGAGAGACTGAAAAACAGCTTCTACCTCAAGGCCATCAGACTGTTAAACAGCCATCACTAACATTGAGTGGCTGCTGCCAACATACTGACTTAAATCTCTAGCCACTTTATACATAGGAATTGGATGTAACAAATGTATCACTAGCCACTTTAAACAATTTTGTATATAATGTTTACGTATCCGACATACTCATATCAAATGTATACACTGTACTCTAAACCATCTACTGTATCTTGCCTATGCCGTTCGGTCATCGACCCAAATCTCTAGCCACTTTAATAATTATAATTGGATGAAATAATGTATCACTAGCCACTTTAAACAATGCCATTTATATAATGTTTACATATCCTACATTACTCATCACATTTGTACATACTGTACTCTATACCATCTACTGCATATTGCCTACGCCGGTCAGCCATTGCTCATCCATATATTTATATGTACATATTCTTATTCATCCCTTTACACTTGTGTGTATAAGGTAGTCGTGGTGAATTTGTTAAATTAATTGTTAGATATTACGGCATTGTTGGGACTGGAAGCTAACCATGTGTATGTGACCAATAAAATTTGATTTGATTTGAGAAAGGCAAACAGCTCTGGGAAACAATAACGTCAGCTAGGGAGCCAGCCAGCTAATGTTAGCTAGCTAGCTAACAGTACACTTTAGTTTGAAATTAAACCACTTTCTGTCAAAATTTGAAACGTGTAATATATGAAAATGTAGCTAGCTAACGCTAGACAATCTTACCTACATACATCAACATGCATCATGGACGCATCTCCCTGTCAGGAATGCCATACCACAGTTGCCCTTAGTTTGAAGATGTAATCCGGAGACAGGCGTTTCCTCCATCTCTTTAGCTACCATACTCCAATTCCACTGATTTCAAAACTCATATATGTGGGTGTGTATGTGTGTGTATATATATATATATATATATATATATATATATGTGTGTATATACTGTACTCCATACCATCTACTGCATCTTGCCTATGCCGGTCAGCCATCGCTCATCCATATATTTATATGTACATACTCGTATTCATTCCTTTACTCTTGTGTGTATAAGGTAGTTGTGAATTTGTTAGATTACTTGTTAGATACTACTGCATGGTCGGAACTAGAAGCACAAGCATTTCGCTACACTCGCATTAACATCTGCTAACCATGTGTATGTGACAAATAAAATTTGATTTGATTTGATTCCTATCCTCAGTGCAGTGGGCAGCTGGGAGGAGGTGCTCTTATTCTCCATGGACTTTACAGTGTCCCAGAACTTTTTTGAGTTTGTGTTACAGGATGCACATTTCTGCTTGAAAAAGCTAGCTTTGGCTTTCCTAACTGCCAGTGTATATTGGTTCCTGACTTCCCTGAAAAGTTGCATATCACGGGGGCTGTTCGATGCTAATGCAGAACGCCACAGGATGTTTTTGTGCTGGTCAAGGGCAGTCAGGTCTGGAGTGAAACAAGGGCTATATCTGTTCCTGGTTCTAAATTTCTTGAATGGGGCATGCTTATTTAAGATGGTGAGGAAGGCACTTTTAAAGAATAACCAGGCATCCTCTACAGACGGGATGAGGTCAATATCCTTCCAGGATACCCGGGCCAGGTCGATTAGAAAGGCCTGCTCGCTGAAGTGTTTTAGGGAACGTTTAACAGTAATGAGGTGAGATCGTTTGACCGCAAACCCATTACGGATGCAGGCAATGAGGCAGTGACCGCTGAGATCTTGGTTGAAAACAGCAGGGGTGTATTTGGAGGGCAAGTTAGTTAGGATGACATCTATGAGGGTGCCCGTTTTTACGGCTTTGGGGTTGTACCTAGTAGGTTCAATGATGATTTGTGTGAGGTTTAGGGCATCAAGCTTAGATTGTAGGATGGCCGGGGTGTTAAGCATGTCCCAGTTTAGCAGCACGAGCTCTGAAGATAGATGGGGGGCAATCAGTTCACATATGGTGTCCAGAGCACAGCTGGGGGCAGAGGGTGGTATATAGCAAGCGGCAACAGTGAGAGACTTGTTTGGGTACAGACCTGGATAGTAAGACAGAACTCTGCAGGCTAACACTGCCCCCTTTGGCCGTTCTATCTTGTCTGAAAATGTTGTAGTTAGGGATGGAGATTTCAGCGTTTTTGGTGGTCTCCCTAAGCCAGGATTCAGACACGGCTAGGACATCCGGGTTGGCAGAGTGTGCTAAAGCAGTGAATAAAACAAACTTAGGGAGGAGGCTTCTAATATTAACATGCATGAAACCAAGGCTTTTACGGTTACAGAAGTCAACAAATGAGAGCGCCTGGGGAATGGGAGTGGAGCTAGGCACTGCAGGGCCTGGATTAACCTCTATATCACCAGAGGATGAGTAGGATAAGGGTACGGCTAAAGGCTATAATGACTGGTCATCTAGGACGTCCTGAACAAGAACAGGTTTCAGGGGGCGATAAAATAGATTAAAGGCATAATGTACAGACAAAGTTATGGTAGGACGTAAATACAGTAGAGGTAAACCTAGGCATTGAGTGGTGATGAAAGAGATTGTCTCTAGAAACATTTAAACCAGGTGATGTCATCTCATGTGTGGGTGGTGGAACTGAAGGGTTGGATAAGGCATATTGAGCAGGGCTAGAGGCTCTACTGTGAAATAAGGCAATAAACACAAACCAGAACAGCAATGGACAAGGCATATTGACATTGAGGAGAGGCATGCTTAGCCGAGTGATCATAAGGGTCCAGTGAGTAGTGAGGCTGGTTGGGGACATGGCGATTCAGACAGCTAGCCGGAGGTAGCAAGCTAGCAAAGGCTAGCAGGCCGGCTAACAAAGACAGAGGAAGTCTGTTTATAGCCTCCTCGTGCGTTTCCGTCGGTAGACCCGTCGTGATGGGTTAGTGGGGTTCCGTGTGGTGAGAGGACCAGGCCAATTGGCAAAATAGGTATAGTGGCCCAAGAAATTGTCCGATGGACCTATTTAGCTAGCAGCCGATATGCTCGTTAGCGGGCCGCAGTTAGCTGATGGGCGTTCAGGTGACGTCGCAACGGAGATAACGTCGGTAGTCCAGTCGTAAAGGCCCGGTGAGGCTCCGCACCGGCAGAAACAACAGGTCCGGATAGGTGTTGTAGCCCAGGAGTGGCTGATGGGACTCTTCAGCTAGCCGGAAGATGGGCCAAGCACGGGCTAGCTTCAGGCTAATTGGTGCTTGCTCCGGGACCGTTAGCCAATAGTCACTTGGATAGCAGCTAGCTAGTGGCAAGATCCAGGTGAAAATATCCACAGCTTGCGGTAGGAATCCGGGGATATGGAGAGAAAATAGGTCCGGAATGCTCTGGTTTGCGTCGCGTTATACAAACGGCGAGAGCTAAAGGTTAGCTGATGACTGCTAGCAATGGTAAGCTAAATACTAACGTTAGCTAGTGAGCTAGCTTCTGTTAGGGAATTCCAGATTTGAGGTGGATAATACTTGAAAAAAAAAAAAAAAAGATCCGTACCACATTGGGTGAGGCGGGTTGCAGGAGAGTGTTTTGAAGTTGAGTTTTATAAAAAATATATAAAATAATATGCAAAGAAAAGATATATACACTGGACAAGACAGGATGAGGACAAAAGACGTCTGACTGCTACGCCATCTTGGATGATATGCTCCAGATACTCAACTAGTCTAAAGAAGGCCAGTTTTATTGCTTCTTTAAATCAGAACAACCGTTTTTAGCTGTGCTAACATAATTGCCAAAGGGTTTTCTAATGATCAATTAGCCTTTTAAAATGATCTAGCTAACACTAACACAACGTGCCATTGGAACACAGGAGTGATGGTTGCTGATCATGGGCCTCTGTACGCCTATGTAGATATTCCATAAAAACTGCAGTTTCCAGCTACAATAGTCATTTACAACATTAACAATGTCTACTCTGTATTTCTGATCAATTTGATGTTATTTTAATGGACATCTTTTTTTTTTTTTTTCTTTAAAAAACAAGGACATTTCTAAGTGACCCCAAATTTTTTAACGATATTGAATGCGTTTCTACGGGTTATAATAGTAAATGCTTAACTCAATATTTTATAAAAATCTAATCCAATAGCTAAATAATCCATGGTATGACCATTTTAAAATAATTCCTTATGTTAGCTTAGTACCCTATCCCCAACTGCTTAGATTTTTAGAGGTTAACGTACCCAGTGGGTTATGGACGTAATTCCCCCATTTTCCCCAATGCTGGAAGGTTAGTGTTATGGTTAACATACCCAGTGGGTTAGGGTAGAGTTATGGTTAGGGTTATGGTTAACATACCCAGCGGCGGCTGCAGCATGTCCCCATTCTTTTCACAGGTTCCTATAGGCTGGATGTCTGAGGAGTCGACCAGCCTCCAGAAGTCATTGGTGTTGTCACTGCCATCCAGACGGAGACGCAGACGCACACCCGTCATGCCCATCACAGTGGCGATGCACACCGAGGTGGAGTTCCGAGGGTCATGGACTTCCAGCTTCATACCCACCTTGAAGTCATTGGAGGGAGGGACTCTGGACTGGAGAGAGACAGAAAACTCACTGCAGAGAGACACTGTACTGTCACTTAGCCTTCTCTGCTGTCACTGAACTCACACCTGTCTGAAGAAGCTAGGTGGAGCTGGGGTAGATGGACACATACCTGTCTGAAGAAGCTAGGTGGAGCCGGGGTAGATGATGTTTCCTTCAGGTACTCCTCCCAACTGAACGACTCTAAGACAGAAACAACAAAGGGTTAGTAGTCCTGACAGACCTACATGTATATATTGATGTAACAGGTGTAAAAAAATAGACACCGAAAATTACATTTAATAAATCGAAGTTACTTTGCAGTTAAATCAAATTTTATCCTAGGAACAACACGTTCCAACTTAAAATAGTAAAAGCTAGGGGTCATCTCTCCTAGGAGTCTAAAGTTACCTTTAGCAGGAGTGGGACCTGGAGGAAGGAGACTTCCTGCTTTCTCCTTCTGATCTGAAAACAGAAACACATCAACACTGACCACGCCCGTGTTCATAAGCAGGTGGAAAGGTGGTATTTACCACATATGACTTGGAAAAATCCACGGCCCTACAAGTGGTAATTACTAGTGGGAAACTCGTCTATCATCCCGGAGCTCCGACTTCTCCCACATGCTGACCTCCGCTTGCTTGCCATTAGCCAATCTGCATTTCTCAACGAGTTTAATCAAGTGAACGCATCCACCTCGTATAACTACTTTACAGCTGGAAATGATCACCTTCCCACTTGGTTATGAACACAGCAATAGGCCATATGATGCAATCTTCAACCTAGCCTAGCTTTAAGCGATCTAGCTAACGTTAGCTGCTCTGTGTAAGTTGACTTGCTAGCAAGTTAGAGAAAGAACGTTTAACTAAACATGTTTTATTATCACCTAAACCATGTCACTTCTTTCTTGAATGAAAAGGTTGTATTTTGCAATTTCCCAAAATACACTTTCTCTAATGAAAGAAGGTGCTCCTCCATCTTGCGTTATAAACACTACTCATGTCCGACCAGTAAGACTGCTGGAAAACGAGGTACGCCAGAATTCTGTCCATTTGTGTAACCGGCGACAGAATATTGAAATGAAAAATACAATGGCATACTAAATAAATAGGCTGCAGTGTACATGCTCATGTTTCCTTACCTTTGACTGAAGTCCTGCCCATGATGGCTCCTAGGTAATGTGGTTATTCTACAAGGCAATGGGAATGACAGGCAGGTGGTCCACCCAGTGTGCAACGATGGCCCTGTAGTACTGACCTGTAACAGAAAAGACTGATCGTATAAGGTTATAAAACATCAAGGAGGTATCCTCTGTAGCAGCAGATAGCCTATAAGGTAGCAAGTAGGTGGTGGTGAGGGCACTGGCGGAGTGTTGCCAGGAAAATAACCTCTCCTTCTACGTCAACAAAACGAAAGAGCTGATCGTGGATTTCAGGAGACAGCAGAGGGAGCACACACCATCCACGGGACCACAGTGGAGAAGGTTAAAAGCTTCAAGTTCCTCATAGTACACATCACTGACAATGTGAAAAGGTCCACCCACACAGACAGTGTGGTGAAGGAGGTTGAAGAAATTCAGCATGACCCCTAAGACCCTCATTCACTTTTACAGATGCACCATTGAGAGCACCCTGTCAGGCTGTATCACCGCCTGGTACGGCAACTGCACCGCCCTCAACCGCAGGGCTCTCCAGAGGGTGGTGCGGGCTGCCCAACACATCACTGGAGGCACACTGCCTAACCTCCAGGACACCTACACCACCCGATGTCACAGGAAGGCCAAAAGGATCATCAAGAACAACAACCACCCGAGCCACTGCATGTTCACCCCGCTATCATCCAGAAGGCGAGGTCAGTACAGGTGTATCAAAGCTGGGACCGAGAGACTGAAAAACAGCTTCAATCTCAAGGCCATCAGACTGTTAAATAGCCGGCTCTCACCCGGTTACTCAACCCTGCACCTTAGAGGCTGCTGCCCTATGTAAATAGACATGGAATGACTGGTCACTTTAATGATGTGTACATACGGTTTTACACATTTCATATGTATATACTGTAGTATAGTCAATGCCACGGACATTGCTCATCCTAATATTAATATATTTCTTAAATTATTTTACTTTGAGATGTGTGTATTGTTGTGACTTGTTAGATTCTACTGCACTGTTGGAGCTAGGAACACAAGCGTTTCGCTACACATGCAATAGCATCTGCTAAATATATGTATGTGACAAAATGTTATTTGAAGTATCTGTCATAGCAAGAAAGGATGCCACATTTCCAACAAGTCAGTTTCCCAAAGTTTTTTCCTGCCCCGGTCAACTGAGTACTGATATTGTGAAGTGGAAACTTCTAGGAGCAACAGGTAGAAGTATCCTGTAAGGTAGCAGGTACCCTATACTGCAGCAGGTAACCCTGTAGTAGCAGGTATCTACAGTTGAAGTCGGAAGTTTACATACACCTTAGCCAAATACATACTCAGTTTTTCACAATTCCTGACATTTAATCAGAGTTAAAATTCCCTGTTTTAGGTCAGTTAGGATCACCACTTTATTTTAAGAATGTGAAATGTCAGAATAATAGTAGTGAAGTGCACCAGTCCCTCCTGCAGCAAAGCATCCAACAACATGATGCTGCCACCCCCGTGCTTCACGGTTGGGATGGTGTTCTTCAGCTTGCAAGCCTCCCCCTTTTTCCTCCAAACATAACGATGGTCATTATGGCCAAACAGTTCTATTTTTGTTTCATCAGACCAGAGGACATTTCTCCAAAAAGTACGATCTTTGTCCCCATGTGCAGTTGCAAACCGTAGTCTGGCTTTTTTAATGGTGGTTTTGGAGCAGTGGCTTCTTCCTGGCTGAGTGGCCTTTCAGGATATGCCGATATAGGACTCCCATACCTGCTACCTTCTAGGGTACCCACTACTACAGGGATACCTGCTACCTTATAGGGCACCCACTACTACAGGGATACCTGCTACCCCATAATGACAAGGCAAAAACATGTTTTTAGAAATGGTTGCACATTTATGAAAAATAATTATAGGCATGCAGACCCTTTACTCAGTTGAAGCACCTTGGGCAACGATTACACCCTTAAGTCTTCTTGTGTATGACGCAAACTTGGCACAGCTCTATTTAGGGGGTTCCACCCATTCTTCTCTGCAGATCCTCAAGCTTGGTCAGGTTGCGCAGGGAGCGTTGCTGCACAGCTATTTTCAGGTCTCTCCAGAGGATGTTCGATCGGGTTCATATCTTGGGCCACTCAAGGACACAGACTTGTCCAGAAGCCACTCCTGCATTTTCCTGGCTGTGTGCTTAGTGTCATTGTCCTGTTGGAAGTTGAACCTTCGCCCCAGTCGGAGGTCCTGATCGCTCTGGAGCAGGTTTTCATCAAGAATCTCTGTACTTTGCTCCGTTAATCTTTCCCTTGATCCTGAATAGACTCCCAGTCCTTGCCGTCAGAAAAACATCCCCACAGCATGATGCTACCACCACCACCATGCTTCACCGTAGGGATGGGATTGACCAGGTGATGAGCGGTGCTTGGTTTACTCCAGAAGTGAGCCTTGGCATTCAGGCCAAAGTTCAATCATGGTTTCATCAAACCAAATAATATTATTTCTCATGGTCTGAGAGTCCTTTAGGTGCCTTTTGGCAAACTCCAAGCGGGCGGTCATGTGCCTTTTACTGAGGAGTGGCTTCGTCTGGCCACTCTACCTTGGTTGTTCCGAACTTCTTCCATTTAGGAATTATGGAGGCCACTGTGTTCTTGGGGACCTTCAATGCTGCAGAAATGTTTTGGTACCCTTTCCCAGATCTGCGCCACAACACAATCCTGTCTCTGAGCTCTACGGACAATTCCTTCGACCTCATGGCTTGGTTTTTGCTCTGACATGCACTGTCAACGGTGGGACCTTACATAAACAGGTGGGTGCCTTTCCAAATCATGTCCAATCAATTCAATTTACCAAAGGTGAAAGCCAAACAAGTTTCAGAAATATCAAGTAGGATCAATGCACCTGAGCTCAATTGAGTCTCATAGCAAAGGGTTTGAATACTTAGGTAAATAAGGTATTTGTATATTTTTTTATACATTTGCAAAAAAAATATTAAACCAGTTTTCACTTTCATTGTGGAGTAGTGTGTGCAGATTGCTGAGGATTCTTTTTTATTGAAATCAATTTTAGAATAAGGTAACGTAACAAAATGTGGACAAAGAATATTGTCTGAATACTTTCCGAAGGCACTGTATATGTGGGAACTTTTGACTGGTATACAGAACCAGTCAAAAGTTTGGACACACCTACTCATGAGTTTATTTATTTTCACTATTTTCTACATTGTACAATAATAGTGAAGACATCAACACTATGAAATAACACATATATAATCATGTAGTAACCAGAAGTGTTAAACAAATCAAAATATATTTTAGATTCTTCAAAGTTGCCACCATTTTCCTTGATGACAGCTTTGCAAACTCTTGGTATTCTCTCAACCAGCTTCACCTGGAATGCTTTTCCAACAGTCTTGAAGGAGTTCCCACAGGTAGCCTAGTGGTTAGAGCGTTGGACTTGTAACCGGAGGGTTGCAAGTTCAAATCCCCGAGCTGACAAGGTACAAATCTGTCGTTCTGCCCATGAACAGGCAGTTAACCCACTGTTCCTAGGACGTCATTGAAAATAAGAATTTGTTCTTAACTGGCTGAAAAAGTACATTATTTCCTTCAGGAATGTAGTGAAGTAAAAGTTGTCAAAAATATAAAGTAAAGATACCCAAAAAAACTACTTAAATTGCACTTTAAATATTTTTTGACTTAAGTACTTTACACCACTGGGTGTTATTGTTATTCTTATTGTGTTACTTTTTATTTCAAACTAATCGGTAAATACTTTCTTCTTCTTGAACTGCACTGTTGGTTAAGGGCTTGTAAGTCAGCATTTCACGGTAAAGTCTACACTTGTTGTATTCGGCATTTCACGGTAAAGTCTACACTTGTTGTATTCGGCATTTCACGGTAAAGTCTACACTTGTTGTATTCGGCATTTCACGGTAAAGTCTACACTTGTTGTATTCGGCATTTCACGGTAAAGTCTACACTTGTTGTATTCGGCATTTCACGGTAAAGTCTACACTTGTTGTATTCAGCATTTCACGGTAAAGTCTACACTCGTTGTATTCAGCATTTCACGGTAAAGTCTACACTCGTTGTATTCAGCATTTCACGGTAAAGTCTACACTTGTTGTATTCAGCATTTCACGGTAAAGTCTACACTTGTTGTATTCAGCATTTCACGGTAAAGTCTACACTCGTTGTATTCAGCATTTCACGGTAAAGTCTACACTTGTTGTATTCAGCATTTCACGGTAAAGTCTACACTTGTTGTATTCAGCATTTCACGGTAAAGTCTACACTTGTTGTATTCAGCATTTCACGGTAAAGTCTACACTTGTTGTATTCAGCATTTCACGGTAAAGTCTACACTTGTTGTATTCAGCATTTCACGGTAAAGTCTACACTTGTTGTATTCAGCATTTCACGGTAAAGTCTACACTTGTTGTATTCAGCATTTCACGGTAAAGTCTACACTTGTTGTATTCGGCGCATGTGACAAAGTTTGATCATTCTCCTTTAAGTCCAGGAAGCAGCCATTCAACTTGCCAATCAGCAGCATTTTAATGGCAAAATACCTTCGTTACTCACCGAATATGGAGTTTCGGTTAGCAACTGTCGTCAATTACTGCCGTCACGGCCGGTATGTACTAACAAAAAATGGGTAAACAGGTTTACAGGTCCCTCATTTCTACCATGCACACGTCGGAATGCATTGGAGGTGCATTTTCCGGTTATTTGGAACATTTTATTCGACTTTTTGTTAGTACATACCGGCCGTGACGGCAGTAATTGACGACAGTTGCTAACCGAAACTCCATATTTGGTGAGTAACGAAGGGTGGTGAATGACACGTTGAATGGCTGCTTCCTGGGCTGAAAGGAGAACCACCATACCCACGTCTCCTGTCAGGCCAGAACCTGCCTCACCTGGACTTACAGCACTTCTTCACAGCTAGGGCGACAGCTGGCTTGCTACATCAGCACTGGCGTCGTCTGAACTTAGTTCTCCAGTCAGCTGTGAACTGGTGCTAGGCCAATGTAGATAGTTAGATAGCTAGATGTAGAAATACAGTATTCATTCTACCGAGAGTACTGGACAAACATACCTGTTAGCTCGCTAGCTAATGTTCCTAGCACCAGCCTGCAAGTGGTAGCTTACTAGCGAGCGACCTTTTTAGTTCATCTATTTTTTTTTCGATTCATGACTAATTTAATTCAAATGTTCAACCCGTGGTGGTTTATGTAGTTTGGAATGAGAAGAAATGACCTACCAGGGCAGCTTTCTAACGAAATTGATCCGATCCCAACACTTTTCTCTAACAGTCGTCAGCCGCCATATTTCGTAGTTGAGTCAGTGCGCATGCCCGTCAGACGTCGCGGCCGGTGGTGTCGTCATTAGACCGACCCGGTCTGTTGGGTACCTTCAGGGAGTCCTCTCGGTTCGCTCTGTTTCTATCCGTTTAAGGAACGTTTTGCTACAGCCCCATTCATTACGCCGATTCCGTTTCGTTATTGCTAAACGTTTTGAATCAGAAACCGTTTACTCAAACCGGAAAACGTTTTTCAACTAAAACGAGAGTTTCTATTGGACAATTCGGTCTCGGTCCTTCCCAGTTGAATTCTATTTTCTTCGTTTGGTTGTTAAATGGGTTCCTTTGCATGACGTAATACACCTCAGTACTGTACCAAAGACAGTAGTATGAAAATATGCACAAACTAATGATGTTCGGTTTTATACTGGAACGCCGAGGCATGCGTCGACATCGCTACCCACTCAGCATGACATCGAATTATGGGCGATATCAGGTCCGTTTGTTGTGGGCGCAATTTCGTACAAAAATAGTCGTTCCAAATTGGGCTGTGTTCAGTCCGTCCGTTTTGGTTCAAATTTAGCCAAAGATCAGCCTGACCGCTAGCTTGTTCTCCTGTACTCATTGAAAACATGAGATCCACGAAAATAATCATATATTGCATAGCCTATTTTGATTCAATTATGGAGCTTCATGGAAATATCCACAATAAAATATTAATAGAATGTTGTTTTTCAACCAATTTAGCTTGTCAAGTTCTCAGCTGTTCTGACATAAGGCACAATATGACTGAAAATGACCTGTACATTTATGGGTGCACAATTTAACAAATTAATTTATAACAATTTCAATTCTATATTTTAACCACCATTTGATTTTATACTTTATTTATTTCCCCTTTATTTAACCAGGTGGCCAGTTGAGAACACGTTCTCATTTACAACTGCGACCTGGCCAAGATAAAGCAAAGCAGTGCGACACAAACAACACAGTTACACATGGGATAAACAAACGTACAGTCAATAACACAATAGAAAAATCTATATACGGTGTGTGAAAATGTAGTAAGATTAGAGAGGTAAGGCAATAAATAGGCCATAGATGTGAAATAATTACAATTTAGCAATTAAACACTGGAGTGATACATGTGCAGAAGATGAATGTGCAGTAGAGATACTGGGGTGCAAAGGAGCAAAAAAATAAGTAACAATATGGGGATGAGGTAGTTGGATGGGCTATTTACAGATGGGCTGTGTACAGGTGCAGTGATCTGTGAGCTGCTCTGACAGCTGGTGCTTAAAGTTAGTGAGTGAGATATAAGACTCTAGCTTCAGTGATTTTTGCAATTCGTTCCAGTCATTGGCAGCAGAGAATGGGAAGGAAAGGCGGCCAACTGAGGAATTGGCTTTGGGGGTGACCAGTGAAATATACCAGCTGGAGTGCGTGCTACGGGTGGGTGCTGCTATGGTCACCAGTGAGCTGAGATAAGGCGGGGCTTTACCTAGCAAAGACTTATAGATGACCTGGAGCCAGTGGGTTTGGTGATGAATATGAAGCGAGGGCCAGCCGACTAGAGCATACAGGTTGCAGTGGTGGGTGGTATATGGGGCTTTGGTGACAAAACGGATGGCACTGTGATAGACTACATCCAATTTTCTGAGTAGTGTTGGAGGCTATTTTGTAAATGACATCGCTGAAGTCAAGGATCGGTAGGATAGTCCGTTTTACGAGGGTATGTTTAGCAGCATGAGTGAAGGATGCTTTGTTGCGAAATAGGAAGCCAATTCTAGATCTAATTTTGGATTGGAGATGCTTAATGTGAGTCTGGAAGGAGAGTTTACAGTCTAACCAGACGCCTAGGTATTTGTAGTTGTCCACATATTCTAAGTCAGAACCGTCCAGAGTAGTGATTCTAGATGCTAACATTTGAGCAAGCCATTCGCACCATTTGCTCCTCTCGCGGCCACACAGCAGCACAGCAATGACTTTCAAAACGTTGAGGACAAGCGAGAGTGGGGACTGTAAGTACACATTTTTGTCCAAATAATTTAATAAGCATTTTGTAATCTGTTTATTTTATTTAACCTTTATTTAACTAGGCACGTCAGTTAAGAACAAATTATTATTTACAATGACGGCCTACCAAAAGGCCTCCTGCAGGGACGGGGGCCTGGGATTAAAAATAAAAGAGTAATACAATATAAATGTAGGACAAAAAACACATGACAACAAGAGAGACAACACAACACTACATAAAGAGAGACCTAAGACAACAGCATAGCAACACATGACAACACAGCATGGTAGCAACACAACTTAACAACAACATGGTAGCAACACATGACAACACAGCATGGTAGCAACACAATTTAACAACAACATGGTAGCAACACAAAAACATGGAACAAACATTATTGGGCCCAGACAACCGCACAAAGGGCAAGAAGATAGAGACAACAATACATCACACAAAGCAGCCACAACTGTCAGTAAGTGTCCATGATTGAAGAGATTGAGATAAAACTGTCCAGTTTGAGTATATGTTGCAGCTTGTTCCAGTCGCTAGCTGCAGCGAACTGAAAAGAGGAGCGACCCAGTGATGTCTGTGCTTTGGGGACCTTTAACAGAATGTGACTGGCAGAACGGGTGTTGTATGTGGAGGATGAGGGCTGCAGTAGATATCTCAGATAGGGGGGAGTGAGGCCTAAGAGGGTTTTATAAATAAGCATCAACCAGTTCGTTATGCAATGGGTATACAGAGATTACCAGTTTACAGAGTATGGAGTGCAGTGATGTGTCCTATAAGGAGCATTGGTGTCAAATCTGATGGCCGAATGGTAAAGAACATCTAGCCTCTCGAGAGCACCCCTACCTGCCAATCTATAAATGATGTCTCTGTAATCTAGCATGGATAGGATGGTCATCTGAATCATCTGTTCAGGTCGCAAACTATTATTTTCTCTAAACTTTTCTCAAGAATGCAGAAGCTAGCTAGCTAACGTTACAACACAGATAGAAGTGGATAGCTAAATATCTTTAGCTAGTTACAAAGCGGGAAAGCATAGGTAACTGATTGAGGGGTCCAGCTGCAACATCAGCCCTCAGGGTCTTTATGCAGGTCATCTCTCAGTGCATCTCTCAGGAAAAGTTGGCATTTTGAAAGGAACCATAAAAGGAGAAGTGTGGGTTTAGAAAGGTGTTACTCAAGAAGGTGTTTGGGTTATCGGACGTTAGTCATGGTCTGCAGAGATGACAGTATGGAATTTAAGTTATGCAGATAAATATGTCTATTCACTCACTGAGAGCTGTGTCTTTGAACGTTACGTACCGATAGCCATTAATATAACGTTCAGTTTTTCATAAATGTAAATGCTAGCTAATGTTAGCTACCTTCACTTATAAAAAAAAGTATACATTTGACAATGTGTTATGTATTATTGAATATTTGAAATAATAATTAAAATAACAAATCATGGCGGTTCTAGTAGTTATGGAATTGCAGCGCTTCTAGTGTTGACTCTTTTCTAAACCCCCACTTCTCTTTATATGGTTCCTTTCGAAATGCCACTTTTCCTGAGAGATGACCTATCAGTATGAGGTAGCATAGAGACCCCGAGGGTTAACTGCTCTGAGAGATGGAGTCGCAGCTGGACCCTATTGAACTGATTTGATAACCCCAACTGCAAGTTAGATAGTTAACTACCTATCTAACTAGGTGGTGTAGGTGTGTCAAAACTTTTGACTGGCAATGTATATGTTTTTCTCCTCGATTTCGTGATATCCAATTGTGATCCAATTACAATCTTGTCTCATCGCTGCCACGCCCCTATTGGCTCGGGAAAGGCGAAGGTCAAGTCATGCATCCTCCGAAACATGACCCGTCAAGCCGCGCTGCTTCTTAACAGCCGCTCGCTTAACCCGGAAGCCAGCTGCACCAATGTGTCAGGGGAAACACCGTCCAACTGACGACCAAAGTCAGCCTGCAGGCGCCCGGCCCGCCACAAGGAGTCGCTAGAGTGTGATGAGTCAAGTAAAGCCCCCCGCCCAAACCCTCCCATAACCCAATCGTCTTGTTTGTCAAGTCAACCAGCGTTTTTCTCAGCTCCTGCTTTTCCCCAGTCTCTCTTTTTCTTGCCCTCCTGGTTTTGACCTTTGCCTGTCCGGACTCTGAGCCCGCCTGCCTGACCTCTGCCTGACCCTAAGCCTGCCTGCCGTCCTGTACCTCTGCCCCTACTCTGGATTACCGACCTCTGCCTGACCTGACCCTGACTGCCGTCCTGTACCGTTGCCCCTACTCTGGATTACCGACCTCTGCCTGACCTGGGCCTGCCTGCCGTCCTGTACCGTTGCCCCTACTCTGGATTACCGACCTCTGCCTGACCTGACCCTGACTTCCGTCCTGTACTTCTGCCCCTACTCTGGATTACCGACCTCTGCCTGACCTGAGCCTGACTGCCGTCCTGTACCTCTGCCCCTACTCTGGATTACCGACCTCTGCCTGACCTGACCCTGACTGCCATCCTGTACCGTTGCCCCTACTCTGGATTACCGACCTCTGCCTGCCCTGACCCTGACCCTGACTGCCGTCCTGTACCGTTGCCCCTACTCTGGATTACCGAACCCTGCCTGCCTTGACCTGTCGTTTACCTGCCCCTGTTGCTGTAATAAACATTGTTACTTCAACAGTCTGCACTTGGGTCTTACCTGAAACGTAATAATACGAACTGGCCTTAACTGACCAAGCAGACTTGGACCAGCTCCGCAATGCCATCGCCTCCCATGGGGCTACCATTGGTAGGCACGAGGAGTTGCTTTGCGGTCTGATGGAAGGGTTCCAGGCCGTGGCCGAACGTCACGACCTAGCTTTGGACGCATTGCGGGAGCAATTCCGTGGGTTGCCTACTAGGCAGCCTACCACGACAGTAACCTCCCAGCCCCTCAGTAACCCGGCTGGTAGCAGCGCCATCACCCCGGTTTCCCGGGAACCCCGCTTACCTCCCCCGGAGTGCTACGATGGAGATTCCAGAACCTGCCAGGCCTTTCTCTCCCAGTGCTCCCTCGTTTTCGAGCTGCAGCCTTCTTCGTTCCCCTCGGACAGCTCGAGGATAGCATACATCATTATGCTGATGTCCGGGAGGGCACTCGCCTGGGCCACAGCGGAGTGGGTGCAACAATCCGCTGTCTGTTTCAGTCTGGAGGTATTTGTGGCAGTGGTGAGAAAAGTTTTAGAGGCTCCAGCTTCGGCAGGACTCCCTCAGTGTGGCAGACTATGCGGTGGAATTCCACACGCTAGCAGCGGAGGGTTCCTGCAATCCGGAAGCGCTGTTCGACATGTTCCTGCACAGAGTATCGGAGGAAGTAAAGGACGAGCTTGCAGCCCGGGAACTACCGATGGATCTCAACTCACTCATCGCTTTGACCATCCGGATCGATGGATGGCTACGGGAAAAGAGGTCTGATTGCGGTCCCAATCGTTCACTCAAGGATCCCACCTTGCATCTGATGGACTCCGGAAGTCCCCGGCGTCTACGTGCTCGAGAGGATCCGAGCTTACCCGAGTTCCTCCAAGAGCCTCCGAAGACTGCCGATTTACCTCTTCCCGAGCCGATGTAGCTTGGCAGGGCTAGGCTGTCTCCAGCCGAACGTGTACGCGGACTTAACACCCTGAGTTGTCTGTTTTACGGTACTGCTGGTCATTATGTGTCTACCTGTCCCTTCAAGAGACCTAAATCATTGGTAGGAATGAGTATTCTGGTGGCTCCTTAGGACAATTTAGCTTCTCCCCCTACTCGCCCCCTCTCCAGGCCCCCTGCTGTGGGGCGACCTGTCCAAGTCTCTCCAGGCCCCCTGCTGTGGGGCGACCAGTCCAAGTCTCTCCAGGCCCCCTGCTGTGGGGGGACCAGTCCAATTCTCTCCAGGCCCCCTGCTGTGGGGCGACCTGTCCAAGTCTCTCCAGGCCCCCTGCTGTGGGGCAACCTGTCCAAGTCTCTCCAGATACTCATCGACTCGGGGGCCGATATGAGTCTTATGGACATTACCCTGGCGTCCGAGCTGGGCATCCCCACTCAACCCCTCTCTCATAAATGTTAGAGCGCTGGATGGGTGTTCTATAGGCCGGATCACCCACCATACCACCCCCATCAACCTATGAGTGTTGGGGAATCCAATTCCTGCTAATTGAGTTTCCGCAGGTTCCTGTGGAATTGGGATTTTCTTGGCTCCAGCGACACAATCCCTCGATTGACTGGTCTACTGGTGCCATCATGGGCTGGAGCCCATTCTGCCACACTCATTGCCTGAAATCAGCTGCCTGCCACGGGACGTCTTCCTGGGGGCTTGGAAATTGCCCCAGACCTCTCCGCCACTACTCTGGATTATCGACCCCTGCCTGCCTGCCTTGACCTGTTGTTTACCTGCCCCTGTTGCTGTAATAAACATTGTTACTTCAACACAGTCTGCACTTGGGTCTTACCTGAAATGTTATACTCCCAGTCACGGCCGGTTATGACACAGCCTGGGATCGAACCCCAGGCTGTAGTGAAGCCGCAACACTGTGATGCGTCACTCGGAAGGCCCCTGAAGTTTTATATTTAATTCAAATCATTACAACTAAGATGGCGCCGACAGACCATGGCAGCTCCTAAGCAACTTTGCAGTAATTTGTTTTTTTTGTGTGTTATTTCTTACATTATTAGCCCAGAACATTTGTTGTGTTATTACATACAGCCAGAAATAACTTTTGGATATCAGAGCGGCAGAGCGGTAACTCGCCAGCATTACAACCAGGAATACGACTTAACAAATTGGATCCTTTGTTCGTACCCCCCAAGGCAACTTAACTTATCCCAGAGGCTGCTCCAAGTTTCTGCCGGTGGAGTAGAGGTATTCGGAGTGGACTTCTAGTCCGATTCAGGAGGTGGTCACACCATCCAATGCCTCCGAGTATATTACTCGCTAATGTTCAAAATCTGGACAATAAAGTAGACGAGCTCAGGGCGAGGATCTCCTTCCAGAGAGACATCCGGGACTGTAACATACTCTGTTTCATGGAATCATGGCTCTCTCTGGATATACTGTCCCCGTCCATACAGCCAGCTGGGTTCTCAGTTCATCGCGCAAACAGGAATAAAGAACCCCCCCCGGGAAGAAGAAGAAAGGCTGGGGTGTATGATTAACTACACATGGTGTGATTGTGATGACATACAGAAACTCAAGTCCTTTTGTTCACCAGACCTAGAATACCTCACAATCAAATGCAGACCGTATTACCTCCCAATAATTTTCTGGGGGGTTATAGTCACAGCCGTGTATATTCCCCCTCAAGCCGATACCACGACGGCCCTCAAGGAGCTACACTGGGCTTTATGCAAACTTGAAACCACATAGCCTGAGGCCACATTTATTGTAGCTGGGGATTTTAACAAAGCAAATTTGAGGAAAACGCTACAGAAGTTCAATCAACACATTGACTGTAGTACTCGCTTTGGAAAAACACTAGATCACTGCTACTCGCCTTTTTTTTAAAAATGCGTACAAGGCCCTCCCCCGCCGTCCCTTTGGTAAATCAGATCACTGTGACTACAGTGGCAAGAAAAAGTATGTGAACCCTTTGGAATTACATGGATTTCTGCCTTAAATTGGTCATAAAATTGTATCTGATCTTCATCTAAGTCACAAAAATAGACCAACACAGTCTGCTTAAACTAATAACACACAAACAATTATACATTTTCATGTCTTTATTGAACACACCGTGTAAACATTCGCAGTGCAGGTTGGAAAAAATATCCTTTGGCAGCAATAACCTCAACCAAACATTTTCTGTGAAGCGTCTGTTTCTCAAACTAGACACTCTAATGTACTTGTCCTCTTGCTCAGTTGTGCACCGGGGCCTCCCACTCCTCTTTCTATTCTGGTTAGAGCCAGTTTGCGCTGTTCTGTGAAGGGAGTAGTACACAGCGTTGTACGAGATCTTCAGTTTCTTGGCAATTTCTCGCATGGAATAGCCATAATTTCTCAGAACAAGAATAGACTGACGAGTCTCAGAAGAAAGCTCTTTGTTTTTTGGCATTTTGAGCCTGTAATCGAACCAACAAATGCTGATGCTCCAGATACTCAACTAGTCTAAAGAAGGCCAGTTTTATTGCTTCTTTAATCAGAACAGTTTTCAGCTGTGCTAACATAATTGCAAAAGGGTTTTCTAATGATCAATTAGCCTTTTAAAATTATCAACTTGGATTAGCTAACACAACGTGCCATTGAAACATTCGTGGAAATATTCGGTCAATCACATTTCACAAATACCGGAGCATGTGAGTTATAGGCTCTCTATAATATATATTTTTTATTGCTTCCTAACAAAAGCCGAGCTGGTTCATGGATACAACTGCCTTCCAACCTTGGCACACACGTTGTATACATTATTCCTCCTTACGTCACACTCATAGTAACTCCTCTTAATGGCTCATCCCATCTGGCATTTAGCCACAGTTATCATATTGCCTTCATATTAGGGCATGGAACCTGTAGAGCCACAGAAATAGACAAAAATAGACCTGCACTCGCCTTAAGCCAGGTTCATGCATGTAGGACCATAGTAACAGACCTTGGCACTCTACAGAAATAACCATACATGTCATCCTGCTAACTCCTCTGAAAGGGACACCCCTGTTCTGGAAAAGGCCCAATAGGTGTAACCATAGCAACAGTACATAGTTGGCCATAACACAGTTAAAGGAATAACCAGTCATGTCCAACCCCCAGACAGGTGCAGGTCTCATGGTGTCTAATGACCCAGAGCACATATAGCACTAGTCTTGCTGGCTCCTTCTGAAATAAATAATTGCCACATATGTACTGAAAAAATCAGGAGTGATATACAGGAGTGATGGTTGCTGATAATGGGCCTCTGTACGCCTATGTAGATATTCCATAACAAAATCGTCCATTTCCAGCTACAATAGTCATTTACAACATTAACAATGTCTACACTGTATTTCTGATCAATTTGATGTTATTTTACCACTCGTTACCTGTATTAATGGCACCTGTTTGAACTTGTTATCAGTATAAAAGACACCTGTCCACAACCTCAAACAGTCACACTCCAAACTCCACTATGGCCAAGACCAAAGAGCTGTCAAAGGACACCAGAAACAAAATTGTAGACCTGCACCAGGTTGGGAAGACTGAATCTGCAATAGCTAAGCAGCTTGGTTTGAAGAAATCAACTGTGGGAGCAATTATTAGGAAATGGAAGACATACAAGACCACTGATAATCTTCCTCGATCTGGGGCTCCACGCAAGATCTCACCCCGTGGGGTCAAAATGATCACAAGAACGGTGAGCAAAAATCCCAGAACCACACGGGGACCTAGTGAATGACCTGCAGAGAGCTGGGACCAAAGTAACAAAGCCTACCATCAGTAACACACTACGCCGTCAGGGACTCAAATCCTGCAGTGCCAGACGTGTCCCCCTGCTTAAGCCAGTACATGTTCAGGCCCGTCTGAAGTTTGCTAGAGAGCATTTGGATGATCCAGATGAGGATTGGGAGAATGTCATATGGTCAGATGAAACCAAAATAGAACTTTTTGGTAAAAACTCAACTCGTCGTGTTTGGAGGACAAAGAATGCTGAGTTGCATCCAAAGAACACCATACCTACTGTGAAGCATGGGGTGGAAACATCATGCTTTGGGGCTGTTTTTCTGCAAAGGGACCAGGACGACTGATCCGTGTAAAGGAAAGAATGAATGGGGCCATGTATCGTGAGATTTTGAGTGAAAACCTACTTCCATCAGCAAGGGCATTGAAGATGAAACGTGGCTGGGTCTTTCAGCATGACAATGATCCCAAACACACCGCCCGGGCAACGAAGGAGTGGCTTCGTAAGAAGCATTTCAAGGTCCTGGAGTGGCCTAGCCAGTCTCCAGATCTCAACCCAATAGAAAATCTTTGGAGGGAGTTGAAAGTCCGTGTTGCCCAGCGACAGCCCCAAAACATCACTGCTCTAGAGGAGATCTGCATGGAGGAATGGGCCAAAATACCAGCAACAGTGTGTGAAAACCTTGTGAAGACTTACAGAAAACGTTTGACCTCTGTCATTGCCAACAAAGGGTATATAACAAAGTATTGAGATAAACTTTTGTTATTGACCAAATACTTATTTTCCACCATAATTTGCAAATAAATAAATTAAAAATCCTACAATGTGATTTTCTGGATTTCTTTTTCTCATTTCGTCTGTCATAGTTGAAGTGTACCTATGATGAAAATTACAGGCCTCTCATCTTTTTAAGTTGGAGAACTTGCACAATTGGTGGCTGACTAAATACTTTTTTGCCCCACTGTATATATGGTTCCCAATTAGAGGTAACGACACTCAGCTGCCTCTAATTGGGAACCATTACCCCAACATAGAAACCGATCACCTAGAACAAAAAATAACTACACCTAAACTAAACACGCCAGCCTATAAAAATCAGGCCTGAACGTGACACTCAAAGCACTTCATGATGACAGAAGTGAGTGCTACGGGGCGATAGTCAATTAGTTCAGTTACCTTTGCATTCTTGGGTACAGGAACAATGGTGGCCATCTTGAAGCATGTGGGGACAGCAGACTGGGATAGGGACTGATTGAATATGTCCGTAAACACTCCAGCCAACTGTTCTGCACATGCTCTGAGGACGCAGCTAGGGATGCCGTCTGGGCTGTTAGCCTTGCGAGGGTTAACATGTGTAGCAAAAGGCCCGAAAATGGATAAGGAAGGTCCTAAATGGGCAGAAGTGAGTCCTGTTATGGTAGCGCTTCTGAGCGCCCCAGAACAGGATACACCCCGCCTCTAGATGCAGAAGAAGCTTGGCTTAGCTTGATGAAGGAGCTGAACTTAGACATGTAAATGATTAAGAAAACCACAGAGGAGTACACAGGAATTGAATTGTAAATGTACTAACCAGTCAGGACATATAGTTACTCACTGTACTGCTTGGAGTGGAGACTGTAAAAGTAGCTATGCTTGCATACAGGAGGGGGCCTCTGGGCTGGTCCTGGGTATTGCATACCTAGGCCCACCTAAGAACATCCCAAGCCATGGAGAGGGTGACGCAAAGCGCTTAAATATGGCTGTGGTGGCACCTCTGTATTCGGACCAAACTGAAAGTGACTCATCACCCCTAGTCAACCCAGACGGGTGGCTGGAGCTGATGAAGGAAATTAACATAGAGTAATGAAGAAGCACATATATAGTAAGGAAGAAGCCCATAGGGCGCCACAGGCACCAGTAGAAGAAATGGACTTAGACTAAAGAGTATATAAGATGGACAAACCCAAGGGTAGGGGTCACAAATTGTTCTCTCAGACTCTTACGTCACACTAAGATTTCCTGACTAGAACATAGTTACAAATTTGATAAAACTAAATTTACAAGCGTAACACCTTTACTCGGGCTTAGCGATCTAATTTGCTCTATTGAGTTCATATCCCATAAATACCTCTAGTCCAGACTCTCACGAGCGGCGGGCATGTTGGTTGAGTGATCGACTCTTAGAGTATGGATCTGCACAAAGTTTGAATAAAGGATTAGATTTCAGTCGTTGCTCTTTTGAGTTTATATCACATAAACACCTCCAGTCCAGGAGCCAAGTGAGCGACTTCACACAAAAACCTCTAGTCCAGACTCACACGAGCGGCGGGCATGTTGGTTGGGTGATCGACTCTATCTTGAGCCACGGGCATGTTGGTTGGGTGATCGACTCTGAGAGGATAGATTGGCAACATCCAGTATAAGCGATAGTGACTCGTGAATTGAGTCTAGTCCTAAAAACTGAATAGACCCTGTGGACCAGAGGAAACCCATCTCTTATACGCTCTCAAGGACTTATCACACACCGAGAACTGGTAAATATGATATGCATCTTAGACACGCTGTAAACTGATGTAGGAAATAGAAGTGAGAATAAGTAGAAAATAACTGTATGCATTGGCTGTTGGTAGTGGATAAAACGCTGTTGTATTGAACTGGTGCTGAATATTCAAATAAAAAGAGGAACAGTAGTAAAGCGAATTGGTCGCTTAACCCATTGAACCCTCACAAAAGGCACTTGCTAAACTGAGTTCATCACTTAGGACAGACACAGCAACGTAGGATCTCGCACATAGTTTAACTACACTCCAAGGAGGTTAAAGCACGCTTACTGATGGGTAGTATCAGGGTTAAATCTCACTGGACCGGGTAGTGGTTCAGAGATAGAGAAGGAACCCTGATGGGTAGTATCAGGGTTAATTCTCACAGGACCGGGTAGTGGTTCAGAGATAGAGAAGGAACCCTGATGGGTAGTATCAGGGTTAAATCTCACTGGACCGGGTAGTGAGAAGGGATACGAACACGTAGTATATGTCGACCATCTGCAGAGTTGCACCAGGTTCTGTAAATCTAGTTTAAAACTCAAAAGCTCCACATCTCTACCAGAAGGAATCCAAACTGAGAGTGACAACGGACAAGGCAGGAAACACATCGAGCTAGTTATAGCAACAGGAGTTCCGTCCGTGGGACTTCAAGTTCAGTGACAAACCAGTGGACTGAAATCTAAGGCCTAGTGGAGATAATACCTCACCTAGGTTGATCGAACCGCAACACATGTTTAAATGTCTTACTCACGTCGGCCACAGAGAAGGAGAGTAACTACAATGTTGTTGATCCATTCACATTTCTCCTTTCACAACCATTAAACTCTGTAACTGTTTTAAAGTCACCATTGGCCTCATGGTGAAATGCTTTGAGCGGTTTCTTTCCTCCCCGGTAACTGAGTTAGGAAGGACGCCTGTATCTGTCATGACTTCGGTCTGATCTGCTGTGTTTCTGTCTTTTCTCTGTGTGTTGTTGTCTTTTGAGCACATGTGCTTTGTTTTGACAGCTCTGCTGCTATTGTGGCGTCTCTCCTCCCACTCGTTATCCTTAACTATCCTTGTTCACTTCACACCTGTTGTCAATTTATTCCTCATTATCTCCCCCTATTTTAGATCCTTTTGTGTTCAGTCTTTTGTCAGACCGTTGTTGTGTGTGAAGCCTTTCTCGTGACCTGGTTAGCCTTGCCCTGTCCTGCTCCTTCAAACCCTTCGTGTGCTTTTGCTTTTTGTTCTACTTCTATTTTCTCCCTCTCGTCCTGCCAGGCCTGGTTTATTTTCGACTGTCTGCCCAGGCGTTCTTTCCTGTTGGGACTTGGATGTACTACCCCAGACCATCAGTGTGACTCGGACACTGCATCTGGTGATGCTGTATTTGGTTTCTTTTTGAGAAGTGCTCTCCTGACCCAGTGGATATTTTTTGGACTTTCTCTTTTTTTTTGGGTTCCTGTTATATTTTATCTTGAACCTTTTGAGAGCAAAATAAAACACTCTTTTACCTGCAACTGAATCCGTGACCCTCCCTGACAGTATCTTGATGCACCATCCAAAGTGTAATTAATAACTTCACCATGCTCAATTCAGTGGCTGTTTTTTTATTTATTTTACACATCTACCAATAGGTGTCCTTCTTTGCGAGGCATTGGAAAACATCCCTGGTCTTTGTGATTGAATCTGTTTGAAATTCACTACTCTATTGAGGGACCTTACAGATAATTGTATGTGTGGGGTACAGAGATGAGGTAGTCACTCAAAAATAATGTTAAACACTTACTGCACACAGAGTGAGTCCATGCAACTTATTATGTGACTTGTTAAGCACATTTTTACTACAAAACTTCTTTAGGCTTGCCATTACAAAGGGGTTGAACACTTATTGACACAGGGCATTTCAGGTTGAAATCATAAATTAATTAGTAAACATAATTCCACTTTGACATTATGGGGTATTGTGTGTAGGCCAGTGACACAAAATCTCAATTTAACCCATTTGATATGCAGGCTGTAACACAACAACATGCGGAAGAGTCAAGGGGTGTGAAAACTTTCTGAAAGCACTGTATAGAGGATGAGGTTTCTTTGTCATGGTAACATACAAGATATGTAAGGTAGCAGAGGTCAAATAAGGAAACACTGAGATAGACTTAAGCAAAATGTAGAGATACTGTATATACGTAAAGACACATACATATGTATGACATATTAACTAATACATATGTGACCGACCAGCTCGATTCGTACTTATGTAGCAACATTTTAAATGGTGTTTTTTGCATTGGATAAAAGTCGACACTCAGATCTAGAAAATGGTATATCATGCACTACAGTTGAGGCTGGGAAAGTACTTCTGCTTTGAAAGTTGATAAACTTGTTACCCTACTTTTGTTAGAATGGCCTTTGAATGTTTTGGTACACCCACTGGAGAGCTCTTCTTTGTCTACACCAATTCAGCATCGTTTACACCTTCTTAAGCCTTATCCCCACCCATCTCTTTAAGGAGTCACATGTGAGGCCATGTGCTAAGAGGGAGGGAGTACGGTAGTGTACTAAACAACCAAAGATTTCAACACTAAAGGCTGGTTTATACTACATCTATCGAAATGTCTGTATTCAGTTGTCGCAGTGACATCATGAACATTCTATTGTAGTCCGACATCAAACTTGTTGTAGTTAAGAAAAAGTCTAAACACAAAAACTACAGGCTGCATGACATCAGCAGCCTGGTGATCCTAAATAGCATAACTGGTGTATTTTAACACCAATTAACCCATCCGTTTAAACATGAATTTAGTAAATGTCAATCAATCAAACTTTCTAAACAATGTCTTGGTTTGTTTCTAGCTTGTTAGCTAGCTAGCTGATAAGTTAGCTGGCTAGCCAGTTCAAATAATCACCATATCATATAGCTGACAACCTCTTAAATTTAGGTAATTTGTATTCATTATTCCAGGAAAATAAACTCATTATTTTCAAGTTAATGGCAAGCTAATTACAGAAAGTAGCTTCCAGTTGTGTGTGACAAAATAAAAGCAGGGCATTCTACCGGAGAATTTAACAACACTGTCTCGTTGGCCTAACGCTAAATCCTAACTTGCCGTTGGTGCAGGGCATGTTGTTCTGCACATTACCGTCTCTGGTAAACACACTCTACATTAAATAAAAGTTGATTTGTCACATGCACAGGATACAGAAGGTGTAAACTGTACTGTGAAATGGTTACTTGCATAGTGGAGAGCAGGTTATATCCTGCCTGTTTGGCCCTGTCCGGGGGGAATCGTCGGACAGGGCCACAGTGTCTCCCGACCCCTCCTGTCTGAGCCCCCAGTATTTATACTGCAGTAGTTTATGTGTCGGGGGGCTAGGGTCAGTCTGTTATATCTGGAGTGTTTCTCCTGTCTTATCCGGTGTCCTGTGTGAATTTAAGTATGCTCTCTCTAATTATCTCTCTCTCTTTCTTTCTCTCGGAGGACCTGAGCATTAGGACTATTCCTCAAGGCCTACCTGGCCTGATGACTCCTTGATGTCCCCAGTCCACCTGGCTGTGCTGCTGCTCCAGTTTCAACTGTTCTGCCTGTTTTATGAATATTTTAAAATCTTGTCCATGTTCTGTTATAATCTGCACCCGGCACAGCCAGAAGAGGACTGGCCCCTCACAGCCTGGTTCCTCTCTAGGTTTCTTCCTAGGTTTTGGCCTTTCTAGGGAGTTTTTTCTAGCCACCGTGCTTTTACATCTGCATTGCTTGCTGTTTGGGGTTTTAGGCTGGGTTTCTGTACAGCACTCTGTGACATCAGCTGATGTAAGAAGGGCTTTATAAATACATTTGATTGATTTGATTCAGAATAGTCCAATATTTTGATCTTATCCATTCTTGGGTGCTTTTAGCTGTGGGTTTTGGGTCATTATCCTGTTGGAGGACCCATGACCTGCGACTGAGACAGAGCTTTCTGACACTGGGCAGTACATTTCGCTCCAGAATGACTTGATAGTCTTGACATTTCATTGTGCCTTGCACAGATTCAAGGCACCCTGTGCCAGGCGTAGCAAAGCCGCCCTAAAACATAATCAGAGCCTCCTCCATGTTTCACTTTAGGTATGGTGTTCATTCCTTTGAAAGCTTTTTTTCGTCTGTGAACATAGAGCTGATGTGACTTGCCAAAAAGCTCCAGTTTTGACTCATCTGTCCAAAGGTCGTTCTCCCAGAAGGATTGTGTCACGATCGTCGTTATAATAAATGGACCAAGGCGCAGCGTGCGTAGAGTTCCACATATTTACTAAATGTGAAACATACAAAAACAACAAAGAAATAACTGATCGGACAATACGTAGCCCTCAAACTGCACTAACAAAAACAATATCCCACAAACACAGGTGGAAAAGGAAAACACTAAGTATGATCCCCAATTAGAGGTAACGAATAACAGCTGCCTCTAATTGGGAACCATACACAACCCCAACATAGAAATAACACAACTAGAAAAAAAAAAAAACCTAGTCACGTCCTGACCTAAAACACCATAGAGAACCCCGAGGGCTCTCTATGGCAAGGACGTGACAGATTGTGGCTTGTCAATATGCATTTTAGCAAATTCCAGTCTGTCTTTTTTATATTTTTCTTTCAAAAGTAGAGTCCTGATGGGTCTTCTACCATGGAGCCCACTTTAGCTCAAAAAGCGTTGGATGGTGCGATCATAAACTGACGTACCTTAACCTTGGAGTTCAGCTTGTATCTCTTTGACAGTTATCCTTGGTTATTTTTCTACCATTCGCACTATCCTTCTGTTCAATCTGGGGTCAATTTTCCTCTCGCTGCAGAACCCAGGGATGTTGGCTACAGTTCCATGGACCTTAAACTTCTTAATAATATTTGCAACTGTTGTCACAGGAACATCAAGCTGTTTGGAGATGGTCTTGTGGCCTTTACCTTTACCACGCTTGTCTATTATTTTCTTTCTGATCTCCTCAGACAAATCTCTCCTTTGCTTTCTCCGGTCCATGTTCAGTGTTGTGCACACAATGAAACCAAACAGCAAAGTGACTACTTTTTCCATTTAAATAGGCTGAATGACTGATTACAAGATTGGAGATATGTGTGATACTAATTAAATAAACGAATTAGTTTGAAATATCACTATAATCCAATTATTTATTACATTTTCTAAGGGTTACCAACAAATGTGTACAGGCCATTTTAAAATATCTTTGTAGAATAAGCAATAATTAATCTCTTTTAAAAGCTTCTTTGCTTTATTCTATGACATACCAAAGGCATGCAAGTATACATGATAAAATAGCTTTGAGCACGTCTGTATATTATATGATATTAGGTGGAGAATTTAAAATGACAATGTTGTTTGGCCAAACGCTTACAACTGATGCTGCTATTTGAACAAATAGATTTACTATGCTGGTGAATAGCTGTTTATACAAACAGGTTTACTATGCTACAATTCTGGTGAATAGCTATTATACAAACAGGTTTACTATGCTACAATTCTGGTGAATAGCTATTATACAAACAGGTTTACTATGCTACAATTCTGGTGAATAGCTGTTTATACAAACAGGTTTACTATGCAACAACCTGGTGAATAGCTGTTTATACAAACAGCTTTACTATGCTACAATTCAGGTGAATAGCTGTTTATACAAACAGGTTTACTATGCTACAATCTGGTGATTAGCTGTTTATACAAACAGGTTTACTATGCTACAATCTGGTGTATAGCTGTTTATACAAACAGGTTTACTATGCTACAATTCTGGTGAATAGCTGTTTATACAAACAGGTTTACTATGCTACAATCTGGTGATTAGCTGTTTATACAAACAGGTTTACTATGCTACAACCTGGTGAATAGCTGTTTATACAAACAGGTTTACTATGCTACAAACTGGTGAATAGCTGTTTATACAAACAGGTTTACTATGCTACAACCTGGTGAATAGCTGTTTATACAAACAGGTTTACTATGCTACAACCTGGTGAATAGCTGTTTATACAAACAGGTTTACTATGCTACAACCTGGTGAATAGCTGTTTATACAAACAGGTTTACTATGCTACAACCTGGTGAATAGCTGTTTATACAAACAGGTTTACTATGCTACAACCTGGTGAATAGCTGTTTATACAAACAGGTTTACTATGCTACAATCTGGTGAATAGCTGTTTATACAAACAGGTTTACTATGCTACAACCTGGTGAATAGCTGTTTATACAAACAGGTTTACTATGCTACAACCTGGTGAATAGCTGTTTATACAAACAGGTTTACTATGCTACAATCTGGTGAATAGCTGTTTATACAAACAGGTTTACTATGCTACAACCTGGTGAATAGCTGTTTATACAAACAGGTTTACTATGCTACAACCTGGTGAATAGCTGTTTATACAAACAGGTTTACTATGCTACAACCTGGTGAATAGCTGTTTATACAAACAGGTTTACTATGCTACAACCTGGTGAATAGCTGTTTATACAAACAGGTTTACTATGCTACAACCTGGTGAATAGCTGTTTATACAAACAGGTTTACTATGCTACAACCTGGTGAATAGCTGTTTATACAAACAGGTTTACTATGCTACAACCTGGTGAATAGCTGTTTATACAAACAGGTTTACTATGCTACAATCTGGTGAATAGCTGTTTATACAAACAGGTTTACTATGCTACAACCTGGTGAATAGCTGTTTATACAAACAGGTTTACTATGCTACAACCTGGTGAATAGCTGTTTATACAAACAGGTTTACTATGCTACAACCTGGTGAATAGCTGTTTATACAAACAGGTTTACTATGCTACAACCTGGTGAATAGCTGTTTATACAAACAGGTTTACTATGCTACAACCTGGTGAATAGCTGTTTATACAAACAGGTTTACTATGCTACAACCTGGTGAATAGCTGTTTATACAAACAGGTTTACTATGCTACAACCTGGTGAATAGCTGTTTATACAAACAGGTTTACTATGCTACAACCTGGTGAATAGCTGTTTATACAAACAGGTTTACTATGCTACAATCTGGTGAATAGCTGTTTATATAAACAGGTTTACTATGCTACAATCTGGTGAATAGCTGTTTATACAAACAGGTTAACTATGCTACAACCTGGTGAATAGCTGTTTATACAAACAGGTTTACTATGCTACAACCTGGTGAATAGCTGTTTATACAAACAGGTTTACTATGCTACAACCTGGTGAATAGCTGTTTATACAAACAGGTTTACTATGCTACAATCTGGTGAATAGCTGTTTATACAAACAGGTTTACTATGCTACAACCTGGTGAATAGCTGTTTATACAAACAGGTTTACTATGCTACAACCTGGTGAATAGCTGTTTATACAAACAGGTTTACTATGCTACAATCTGGTGAATAGCTGTTTATACAATCAGGTTTACTATGCTACAATCTGGTGAATAGCTGTTTATACAAACAGGTTTACTATGCTACAACCTGGTGAATAGCTGTTTATACAAACAGGTTTATTATGCTACAACCTGGTGAATAGCTGTTTATACAAACAGGTTTACTATGCTACAATCTGGTGAATAGCTGTTTATACAAACAGGTTTACTATGCTACAACCTGGTGAATAGCTGTTTATACAAACAGGTTTACTATGCTACAACCTGGTGAATAGCTGTTTATACAAACAGGTTTACTATGCTACAACCTGGTGAATAGCTGTTTATACAAACAGGTTTACTATGCTAAAACCTGGTGAATAGCTATTTATACAAACAGGTTTACTATGTTACATCCTGGTGAATAGCTGTTTATACAAACAGGTTTACTATGCTACAACCTGGTGAATAGCTGTTTATACAAACAGGTTTACTATGCTACAATCTGGTGAATAGCTGTTTATACAAACAGGTTTACTATGCTACAACCTGGTGAATAGCTGTTTATACAAACAGGTTTACTATGCTACAACCTGGTGAATAGCTGTTTATACAAACAGGTTTACTATGCTACAACCTGGTGAATAGCTGTTTATACAAACAGGTTTACTATGCTACAACCTGGTGAATAGCTGTTTATACAAACAGGTTTACTATGCTACAACCTGGTGAATAGCTGTTTATACAAACAGGTTTACTATGCTACAATCTGGTGAATAGCTGTTTATACAAACAGGTTTACTATGCTACAATCTGGTGAATAGCTGTTTATACAAACAGGTTTACTATGCTACAACCTGGTGAATAGCTGTTTATACAAACAGGTTTACTATGCTACAATCTGGTGAATAGCTGTTTATACAAACAGGTTTACTATGCTACAACCTGGTGAATAGCTGTTTATACAAACAGGTTTACTATGCTACAACCTGGTGAATAGCTGTTTATACAAACAGGTTTACTATGCTACAACCTGGTGAATAGCTGTTTATACAAACAGGTTTACTATGCTACAACCTGGTGTATAGCTGTTTATACAAACAGGTTTACTATGCTACAACCTGGTGAATAGCTGTTTATACAAACAGGTTTACTATGCTACAATCTGGTGAATAGCTGTTTATACAAACAGGTTTACTATGCTACAACCTGGTGAATAGCTGTTTATACAAACAGGTTTACTATGCTACAACCTGGTGAATAGCTGTTTATACAAACAGGTTTACTATGCTACAACCTGGTGAATAGCTGTTTATACAAACAGGTTTACTATGCTACAACCTGGTGTATAGCTGTTTATACAAACAGGTTTACTATGCTACAACCTGGTGAATAGCTGTTTATACAAACAGGTTTACAATGCTACAATCTGGTGATTAGCTGTTTATACAAACAGGTTTACTATGCTACAATCTGGTGAATAGCTGTTTATACAAACAGGTTTACTATGCTACAATCTGGTGAATAGCTGTTTATACAAACAGGTTAACTATGCTACAACCTGGTGAATAGCTGTTTATACAAACAGGTTAACTATGCTACAACCTGGTGAATAGCTGTTTATACAAACAGGTTTACTATGCTACAATCTGGTGAATAGCTGTTTATACAAACAGGTTTACTATGCTACAACCTGGTGAATAGCTGTTTATACAAACAGGTTTACTATGCTACAACCTGGTGAATAGCTGTTTATACAAACAGGTTTACTATGCTACAACCTGGTGAATAGCTGTTTATACAAACAGGTTTATTATGCTACAACCTGGTGAATAGCTGTTTATACAAACAGGTTTACTATGCTACAATTCTGGTGAATAGCTGTTTATACAAACAGGTTTACTATGCTACAACCTTTTCTAATAGCTGTTTATACAAACAGGTTTACTGTGCTACAATCTGGTGATTAGCTGTTTATACAAACAGGTTTACTATGCTACAACCTGGTGAATAGCTGTTTATACAAACAGGTTTATTATGCTACAACCTGGTGAATAGCTGTTTATACAAACAGGTTTACTATGCTACATCCTGGTGAATAGCTGTTTATACAAACAGGTTTACTATGCTAAAACCTGGTGAATAGCTGTTTATACAAACAGGTTTACTATGCTACAATCTGGTGAATAGCTGTTTATACAAACAGGTTTACTATGCTACAACCTGGTGAATAGCTGTTTATACAAACAGGTTTACTATGCTACAACCTGGTGAATAGCTGTTTATACAAACAGGTTTACTATGCTACAACCTGGTGAATAGCTGTTTATACAAACAGGTTTACTATGCTACAATCTGGTGAATAGCTGTTTATACAAACAGGTTTACTATGCTACAACCTGGTGAATAGCTGTTTATACAAACAGGTTTACTATGCTACAACCTGGTGAATAGCTGTTTATACAAACAGGTTTACTATGCTACAACCTGGTGAATAGCTGTTTATACAAACAGGTTTACTATGCTACATCCTGGTGAATAGCTGTTTATACAAACAGGTTTACTATGCTACAACCTGGTGAATAGCTGTTTATACAAACAGGTTTACTATGCTACAATCTGGTGAATAGCTGTTTATACAAACAGGTTTACTATGCTACAACCTGGTGAATAGCTGTTTATACAAACAGGTTTACTATGCTACAACCTGGTGAATAGCTGTTTATACAAACAGGTTTACTATGCTACAACCTGGTGAATAGCTGTTTATACAAACAGGTTTACTATGCTACAACCTGGTGAATAGCTGTTTATACAAACAGGTTTACTATGCTACAACCTGGTGAATAGCTGTTTATACAAACAGGTTTACAATGCTACAATCTGGTGATTAGCTGTTTATACAAACAGGTTTACTATGCTACAATCTGGTGAATAGCTGTTTATACAAACAGGTTTACTATGCTACAATCTGGTGAATAGCTGTTTATACAAACAGGTTTACTATGCTACAACCTGGTCAATAGCTGTTTATACAAACAGGTTAACTATGCTACAACCTGGTGAATAGCTGTTTATACAAACAGGTTAACTATGCTACAACCTGGTGAATAGCTGTTTATACAAACAGGTTTACTATGCTACAACCTGGTGAATAGCTGTTTATACAAACAGGTTTACTATGCTACAATTTGGTGAATAGCTGTTTATACAAACATGTTTACTATGCTAAAACCTGGTGAATAGCTATTTATACTAAAAGGTTTAGTATGCTACATTGCTGGTGAATTATTCTGTAATACATGTGAATTCTGGAAGAGGGATATTGAATAGACGCTGTGTACTGTTATTAATCATTTCAAGAGCTTATAACAGAATATGTTTATTTTGCAGAACTGAGCAGCTCTTGCACCAGCCTGGGAGAGAACATCTTTAGTCAGACACTGAATTACTGTTTTTTTGCCATCTGATTGTATTCAAATAGTCTGGTTTAATTTTGACTCTTTGTGTTCAAAGTCAGATACAGACAGTCCTCTTCTCTTTGTGTTCAGAGTCAGATACAGACAGCCCTCTTCTCTTTGTGTTCAGAGTCAGATACAGACAGTCCTCTTCTCTTTGTGTTCAGAGTCAGATACAGACAGCCCTCTTCTCTTTGTGTTCAGAGTCAGATACAGACAGCCCTCTTCTCTTTGTGTTCAGAGTCAGATACAGACAGTCCTCTTCTCTTTGTGTTCAGAGTCAGATACAGACAGCCCTCTTCTCTTTGTGTTCAGAGTGAGATACAGACAGTCCTCTTCTCTTTGTGTTCAGAGTCAGATACAGACAGTCCTCTTCTCTTTGTGTTCAGAGTCAGATACAGACAGTCCTCTTCTCTTTGTGTTCAGAGTCAGATACAGACAGCCCTCTTTGTGTTCAGAGTCAGATACAGACAGTCCTCTTTGTGTTCAGAGTCAGATACAGACAGTCCTCTTTGTGTTCAGAGTCAGATACAGAGTCCAGATCCTTGATGAAAACCTGCTCCAGAGCGCTCAGGACCTCCGACTGGGGTGAAGGTTTACCTTCTAACAGGAGAACGACTAAGCACACAGCCAAGACAACGCAAGAGTGGGGATGTCCTTGAGTGGCCCAGCCAGATCCTGGACTTGAACCCGATCTAAGATCTCTGGAGAGAACAGAAAATAGCTGTGCAGCAACGCTCCCTGTCCAACAGAGCTTGAGAGGATCTGCAGAAAAGAAACTCCCGAAATACAGGTGTGCCAAGCTTGTAGTGTCATACCCAAGAAGACTCGAGGCTGTAATCGCTGCCAAAGGTGCTTCAACAAAGTACTGGGTTAAGGGTCTGACTACTTATGTAAATGTGATATCAGTTTTTTATTTTTAATACATTTGCAAAAATCTCTATAAACCTGTTTTACTTCATAACTATGGGGTATTGTGTGTAAATTGAGTTTAAAAATATATATATTTTAGAATAAGGCTGTAACGTAACAAAATGTGCAAAAAGTTAATGGGTCTGAATACTTTCCAAATGCACTGTACGTCAGTAAGAATACAGTATCTGAGTACCATCTGAAATAATGTATACAACTAGTTTCCTTTGTTTTCAAAGCTGTCACTTTATTGAGGGGTGTATTGGCCCTAACCCTAACCCTGAATACACAATCTAATGTGATTCAACAGAACAGGACATTGGAGACTCCACTGAAATACAGCAACACTATACAACACCTTACTGTTACACATCACAATACAAGTCACATTCAAACAGATAGACACAGACAGTACCGTAATTTAGTTTACAGGACATCCAACTACATGTCCACATCTCATCTTACTTTGGGCTTTTGATCATGAGGGGCTAGTTCCCCAGACACAGATTACGCCTAGTCCTGGACTAAAAAGCATGTTCAATGGAGAATCAGGACAAGGCTTAATCTGTGTCCAGTAAACCGGCCCCCAATGATCATGTCTACAGCTCCTTGTTCTCATTCACATGAAATAAATACTATAGTATACTATGGTATAAATATTGTAGTATTCAGTGTAGTGTTTAGTATACGTATGTATGTATTGTGGCATAGTGTAGTATTTACAGTTAACTATAGTATAAATACTGTAGTAAAATAAACTGTAGTATAAACTTTAGTAGTTAATGTAGTGTTTTGCGGACTGTAGTATACTGTAGTATTTACTGTAGTGTTTTGGAGAACATCACTGTAGTATTTACTATAGTGTTTTTGTTTTATTGTCTTTGACATAGAAGTGGAGGATATCTCCTTCAGGAAACCTATTGGAGAAATGGTAAAAGAGCACATTTTCCATAACCTGTAGGTAGGTAAGTAGGACTGGGGTTTGAACGGCTAGCTCAGAGCTTCTGCTCTATTCTATAACCTGGTACACAATATATGGTATATACACTATATATACAAAAGTATGAGGACACCCCTTCAAATTGGTGGATTCTGCTATTTCAGCCACATCCAGCTGAAATAATCAATGTAATAAAACATATTATATAAATGTCCTAAAGCTAAAATATACACAAATAATACATTATCTGATCAAATTGCCTTAAAAAAGGGGCACAAGACAGGAATGTCCCCTCTCCAACCTTCTGTTTGCAATAGCAATTGAACCGCTTGCAGAAAGAACTAGACAGAACACAAATGTAACAGGTATCAGTATTGGTGAACATGAATATAAACTAAAATTATTTGCAAATGATCTCCTGATACGGCTGATCAATATCGAAAACTCAGAATGCTCAGAAATCTCAAGATATAATTATTGTGGGAAAAAATGATGGTAATAGGAAAAAGAAAAAGAATAACTCACGATCTACAGCAATCCTTAATGTGGACCACAAAAAAATATGAAATACTCAGGATGCTTAACAAGTGACAAATATATAAAGGGAACGTTATTCCATTACTCAACAATATGAAAGCAGATCTAATTAAATTAAACAATCTTCCCATATATCTTATAGGTAGAATAAACCTCTTCAGAATGGCATAGATGTTAAATTTGCAAATAAAAGGAAAGTTTTACATCTTCCTAAATCTGAGGGGGGTTTTAACTTTCCACACTTGGAATTGTATTGACTCGCCACCGAAGACTTTTACTTGCAACATATAGTTAAATGCACTAAAGCGGAACAATGGATACATATTGGAGATGCACATGCTCATCCCAGAGTTTTTCCACGTGTCTATTTTCAAAGGATAAAGCTAAGAACATTAACAACTTCATAGTTAAAGGGGAATTTCACCCCGGTGGAATCTGGGTTTGTTTTCATCATGTCTAAGGCATTTCTAGGACAGTGAGATGTGTTTCACACATAATAGCCCAGGAGGAAAGCAGGGTGTCACGCGCTGAATAATACACCCTATGACGGCTTCAGGTGTATTGCTGGGGGGGCAAGATCTAAAAATAAATGTAGTCCTGCTTTGTGGCATTTCACGATGGCTCTATGTTATACTGATTGCACATTTTTGTGGGTGTAGATATGGTTGTCCTTTTCCATAGAGTCTTTCAGCGATGTTCCTATTGGGGGATTCATTGCTAAATATACAAGCAGAATTTTTTTTTTTCCTGTATCTGAAAGAATGCAACTTGTGTTGGGCCCAACATCAATGCCCAACCTCACTAATGCTCTTGTGGCTGAATGGAAGTAAGTCCCCCGCAGCAATGTTCCAACATCTAGTGGAAAGCCTTCCCAGAAGAGTGGAGGCTGTTATAGCAGCAAAGGGGGGGGACCAACTCCATATTAATGCCCATTATTTAGTAATGAGATGTTCGACGAGCAGGTGTCCACATACTTTTAGTCATATAGTGTACTTGGCATGTAGTTTTCTAACTTATGGGTGGCACAAATTGGGTATGGGGAGGGGAATGGGCAGGGTATATGCAAATTAAATTCTGTATTATTTACTATAGTTAAAAAAAGGTAAACACACAATGGTCTCTGCCAATAAAACACACTGACAGCCACAGCCCCTAGAAGACAAACAAGGTAAGAGATCAGGACATCATTCTATTGCTACTAGCTGGATACTGTGTCTTGACAGGGTTACCAGACCAGTGACAAATCAAAGTTTATTTGTCATATGCACGTCATACAGCCAAGTGTACAATGAAATGCTAAAATAACGCCGCCCTTTGACAAGCGTCTGGAAGTTAAGTTGGAAGGGCAGGGTGGACACTGACCTCACTGGGCAAAAACGGGTTACAGCAACGTCATTCCTTGTCATTTCAACACAACAAATACATTTGATGACGTTGTATAAATGTGGAAAATTAATCAACGTGAGAGCATTTCCTCTTAACTTTTAGCCTAAATCACATGACATGGTGAATTTCTTTCTTGATTTCACGTTGAATTTACGTTAATTGACAGCTTAACCAGATGTAAATCAAAACAAGACGTTGAACTGACATCTGTGCCCAGTAGGATAGACAGGGTTAGAGGTTAGGGGTTAGGGTTATTAGGGTTAGGGTCATGGGTTTTAGGTACACTTGTTCATGCACATCAGCAGCTCCATGCGCAGGGCGATGCGGGTGTGCCAACCCAGAGGGAGGAGCCTAACATAGCGGGCCACAATAGGAGGACGCAGCAGGTTCTGAACGGACGACGAGCGGTCCGAGTTCCCATAGAACACCTGCGGGAACAGAGACATTGGCCAGTCGAAAACATGCCCATCTGACATCAACCAATCAGCTGACTAACAGCCTATAGACTATAGTCCTCTCTAGAGAAGGATGTACAAGCGAGATGGGCTGAATCCCAAATGGCACCCTATGTAGTGCACCACTTTTCCAGAGCCCATAGAGCTCTGGCCAAAACTGCTGCATTAGATAGGAAATATAGTGCCATTTAGAACACAGATCCTAAGAGGAACTGACAATTGTTCCCTTATGATTTAGTAGCATTACTAGTAGCATAATCCAGAATGCCTAGCTTGCATACTGACCCTGTTGTTGGTCCTACTGCATACTGACCCTGTTGTTGGTCCAACTGTATACTGACCCTGTTGTTGGTCCTACTGCAAACTGACCCTGTTGTTGGTCCTACTGTATACTGACCCTGTTGTTGGTCCTACTGCATACTGACCCTGTTGTTGGTCCTACTGCAAACTGACCCTGTTGTTGGTCCTACTGTATACTGACCCTGTTGTTGGTCCTACTGCATACTGACCCTGTTGTTGATCCTACTGCAAACTGACCCTGTTGTTGGTCCTACTGTATACTGACCCTGTTGTTGGTCCTACTGTATACTGACCCTGTTGTTGCAATTCTGGTCCTAATTTATAATGACCCTGTTGTTGCCAGTCTGGGCCTACTGCATACTGACCCTGTTGTTGGTCCTACTGCATACTGACCTTGTTGTTGGTCCTACTGTATACTGACCCTATTGTTGGTCCTACTCTATATTGACCCTGTTGTTGGTCCTACTGCATACTGACCCTGTTGTTGGTCCTACTGCATACTGACCCTGTTGTTGGTTCTAATGTATACAGACCCTGTTGTTGCCAGTCTGGTTCTACTGTATACTGACCTTGTTGTTGGTCCTACTATATACTGACCCTATTGTTGGTCCTACTTTATAATGACCCTGTTGTTGGGCTTACTGTATACCGACACTGTTGTTAGTTCTACTGCATACTGACCCTGTTGTTGGCCCTACTGTATACTGACCCTGTTGTTGGTCCTACTTTATAATGACCTTGTTGTTGGGCCTACTGTATACTGATGTTGTTGGTTCTACTCTATACAGACCCTGTTGTTGCCAGTCTGGTCCTACTGCATACCGACCCTATTGTAGGTCCTACTGTATACTGACCCTGTTGTTGGTCCTACTGCATACTGACCCTGTTGTTGGTCCTACTGCATACTGACCCTGTTGTTGGTTCTACTCTAAACAGACCCTGCTGTTGCCAGTCTGGTTCTACTCTATACTGACCCTGTTGTTTCCCGTCTGGTCCTACTGTATTCTGACCCTGTTGTTGGTCCTACTGCATTTGACCCTGTTGTTGCCAGTCTGGTCCCACTGTATACTGACCCTGTTGTTGCCAGTCTGGTCTTACTGTATACTGACCCTGTTGTTGCCAGTCTGGTCCTACTGTATACTGACCCTGTTGTTGCCAGTCTGGTCCTATTGTATACTGACCCTGTTGTTCGTCCTAATGTATACTGACCCTGTTGTTGCCAGTCTGGTCCTATTACATACTGACCCTGTTGTTGGTCCTACTACATACTGACCTTGTTGTTGGTCCTACTGCATACTGACCCTGTTGTTGGTCCTACTGCATACTGACCCTGTTGTTGGTCCTATTGTATACTGACCCTTTTGTTTCCAGTCTGGTCCTACTGTATACTGACCCTATTCTTGGTCCTAATGCTTTTGACCCTGTTGTGCCAGTCTGGTCCCACTGTATACTGACCCTGTTGTTGATCCTACTGCATATTGACCCTGTTGTTGGTCCTAATGTGTATTGACCCTGTTGTTAGTCCTACTGTATACTGACCTTGTTGTTGGTCAAACTGCATATTGACCCTGTTGTTGGTCCTACTGCATACTGACCTTGTTGTTGGTCCTACTGTATACTGACCCTGTTGTTGGTCCTACTGCATACTGACCCTGTTGTTGGTCCTACTGCATATTGACCCTGTTGTTGGTCCTAATGTGTATTGACCCTGTTGTTGGTCCTACTGTATACTGACCATGTTGTTGCCAGTCTGGTCCTACTGCATACTGACCTTGTTGTTGGTCCTACTCTATACTGACCCTGTTGTTGGTCCTACTGCATACTGACCCTGTTGTTGGTCCTACTGCATACTGCCCCTGTTGTTGGTCCTATTGTATACTGACCCTTTTGTTTCCAGTCTGGTCCTACTGTATACTGTCCCTGTTCTTGGTCCTAATGTATTTGACCCTGTTGTGCATCTGGTCCTACTGTATACTGACCCTGTTGTTGGTCCTAATGTGTATTGAGCCTGTTGTTGGTCCTACTGCATACAGACCCTGTTGTTGCCAGTCTGGTCCTACTGTATACTGACCCTGTTGTTGCCAGTCTGGTCCTTGTAGTAGATCCAGTTTAGGTTCTGATCGGTGCGGTACTGGACACTGTACTTGGTCAGCCACTCATCAGCATCACAGCGACCCTGGGTCAGGATACCTGAGACCACACCCACATCCTGCAGGTCAATCTGGATCCACTGGCTGTTGTCCTGGAACTTAGACAGCCATGCACACCTGGAAAGGAGGAGGAACATACATGTTGAAATCAGGGCTGTCAAAGTTAACGCTGTTAATTATTTAGAAGCATTTTTTCGCATCTCCATTTTTTTCACCCAAAAGTTTAAAAAGTCTGTGTTTCCACACGGACCCTTTTTGAGCGAAAAACACAATGCCATCTGTATGCTCTTGGCAGCTAGCAGTTGAAGACCCAGCTGGTACAAAATGTTTTTTTTACATTCTACAACATTGTATTAGGTTGTACGATAGAACCCTCAAACTAAACTCTGGTCCTCTAAGCCAGTTCCACTGCATTTTTTCATTGTTCCCCTTTAATCAGGGACTGATTTAGACCTGGTACACCAGGTGGGTGGAATTCATTATCAGGTAGAAAAGAGAACCAGCAGGCTCTGGACCCCATAGTGTAAAAGTTGAATATCCCTGCGATAGAACAAACATTGTGACAACAATTGTCTCAACGTTTTCATTTAGGGAAACTCAACGTTTGAATTACAGTTTACAATGTTTCTCACAAAATGTTTACTTCAATGTTCTGCAACATTGTAATTAGATTTCAGTTTCAGTTCCATGTGTCAAACAGTTTTTTCAGTTATATTAAAACCAGGGAAATCTGGAGAGTCCCCTGCTGATTACAGACCCATTGGTTTAATAAATTGTGAAAACTAAATAATAACAAAGCTCATATGCCATAGAATGGATAAATCGTTACCAGACTTGATACATACAGTATCAATTAAACACGGTTTATTAAAAATTGGCACTTACAAACAAATACAAGAACATGTTTTAGTTTAATATCAATACGCAAAAAAACAAGATATAGATTTATCAATAATGGCTATTGATGCCGAAAAGACTTACAACCGTCTTGAATGGCCTTTTCTATTCAGAAGTTTGGAAGCTTTCAACTTTCCAGCTGAAATAATACATTTTACAAAAAATATTATACACAGTTGAAGTCGTAAGTTTACATACACATTAGCCAAATACATTTAAACTCAGTTTTTCACAATTCCTGACATTTAATCCTAGTAAAAATTCCCGGTCTTAGGTCAGTTAGGATCACCACTTTATTTCAAGAATGTGAAATGTCAGGATAATAGTAGAGAGAATGATTTATTTCAGCTTTTATTTCTTTCATCACATTCTTCACAGTGGGTCAGAAGTTTACATACACTCAATTAGTATTTGGTAGCATTGCCTTTAAATTGTTTAACTTGGGTCAAATGTTTTGGGTAGCCTTCCACAAGCTTCCCACAATAAGTTGGGTGAATTTTGACCCATTCCTCCTGACAGAGCTGGTGTAACTGAGTCAGGTTTGTAGGCCTCCTTGCTCGCACACACTTTTTCAGTTCTGCCCACAACTTTTCTATAGGATTGAGGTCAGGGCTTTGTGATGGCCACTCCAATACCTTGACTTGGGGTCCTTAAGCCATTTTGCCACAACTTTGGAAGTATGCTTGGGGTCATTGTCCATTTGGAAGACCCATTTGTAACTAAGCTTTAACTTCTTGACTGATGTCTTGAGATGTTGCTTCAATATATCCACATAATTTTCCTCCCTCATGATGGCATCTATTTTGTGAAGTGCACCAGTCCCTCCTGCAGCAAAGCACCCCAACAACATGATGCTGCCACCCCTGTGCTTCACGATTGGGATGGTGTTCTTCGGCTTGCAAGCCTCCCCCTTTTTCCTCCAAACATAACGATGGTCATTATGGCCAAACAGTTTTATTTTTGTTTCATCAGACCATAGGACATTTCTCCAAAAAGTACGATCTTTGTCCCCATGTACAGTTGCAAACCGTAGTCTGGCTTTTTTTATGATGGTTTTAGAGCAGTGGCTTCTTCCTTGATGAGTGGCCTTTCAGGTTATGTCGATATTGGACTTGTTTTACTGTGGATATAGATACATTTGTACCGGTTTCCTCCAGCATCTTCACAAGGTCCATTGCTGTTGTTCTGGGATTGATTTGCACTTTTCGCACCAAAGTACGTTCATCTCTAGGAGACAGAACTCCCCTCCCTGTCTTGTGCCCCTTTTTTCAGATAATATATTACTTGTGTATATTTTAGCTTTAGGACATGTACAGTTGAAGTCAGAAGTTTACGTACACTTAGGTTGAAGTCATTAAAACTCATTTTTCAACCACTCCAAGTCGGTTAGGACATCTACTTTGTCCATGACACAAGTCATTTTTCCATCAATTGTTTACAGACAGATTATTTCACTTATAATTCACTGTATCACAATTCCAGTGGGTCAGAAGTTTACATACACTAAGTTGGCTGTGCCTTTAAACAGCTTGGAAAATTCCAGAAAAGGATGTCATGGCTTTAGAAGCTTCTGATAGGCTAATTGACATCATTTGAGTTAATTGGAGGTGTACCTGTGGATGTATTTCAAGGCCTACCTTCAAACTCAGTGCCTCTTTCCTTGACATCATGGGGAAATCAAAAGAAATCAGCCAAGACAAAAATGTAGACCTCCACAAGTCTGGCTCATCCTTGGGAGCAATTTCCAAACACCTGAAGGTACCATGTTCATCTGTACAACAATAGTATGCAAGTATAAACACCATGGGACCACGCAGCCGTCATACCGCTCAGGAAGGAGACGCGTTCTGTCTCCTAGAGATAAACGTACTTTGGTGCGAAAAGTGCAAATCAATCCCAGAACAACAGCAAAGGATCTTGTGAAGATGCTGGAGGAAACAGGTACAAAAGTATCTATATCCACAGTAAAACGCGTCCTATATCGACATAACCTGAAAGGCCGCTCATCAAGGAAGAAGCCACTGCTCCAAAACTATCATAAAAAAGCCAGACTACGGTTTGCAACTGCACATGGGGACAAAGACCGTACTTCTTGGAGAAAAGTCCTCTGGTCTGATGAAACAAAAATATAACTGTTTGGCCATAATGACCATTGTTATGTTTGGAGGAAAAAGGGGGAGGCTTGCAATCCGAAGAACACCATCCCAACTGTGAAGCACGGGGGTGGCAGCATCATGTTGTGGGGGTGCTTTGCTGCAGGAGGTACTGATGCACTTCACAAAATAGATGGCATATTGAGGAAGGAAAATTATATGGATATATTTAAGCAACATCTCAAGAAATCAGTCAGGAAGTTAACTTCTTAGGGAGCGGCAGCAGAGATGATGGTTTTGGAGAGTCTGGCGTGCCCAAAGTAAAATGCATGCCACTCAAGCCCAGAAAGTAGGATATGCACATAATACTATTGGATAGGAAACACTCTGAAGTTTCCTAAAAGTGTTAAAATAATGTCTGATATAGCAGGTGAAAACCCGAGACATTTCTGTCCGGAATTAATTTTTTTGGTGACCTTTCCTCTGTTTGATACTCTTCCTATTGATTTTAATGGGATCCAGGTCCTAGACTGCAGTACCTATGGCTTCCACTAGATGTCAACAGTCTTTATACAGGGTCTGGAGGCTCTAGCACTAAGCAGAACAGATAGGAAGAGGAAATTGTCAAAGGACCTCAGATGTCAACAACGTTTCCCGGGTGCGAGACCGTGAGCGCGCCCCACTTTATTTTCCTTTTATAACGTTTATGGTATCGTCCGAGTGAAATATTATCGCTAATATTCATAAAAGGATAGCTAAGGATGCATTATAAATGATCTTTGATTTGTTTTGGAAAAGTTGATAGGTATATTTGAACGCATTCTCTTCACCGTTCAATGGGCGATTCGACTTTGGATTTTCTGATCATAACGCGCCAACCAAACAGAGATTTATGGATATAATAAATGACTTTTTTTTACAACGCTGTGATATTGCCAAGAATCAGAGCTTTTGATGACTATGCAACACTTGTATATTGATGAATGTTTAATAATTCAACTTTTAGATTTTGAATTTGACGCCTTACATTTCACCGGGTAGTGTCGGGAGCGGCCCGCAAATCAAATCAAAGTTTATTTGTCACGTAAGCCGAATACAACAGGTATTCCTTACAGTGAAATGCTTACTATTGGAGATATTTTTTATGACACTATGTTACATTTTCTCATTTCTGAACAGAATGCATAACACACCTTTTAAGCAGAAACATATGTCAGAGGTTGCCTCAGCTAAGAAAAATGCACATAATGCACGTAGGCCACGTACCACATGCTCCACTGTTGAGTGAAAACACATGTCAGAGGCTGCCTATTGTAACAGTATATAAGCAGAACTGGTGTTCAGTTAGAGGAGCTGCATCCTGGACCAGCTTGGCTTTGATCAAATCAAATCAAATCAAATTTTATTTGTCACATACACATGGTTAGCAGATGTTAATGCGAGTGTAGCGAAATGCTTGTGCTTCTAGTTCCGACCATGCAGTAGTATCTAACAAGTAATCTAACAAATTCACAACAACTACCTTATACACACAAGAGTAAAGGAATGAATACGAGTATGTACATATAAATATATGGATGAGCGATGGCTGACCGGCATAGGCAAGATGCAGTAGATGGTATGGAGTACAGTATATACACATATATATGAGATGAGTAATGTAGGATATGTAAACATTATATAAATGGCATTGTTTAAAGTGGCTAGTGATACATTATTTCATCCAATTATAATTATTAAAGTGGCTAGAGATTTGGGTCGATGACCGAACGGCATAGGCAAGATACAGTAGATGGTTTAGAGTACAGTGTATACATTTGATATGAGTATGTCGGATACGTAAACATTATATACAAAATTGTTTAAAGTGGCTAGTGATACATTTGTTACATCTAATTCCTATGTTTTAAAGTGGCTAGAGATTTAAGTCAGTATGTTGGCAGCAGCCACTCAATGTTAGTGATGGCTGATTGTTCTATATTAAAGTCTATCATTGAATTCAAAAGTTCTTGTAAGAGTGTTACATGTTTTTAAGATTGTTTTTTCCATGACATTACTTACAGGCTCTAACCAATAGTGCAACAAAAAGGTATTAGGTGAACAATAGGTAAGTAAAGAAATAAAAACACCAGTAAAAAAAGACAGGCTATATACAGTAGAGAGGCTATATACAGTAGAGAGGCTATATACAGTAGGGAGGCTATATACAGTAGAGAGGCTATATACAGTAGAGGGGCTATATACAGTAGAGAGGCTATATACAGTAGGGAGGCTATATACAGTAGAGAGGCTATATACAGTAGAGGCTATATACAGTAGAGGGGCTATATACAGTAGAGAGGCTATATACAGTAGGGAGGCTATATAAAGGAGAGGGGCTATATACAGGAGAGGCTATATACAGTAGAGAGGCTATATACAGTAGGGAGGCTATATACAGTAGAGGCTATATACAGTAGGGAGGCTATATACAGTAGAGGCTATATAAAGGAGAGGGGCTATATACAGTAGAGAGGCTATATACAGTAGAGAGGCTATATACAGTAGAGAGGCTATATACAGTAGAGAGGCTACATACAGACACCGGTTAGTCAGGCTGATTGAGGTAGTATATGTACATGTAGTTATGGTTTAAAGTGACTATGCATATATGATGAACAGAGAGTAGCAGTAGCGTAAAAAAGGGGTTGGCGGGTGGCGGGACACAATGCAAATAGATAGCCCGGTTAGCCAATGTGCGGGAGCACTGGTTGGTCAGTCCAATTGAGGTAGTATGTACATGAATGTATAGTTAAAGTGACTCTGCATATATGATAAACAGAAAGTAGCAGCGGGGTGGAAAATTGAAAAATTGGCTCTTCACAACTGTCTTGGTGTGCTTTGACCATGTTAGTTTGTTGGTGATGTGGACGCCAAGGAACTTGAAGCTCTCAACCTGCTCCACTACAGCCCCGTCGATGAGAATAGGGGGCGTGCTCGGCCTTCCTTTTCCTGTAGTCCACAATCATCTCCTTTGTCTTGCTCACATTGAGGGAGAGGTTGTTGTCCTGGCACCACACGGTCAGGTCTCTGACCTCCTCCCTATAGGCTGTTTCATCGTTGTCTGTGATCAGGCCTACCACTGTTGTGTCATCAGCAAACTTATTGATGGTGTTGGAGTCGTGCCTGTCCGTGCAGTCATGAGTGAACAGGGTGTACAGGAGGGGACTGAGTACTCACCCCTGAGGGGCCCCAGTGTTGAGGATCAGCGTGGCAGATGTGTTGTTACCCTTACCACCTGGGGGCGGCCCGTCAGGAAGTCCAGGATCCAGTTGCAGAGGGAGGTGTTTAGTCCCAGGATCCTTAGCTTAGTGATGAGCTTTGAGGGCACTATGGTGTTGAACGCTGAGCTGTGGTCAATGAACAGCATTCTCACATAGGTGTTCCTTTTGTCCAGGTGGGAAAGGGCAGTGTGGAGTACAATAGAGATTGCATCATCTGTGGATCTGTTGGTGCGGTATGCAAGTGGATCTAGGGTTTCTGGGATAATGGTGTTGATGTGAGCCATGACCAGCCTTTCAAAGCATTTACTGGCTACAGATGTGAGTGCTACGGGTCGGTAGTCATTTAGGCAGGTTACCTTAGTGTTCTTGGGCACAGGGACTATGGTGGTCTGCTTGAAACATGTTGGTATTACAGACTCGGACAGGGAGAGGTTGAAAATGTCAGTGAAGACACTTGCCAGTCCTTTCTATTAGACTAGATATTGTTGTAAATGTAATCTCTGTGCCTGTGCACATGTGCATGTTCAACTAGTCCACCCTAATGTTGATGTTATGCTGGTGTAACAGTATAGCTTCCATCCCTCTACTCTCCCCTGCCTGGGCTCGAACCAGGAACTCTCTGCACACATAGACAACAGCCACCCTCGAAGCATTGTTACCCATCGCTCCACAAAAGCCGCAGCCCTTGCAGAACAAGGGGAAACACTACTTCAAGGTCTCAGAGCGAGTGACGTCACCGATTGAAATGCTGTTAGTGAGCACCCCGCTAGCCCTACATGTATGTTTTTTTGGAATGGCAATTTCCACCTCTCCCATCATCTGCTGATTAGTAGTTCTCTTTACCTACAGGTTGTTACACCAGAAAATCTGATTTAACCATTACTGGGAGTTACAGGATAGGTACTGTTTGGTGTAGCACAGAGAATTTCGACCAACCTTAGCGCCATCATGACATGCAGCACTTTGGAATGGACACCCACCTGTCTCAATCAATGAGAAGACTTGAAATAGACAAGATGTCAGCAAAATCTTTGGGTAAATCACATTATCTGGTGTAACAATCTGCAGCTACAGTTCTCTACACCTGAGACACACTCGGACACTGAACTGTCTATGCTGTTCATACTATGTTTTTGTATGTTACTTTTACCATATAACATTCTTGTTGAATACCTAGTTCTCTTGAGTTAGCATTAAATGATTTACACTCCCTGTATTTTAGAATTTGACAAATAAACAAACATTCTTTGGATATCTGAATGTCTAGCATCTGTTTAATGCTACAGATCCCTGTACAGCTTAGATAAACATCTTCTGTTAATCCATAAGGGCAGACAAATTTCAATGATTGATACATATCCATATTTATTTTATGGTGGTTCTACATCGGGGCTCTCCAACCCTGTTCCTGGAGAGCTACTGTCCTGTAGGTTTTCATTACAACCCTGTTCCTGGAGAACTACTGTCCTGTAGGTTTTCACTCCAACCCTGTTCCTGGAGAGCTACTGTCCTGTAGGTTTTCATTCCAACCCTGTTCCTGGAGAGATACTGTCCTGTAGGTTTTCATTCCAACCCTGTTCCTGGAGAGCTACTGTCCTGTAGGTTTTCATTCCAACCCTATTCCTGGAGAGATACTGTCCTGTAGGTTTTCATTCCAACCCTGTTCCTGGAGAGCTACTGTCCTGTAGGTTTTCATTCCAACCCTGTTCCTGGAGAACTACTGTCCTGTAGGTTTTCACTCCAACCCTGTTCCTGGAGAGCTACTGTCCTGTAGGTTTTCATTCCAACCCTGTTCCTGGAGAGATACTGTCCTGTAGGTTTTCACTCCAACCCTGTTCCTGGAGAGATACTGTCCTGTAGGTTTTCATTCCAACCCTATTCCTGGAGAGATACTGTCCTGTAGGTTTTCATTCCAACCCTGTTCCTGGAGAGCTACTGTCCTGTAGGTTTTCATTCCAACCCTATTCCTGGAGAACTACTGTCCTGTAGGTTTTCATTCCAACCCTGTTCCTGGAGAGATACTGTCCTGTAGGTTTTCACTCCAACCCTGTTCCTGGAGAGATACTGTCCTGTAGGTTTTCATTCCAACCCTGTTCCTGGAGAGCTACTGTCCTGTAGGTTTTCATTCCAACCCTGTTCCTGGAGAGCTACTGTCCTGTAGGTTTTCACTCCAACCCTGTTCCTGGAGAGCTACTGTCCTGTAGGTTTTCACCCAACCCTGTTCCTGGAGAGCTACTGTCCTGTAGGTTTTCACTCCAACCCTGTTCCTGGAGAGCTACTGTCCTGTAGGTTTTCACTCCAACCCTGTTCCTGGAGAGCTACTGTCCTGTAGGTGTTCACTCCAACCCTGTTCCTGGAGAGCTACTGTCCTGTAGGTTTTCACTCCAACCCTGTTCCTGGAGAGCTACTGTCCTGTAGGTTTACACTTCAACTATGACAGACAAAATGAGGAAAAAAAATCCAGAAAATCACATTGTAGGATTTTTTTATGAATTTATTTGCAAATTATGGTGGAAAATAAGTATTTGGTCAATAACAAAAGTTTATCTCAATACTTTGTTATATACCCTTTGTTGGCAATGACAGAGGTCAAACGTTTTCTGTAAGTCTTCACAAGGTTTTCACACACTGTTGCTGGTATTTTGGCCCATTCCTCCATGCAGATCTCCTCTAGAGCAGTGATGTTTTGGGGCTGTCGCTGGGCAACACGGACTTTCAAAGATTTTCTATGGGGTTGAGATCTGGAGACTGGCTAGGCCACTCCAGGACCTTGAAATGCTTCTTACGGCCACTCCTTCGTTGCCGGCGGTGTGTTTGGGATCATTGTCATGCTGAAAGACCCAGCCACGTTTCATCTTCAATGCCCTTGCTGATGGAAGGAGGTTTTCACTCAAAATCTCACAATACATGGCCCCATTCATTCTTTTCCTTCACACGGATCAGTCGTCCTGGTCCCTTTGCAGAAAAACAGCCCCAAAGCATGATGTTTCCACCCCCATGCTTCACAGTAGGTATGGTGTTCTTTGGATGCAACTCAGCATTCTTTGTCCTCCAAACACGACGAGTTGAGTTTTTACCAAAAAGTTCTATTTTGGTTTCATCTGACATTCTCCCAATCCTCATCTGGATCATCCAAATGCTCTCTAGCAAACTTTAGACGGCCTGAACATGTACTGGCTTAAGCAGGGGGACACGCCTGGCACTGCAGGATTTGAGTCCCTGGCGGCGTAGTGTGTTACTGATGGTAGGCTTTGTTACTTTGGTCCCAGCTCTCTGCAGGTCATTCACTAGATCCCCGTGTGGTTCTGGGATTTTTGCTCACCGTTCTTGTGATCATTTTGACCCCACGGGGTGAGATCTTGCGTGGAGCCCCAGATCGAGGAAGATTATCAGTGGTCTTGTATGTCTTCCATTTCCTAATAATTGCTCCCACAGTTGATTTCTTCAAACCAAGCTGCTTACCTATTGCAGATTCAGTCTTCCCAACCTGGTGCAGGTCTACAATTTTGTTTCTGGTGTCCTTTGACAGCTCTTTGGTCTTGGCCATAGTGGAGTTTGGAGTGTGACTGTTTGAGGTTGTGGACAGGTGTCTTTTATACTGATAACAAGTTCAAACAGGTGCCATTAATACAGGTAATGAGTGGAGGACAGAGGAGCCTCTTAAAGAAGAAGTTACAGGTCTGTGAGAGCCAGAAATCTTGCTTGTTTGTATGTGACCAAATACTTATTTTCCACCATAATTTGCAAATAAATTCATAAAAATCCTACAATGTGATTTTCTGGATTTTTTCCTCATTTTGTCTGTCATAGTTGAAGTGTACCTATGATGAAAATTACAGGCCTCTCTCATCTTTTAAGTGAGAGAACTTGCACAATTGGTGGCTGACTAAATATTTTTTTCCCCACTGTAAGTGTAAAGCTAACAATGACTCAATAATCCATGCCTTCTGGGAATTATATCAAATCCAAAAGTTCTGAGAGTTAGAAAGTTGTCTCTCAGTATTACAATGGGAATGTACATTTGAATCATCAAGACATGGCATATGAGGGTGCAATGAGATACCCGATGGGTTGGATGATATTTTTCTTGTCAATCATCTTGAAAACATAATCTTAAAAACTGAAAATCATCCAATCCTCCATCGTTAACATAATGAAAAGGTCAAATGCTTTATTATCTAAATGTTGAAAGTGCGTGGGCTACGGAGAGAAATGGTGCAGTTTGAGGCCATGTGGCGGAGGGTGATGCGGGCGCTGAAGATGTCATTATAAAAATAATGTCATTATAAAGAAATAAGTGGTTTTATTACTACCAACTATACTTTCCTTATGCAGACCTGTGAGAAATATGTTAATGACAGCTTGTTTTATTTCTACCGAATTACTTATATTATGCAACTGTCATTAGCAAGCACAGTGAAATCGCTAACTGAATGTTGTTCCTTTGTTTCAGGGGCCTACAGTATGGATCAGAGAGAAGGTCATGTTGAATATCTCAACTTGAAGTTTACAAATGTACAATGATTTCATCCAATACATTTTGGTGACAGTTATTCACGAGTTGTTCTAAATTCAATTATTTAATTGAAACCTGGAACGTTTTGAAACGTTCTCAAAATATTTTGTAGCATTCCTGCAACATTTTGGAGCACATAGGGAATGTTCCTGAACGGCTTTGGAACATCTCTTAAACATTTTGAAATGTTCCAGGAACGTTTTGCAATGTTTCTGAAAATGTTTCTGAAATGTTCCTGCCTGTAACGTTTGTAGAACGTTATTGGTACACTACAAAAAACTTAAACATTGTTTTGAGATCATTTTCACAACCTTACAGCAACATTTTCACAATGTTGTAAAAACTATTTTTTTTCAGCTTTGGAGCTGTTAACCATACGAAAATGTTGAGCTAGCATGCCATGACCGAATGTCTCTACTGTAGATTCAACTCTAAGTTTCCATTCCATGTACTGTAGCTATTGTTTTTATTTTAGTTCTCAGGTCAAAAGATCTAGCTAAGCAAATTATCCCAATTCTAGGAGTAGCAACTTGTGACTAGTAGCTAGCCCTAGTCTATGGATTTTCCATGTCTGGGAATATAGATATGCATCTGTTGGTCACAGATACCTTTAGAAAATGTAGGGGCGTGAATCAGAAAACCAGTCAGTATCTGGTGTGACCACGATTCGCCTCATGCAGCGCAACATATCCTTCAGAGTTGATCTGGCTGTTGATTGCGGCCTGTGGAATGTTGTCCCACTCCTCTTCAATGGCTGTGTGAAGTTGCTGGATATTGGCTGGTACTGGAACACGCTGTCGTACACGTTGATCCAGAGCATCCCAAACATGCTCAAAGGGTGACATGTCTGGTGAGTATGCAGACCGTGAGAGAACTGGGACATTTTCAGATTCCAGGAATTGTATACAAATCCTTGCGACATGGGGCCGTGTATTATCATGCTGAAACATGAGGTGATGGCGGCGGATGAATGGCACGACAATGGGCCTCAGGATCTCGTCACTGTATCTCTGTTATTTCAAATTGCCATCAATAAAAAGCAATTGTGTTCGTTGTCCATAGTTTATGCCTGCCCATACCATAACCCCATCGCCACCAAAGGGCACTCGGACACATAACGCCATACTGTCTGCCATCTGCCCGGTACAGTTAGCGCCCCACTCCCGACACTACCCGGTGAAATGCAAGGCGCCAAATTCAAAATCCAAAAGTTGAATTATTAAACATTCAGCAATATACAAGTGTTGCATAGTCATCAAAAGCTCTGCTTCTTGGCAATATCACAGCGTTGTCAGATTTCAAAAAGGCTTTACGGCGAAAGCACAATATTTTATTGTTTGAGGGTTGCACGGGAGTTGTAGACAGGAATTATTGGTTGTGTGTGTGTTTGCACATAGAAGTTGTCCCTGTGTCTCCTATATGAAGTTAGTGATTACATTTCTAGTGCTAGGACACGATCCAGCTACTTATAGAAATTTGACAAATAGACGCATTAGGCCAAACGTGCTATTTCTGTTTCCCGCGTTTCAAAACCGGTAGACTCTGTCATTATTAATTTCTCTTGCAAACATAAAGAGCCAGCCGATTGAAATTTGAGGATGTAATAGCTGACCAAGCGATACATCTCGGGAAACATGTTTTCAGTAGCGTGGGTAGGGCACAGGCGTACCTTTTTCTTAAAATTACCGCGAAGTTCCGGTGACTTAGGGCTAGCAAAGAAGATCGCGAAAAGGGTTTGAACGTGAAGACGTTACTAGTAAAACTGTTCCCTTGTTTAAGGTGTGCCTAAGCTTGAAAGTGTACAAAGTAGGATTAGCTTACACGAGACGCTAGAGCTAACAAGTTGAGCAGCGTGATATTGACCATATGCTCACGTGGTACACTGTATCTTATCCAACCAATTTAAACTGATTGGTTATCAGTTTTAATTATCGGTGGCAGGTAGCCTAGTGGTTAGAGCATTGGGCCAGTAACCAAAAGGTTGCTAGATCGAATCCCGAGCTGACAAGTTAAAAATCTGTCGTTCTGAACAAGGCAGTTAACCCACCGCCTTCCTAGGCCGTCGTTGTAAATAAGAATTTCTTCTTAACTGACTTGCCTAGTTAAATAAAAGTGAAATTTAAAATTGTCAGGGTAATTAAATTTTAATTCCCAAAAAGCCTATAGAGGTTTGATTTATCATTAACATTGATTAATCAATTACATTTGATATTTAACATGTTGAAGCATATCAATTACATTTGATATTTAACATGTTGAAGATTAATCAATTACATTTGATATTTAACATGTTGAAAATTAATCAATTACATTTGATATTTAACATGTTGAAGATTAATCAATTACATTTGATATTTAACATGTTGAAGATTAATCAATTACATTTGATATTTAACATGTTGAAGGTTAATCAATTACATTTGGATATTTAACATGTTGAAGATTAATCAATTACATTTGATATTTAACATGTTGAAGATTAATCAATTACATTTGATATTTAACATGTTGAAAATTAATCAATTACATTTGATATTTAACATGTTGAAGATTAATCAATAACATTTGATATTTAACATGTTGAAGATTAATCAATTAGATTTGATATTTAACATGTTGAAGAATAATCAATTAGATTTGATATTTAAAATGTTGAAGATTAATCAATAACATTTGATATTTAACATGTTGAAGAATAATCAAAAACATTTGATATTTAACATGTTGAAGATTAATCAATTACATTTGCGTTTGCAAGCATTAAGGCCAACTGCCACTTTACAGACCAGTGGTACATTGATACAGATACTGTACCTATCAGCATGTTGTCTGGTGGTACATTGATACAGATACTGTACCTATCAGCATGTTGCCAGGTGGTACATTGATACAGATACTGTACCTATCAGCATGTTGCCAGGTGGTACATTGATACAGATACTGTACCTATCAACATGTCTGGTGGTACATTGATACAGATACTGTACCTATCAGCATGTTGTCTGGTGGTACATTGATACAGATACTGTACCTATCAGCATGTTGCCTGGTGGTACATTGATACAGATACTGTACCTATCAGAATGTCTGGTGGTACATTGATACAGATACTGTACCTATCAACATGTTGTCTGGTGGTACATTGATACAGATACTGTACCTATCAGCATGTTGCCTGGTGGTACATTGATACAGATACTGTACCTATCAGAATGTCTGGTGGTACATTGATACAGATACTGTACCTATCAACATGTCTGGTGGTACATTGATACAGATACTGTACCTATCAACATGTCTGGTGGTACATTGATACAGATACTGTACCTATCAGCATGTTGTCTGGTGGTACATCGATACAGATTCTGTACCTATCAGCATGTTGTCTGGTGGTACATTGATACAGATACTGTACCTATCAGCATGTTGTCTGGTGGTACATTGATACAGATACTGTACCTATCAACATGTCTGGTGGTACATTGATACAGATACTGTACCTATCAGCATGTTGTCTGGTGGTACATTGATACAGATACTATACCTATCAACATGTTGTCTGGTGGTACATTGATACAGATACTGTACCTATCAACATGTTGTCTGGCGGTGCTGGGGATACCTTGCCAAACATATCAGTCGTCAAACCTTTCTGTATGTCAGTCACTGTTCCATTACTAATGCCAGTTTGAATAGGTGATATCTGGCACAGAAACAGATACTATGTTGAAGTTTGAACAGCGCAGAATAAATCTACATTGTTCTGTTCTCCCCATAAGCTCCTGGCCACTCAGCAAAGATACTAGTGGGTCAGATACACACACCGAGTACTGATTACATTATCAATGGTGGTTATGATTAGCCTGGTGGAACCAAGCTGATGTTGTAGAACATGGACCAGTATCCTAGATCTAATAGCTGTATTATATTTAACATGGTGTAGAACATGGACCAGTATCCTAAACTAGATCTAATAGTTGTATTATATTTAACATGTTGTAGAACATGGACCAGTATCCTAGACTAGATCTAATAGCTGTATGATATTTAACATGGTGTAGAACATGGACTAGTATCCTAGATCTAATAGCTGTTTTATATTTAACATGGTGTAGAACATGGACCAGTATCCTAGATCTAATAGCTGTATTATATTTAACATGGTGTAGAACATAGACCAGTATCCTAGATCTAATAGCTGTATGATATTGAACATGTTGTGGTACATGGACCAGTATACTAGATCTAATAGCTGTATTATATTTAACATGGTGTAGAACATGGACCAGTATCCTAGACTAGATCTAATAGCTGTATTATATTTAACATGGTGTAGAACATGGACCAGTATTCTAGACTAGATCTAATAGCTGTATTATATTTAACATGTTGAAGAACATGGGCCAGTATCCTAGATCTAATAGCTGTATTATATTTAACATGGTGTAGAACATGGACCAGTATCCTAGATCTAATAGCTGTATTATATTTAACATGGTGTAGAACATGGACCAGTATCCTAGAATAGATTTAATAGCTGTATGATATTTAACATGTTGTAGAACATGGACCAGTATCCTAGATCTAATAGCTGTATTATATTTAACATGTTGTAGAACATGGATCAGTATCCTAGATCTAATAGCTGTATTATATTTAACATGTTGTAGAACATGGACCAGTATCCTAGATCTAATAGCTGTATTATATTTAACATGGTGTAGAACATGGACCAGTATCCTAGATCTAATAGCTGTACTATATTTGACATGTTGTAGAACATGGACCAGTATCCTAGACTAGATCTAATAGCTGTATTATATTTAACATGGTGTAGAACATGGACCAGTATCCTAGATCTAATAGCTGTATTATATTTGACATGTTGTAGAACATGGACCAGTATCCTAGACTATATCTAATAGCTGTATTATATTTAACATGGTGTAGAACATGGACCAGTATCCTAGATCTAATAGCTGTATTATATTTGACATGTTGTAGAACATGGACCAGTATCCTAGACTATATCTAATAGCTGTATTATATTTAACATGTTGTAGAACATGGACCAGTATCCTAGATCTAATAGCTGTATTATATTTAACATGTTGTAGAACATGGACCAGTATCCTATACTAGATCTAATAGCTGTATTATATTTAACATGGTGTAGAACATGGACCAGTATCCTAGATCTAATAGCTGTATTATATTTAACATGGTGTAGAACATGGACCAGTATCCTAGACTATATCTAATAGCTGTATTATATTTAACATGGTGTAGAACATGGACCAGGATTCTAGACTAGATCTAATAGCTGTATTATATTTAACATGTTGAAGAACATGGGCCAGTATCCTAGATCTAATAGCTGTATTATATTTAACATGGTGTAGAACATGGACCAGTATCCTAGACTAGATCTAATAGCTGTATTATATTTAACATGGTGTAGAACATGGACCAGTATCCTAGATCTAATAGCTGTATTATATTTAACATGGTGTAGAACGTGGACCAGTATCCTAGAATATATTTAATTGCTGTATGATATTTAACATGTTGTAGAAAATGTACCAGTATCCTAGATCTAATAGCTGTATTATATTTAACATGTTGTAGAACATGGATCAGTATCCTAGATCTAATAGCTGTATTATATTTAACATGTTGTAGAACATGGACCAGTATCCTAGATCTAATAGCTGTATTATATTTGACATGTTGTAGAACATGGACCAGTATCCTAGACTAGATATAATAGCTGTATTATATTTAACATGGTGTAGAACATGGACCAGTATCCTAGATCTAATAGCTGTATTATATTTGACATGTTGTAGAACATGGACCAGTATCCTATACTATATCAAATAGCTGTATTATATTTAACATGGTGTAGAGAACATGGACCAGTATCCTAGATCTAATAGCTGTATTATATTTGACATGTTGTAGAACATGGACCAGTATCCTAGACTATATCTAATAGCTGTATTATATTTAACATGTTGTAGAACATGGACCAGTATCCTAGATCTAATAGCTGTATTATATTTAACATGGTGTAGAACATGGACCAGTATCCTAGATCTAATAGCTGTATTATATTTAACATGGTGTAGAACATGGACAAGTATCCTAGAATAGATTTAATAGCTGTATGATATTTAACATGGTGTAGAACATGGACCAGTATCCTAGATCTAATAGCTGTATTATATTTAACATGGTGTAGAACATGGACAAGTATCCTAGAATAGATTTAATAGCTGTATGATATTTAACATGTTGTAGAACATGGACCAGTATCCTAGATCTAATAGCTGTATTATATTTAACATGTTGTAGAACATGGATCAGTATCCTAGATCTAATAGCTGTATTATATTTAACATGTTGTAGAACATGGACCAGTATCCCTAGATCTAATAGCTGTATGATATTTAACATGGTGTAGAACATGGACCAGTATCCTAGAAATAATAGCTGTATTATATTTAACATATTGTGGAACATGGACCAGTATCCTAGATCTAATAGCTGAATTATATTTAATATGGTGTAGAACATGGACAAGTATCCTAGACCAGATCTAATAGCTGTATTATATTTAACATGGTGTAGAACATGGACCAGTATTCTAGACTCGATCTAATAGCTGTATTATATTTAACATATTTGAAGAACATGGACCAGTATCCTAGATCTAAAAGCTGTATTATATTTAACATGGTGTAGAACATGGACCAGTATCAGACTAGATCTAATAGCTGTATTAATATTTAACATGGTGTAGAACATGGACCAGTATCCTAGATCTAATAGCTGTATTATATTTAACATGGTGTAGAACATGGACCAGTATCCTAGATCTAATAGCTGTATTATATTTAACATGTTGTGGAACATGGACCAGTATCCTAGATCTAAAAGCTGTATTATATTTAACATGGTGTAGAACATGGACCAGTATCCTAGACTAGATCTAATAGCTGTATTATATTTAACATGGTGTAGAGAACATGGACCAGTATCCTAGATCTAATAGCTGTATTATATTTAACATGGTGTAGAACATGTGGACCAGTATCCTAGAATAGATTTAATCGCTGTATGATATTTAACATGTTGTAGAACATGGACCAGTATCCTAGATCTAATAGCTGTATTATATTTAACATGTTGTAGAACATGGACCAGTATCCTAGATCTAATATCTGTATTATATTTAACATGTTGTAGAACATGGACCAGTATCCTAGATCTAATAGCTGTATTATATTTAACATGTTGTAGAACATGGACCAGTATCCCTACATGTAATAGCTGTATTATATTTAACATGTTGTAGAACATGGACCAGTATCCTACATCTAATAGCTGTATTATATTTAACATGGTGTAGAACATGGACCAGTATCCTAGATCTAATAGCTGTATTATATTTGACATGTTGTAGAACATGGACCAGTATCCTAGACTAGATCTAATAGCTGTATTATATTTAACATGTTGTAGAACATGGACCAGTATCCTAGATCTAATAGCTGTATTATATTTAACATGAGTGTAGAACATGGACCAAGAATCCCAGACTAGATCTAATAGCTGTATTATATTTAACATTGTTGTAGAACATGGACCAGTATCCTAGACTAGATCTAATAGCTGTATTATATTTAACATGTTGTAGAACATGGACCAGGATCCTAGACTAGATCTAATAGCTGTATTATATTTAACATGTTGTAGAACATGGACCAGTATCCTAGATTTAATAGTTGTATTTATTTAACATGGTGTAGAACATGGCCAAGAAACCTACACTAGATCTAATAGCTGTATGATATTTAACATGGTGTAGAACATGGACCAGTATCCTAGACTATATCTAATAGCTGTATTATATTTAACATGTTTGTAGAACATGGACCAGTATCCTAGACTAGATCTAATAGCTGTATGATATTTAACATGTTTGTAGAACATGGACCAGTATCCTAGATCTAATAGCTGTATTATATTTGACATGTTGAAGAACATGGATCAGTATCCTAGACCTAGATCTAATAGCTGTATTATATTTAACATGGTTGTAGAACATGGACCAGTATCCTAGATCTAATAGCTGTATTATATTTAACATGGTGTAGAACATGGACCAGTATCCTAGATCTAATAGCTGTATGATATTTAACATGGTGTAGAACATGGACCAGTATCCTAGACTAGATCTAATAGCTGTATTATATTTAACATGGTGTAGAACATGGACCAGTATCCTAGATCTAATAGCTGTATTATATTTAACATGGTGTAGAACATGGACCAGTATCCTAGATCTAATAGCTGTATTATATTTAACATGGTGTAGAACATGGACCAGTATCCTAGATCTAATAGCTGTATTATATTTAACATGTTGTAGAACATGGACTAGTATCCTAGATCTAATAGCTGTATTATATTTAACATGGTGTAGAACATGGACCAGTATCCTAGACTAGATCTAATAGCTGTATTATATTTAACATGGTGTAGAACATGGACCAGTATCCTATATCTAATAGCTGTATTATATTTAACATGTTGTAGAACATGGACCAGTATCCTAGACTAGATCTAATAGCTGTATTATATTTAACATGTTGTAGAACATGGACCAGTATCCTAGACTAGATCTAATAGCTGTATTATATTTAACATGTTGTAGAACATGGACCAGTATCCTAGACTAGATCTAATAGCTGTATTATATTTAACATGTTGTAGAACATGGACCAGTATCCTAGATTTAATAGCTGTATTTATTTAACATGGTGTAGAACATGGCCAAGAATCCCAGACTAGATCTAATAGCTGTATGATATTTAA
>CM059790.1:48208277-48508277 GCA_030435695.1 Brachymystax lenok tsinlingensis | reverse complement strand
GTAATGTTTAGAATGCAGGATTTTGACGGGGTAATGCTTAGAATGCAGGGTTTTGACGGGTGAACATATAGAATGCAGAGTTTTGACGGGGTAATGTTTAGAATGCAGGGTTTTGACAGGGTACTTTTTAGAATGCAGGGGTTTGTCGGGGTGGACATTTAGAATGCAGGGTTTTGACTGGGTAATGTTTAGAATGCAGGGTTTTGACAGGGTAATGTTTAGAATGCAGGGTTTTGACAGGGTAATGTTCAGAATGCAGGGTTTTGACAAGGTAATGTTCAGAATGCAGGGTTTTGACAGGGTAATGTTTAGAATGCAGGGTTTTGACAGGGTAATGTTCAGAATGCAGGGTTTTGACAGGGTAATGTTCAGAATGCAGGGTTTTGACAGGGTAATGTTCAGAATGTAGGGTTTTGACAAGGTAATGTTCAGAATGCAGGGTTTTGACAGGGTAATGTTCAGAATGCAGGGTTTTGACAGGGTAATGTTTAGAATGCAGTGTTTTGAATGGGTAATGTTTAGAATGCAGGGTTTTGACATGGTGAACATTTAGAATGCAGGGTTTTGACAGGGTAATGTTTAGAATGCAGGGTTTTGACAGGGTAATGTTGAGAATGCAGGGTTTTGACAGGGTAATGTTCAGAATGCAGGGTTTTGACAGGGTAATGTTGAGAATGCAGGGTTTTGACAGGGTAATGTTGAGAAGGCAGGGTTTTGACAGGGTAATCTAGTGAAAAGGTAGGGATAACCTTGTCACAGTAACCTTGAGAAAGGGCTTGAGTTAGTTGTTGGCTGATGATATTACACAGCAGCCCATTGTATGAGTGCTTAGCCCTTCTGTCAGAGAATTGCTGGGAACCCATTCATTCCATCATCACAATGTGATGGATTTTACAGAGATGTGTCCTGCTACACCACACAGCACAAAACAATTGGAGATTCATCATGACTCCTGAAATGGACCTTTCACATCCCAGTAGTCTCAACAGCCTGTTCTATACACCTTGGTTTCACATAGGGTTGAAAATGTCTGGTAATTTACCCAGAAATCCTGGTTGGAAGTCTTCTGGAATTCTGAGGGAATAAGCAGGAAATCCAGGAATCCTCAAACCAGGATTTCAGGAAAACCAGGGAATTCTATCAAAGTTAGCAGAACTGTGCACAATTTCACAGCAGTAGTCTGTCTCTATGGAACCTAGTTTCATAGCAGTAGTCTGTCTCTATGGAACCTAGTTTCATAGCAGTAGTCTGTCTCTATGGAACCTAGTTTCACAGCAGTAGTCTGTCTCTATGGAACCTAGTTTCACAGCAGTAGTCTGTCTCTATGGAACCTAGTTTCACAGCAGTAGTCTGTCTCTACGGAACCTAGTTTCATAGCAGTAGTCTGTCTCTATGGAACCTAGTTTCACAGCAGTAGTCTGTCTCTATGGAACCTAGTTTCACAGCAGTAGTCTGTCTCTATGGACCCTAGTTTCACAGCAGTAGTCTGTCTCTATGGAACCTAGTTTCACAGCAGTAGTCTGTCTCTACGAACCCTAGTTTCACAGCATTTGTCTGTCTCTATGGACCCTAGTTTCACAGCAGTAGTCTGTCTCTATGGACCCTAGTGTCATAGCAGTAGTCTGTCTCTATGGACCCTAGTTTCACAGCAGTAGTCTGTCTCTATGGACCCTAGTTTCACAGCATTTGTCTGTCTCTATGGACCCTAGTTTCACAGCAGTAGTCTGTCTCTATGGACCCTAGTGTCATAGCAGTAGTCTGTCTCTATGGACCCTAGTTTCACAGCAGTAGTCTGTCTCTATGGACCCTAGTTTCACAGCAGTAGTCTGTCTCTATGGACTCTAGTTTCACAGCAGTAGTCTGTCTCTATGGACCCTAGTTTCACAGCAGTGCCTGCGGTTATGGAACACTGACCTGTTCACCAGACATGCTACCTGTCCCAGACCTGCTGTTTTCAACTCTCTAGAGACAGCAGTAGCGGTAGAGATACTCTGAATGATCGGCTATGAAAAGCCAACTGACATTTACTCCTGAGGTGCTGACCTGTTGCACCCTCGACAACCACTGTGATTATTATTATCTGACCCTGCTGGTCATCTATGAACATTTGAACATCTTGTCCATGTTCTGTTATAATCTCCACCCGGCACAGCCAGAAGAGGACTGGCCACCCCTCACAGCCTGGTTCCTCTCTAGGTTTCTTCCTAGGTTCCAGCCTTTCTAGGGAGTTTTTTGTAGCCACCGTGCTTCTACACCTGCATTGCTTGCTGTTTGGGGTTTTAGGCTGGGTTTCTGTACAGCACTCTGTGACATCAGCTGATGTAAGAGGGGCTTTATAAATACATTTGATTGATTGTCTCTATGGACCCTAGTTTCACAGCAATAATGCTCTTGAATGCCAAATACAAATTCCTGTAAAAGGCCAAATAAATGAACTTCAGTATCTTCCCAGCAGTCCCTTGTTCTATGCACATTGGTTTTTAATGCCACTGCAAATTAAGATGAGTAAATATGCAGACAGGAAACTCAGCAGGCTGTAATGGTGACCTTTGATTGGCCAGAACCAAGGGAGAACCAGGAAGCAAGAAGGAGGACATTACCTGGTGGCCAATAAGCATCCAGGAGGAAAGAGTGGCATTGAAGTAAAAATAACCTTTAGGATCTGATGTCAACACCTAGTAGCTTACAGAAAACGACATCTTACGTTTTATACTAAGACATAACACAACGCCACTCAAGGTCCTTTACTCTAGATTATAGAATAAGAAAATAGGAGCTTGTTTAGAGAATGTATGATCTCATGTCCTCAAACAGTACTACTACTATATCAGAAATTGTCCAGAAAAATCTAGATTGAGACATCCACAAATAGAACTCTATCCTACAGACATCCACATAGAGAACTCTATCCTACAGACATCCACATAGAGAACTCTATCCTACAGACATCCACATAGAGAACTCTATCCTACAGACATCCACATAGATAACTCTATCCTACAGACATCCACAAATAGAACTCTATCCTACAGACATCCACATAGAGAACTCTATCCTACAGACATCCACATAGAGAACTCTATCCTACAGACATCCACATATAGAACTCTATCCTACAGACATCCACATAGAGAACTCTATCCTACAGACATCCACATAGAGAACTCTATCCTACAGACATCCACATAGAGAACTCTATCCTACAGACATCCACAAATAGAACTCTATCCTACAGACATCCACATATAGAACTCTATCCTACAGACATCCACATAGAGAACTCTATCCTACAGACATCCACATATAGAACTCTATCCTACAGACATCCACATAGAGAACTCTATCCTACACACATCCACATAGAGAACTCTATCCTACACACATCCACATAGAGAACTCTGTCCTACAGACATCCACATATAGGACTCTATCCTACAGACATCCACATAGAGAACTCTGTCCTACAGACATCCACATAGAGAACTCTGTCCTACAGACATCCACATATAGAACTCTATCCTACAGACATCCACATAGAGAACTCTATCCTACAGACATCCACATAGAGAACTCTGTCCTACAGACATCCACATAGAGAACTCTATCCTACAGACATCCACATAGAGAACTCTATCCTACAGACATCCACATAGAGAACTCTATCCTACAGACATCCACATAGAGAACTCTATCCTACAGACATCCACATAGAGAACTCTATCCTACAGACATCCACATAGAGAACTCTATCCTACACACATCCACATAGAGAACTCTATCCTACAGACATCCACATAGAGAACTCTATCCTACAGACATCCACATAGAGAACTCTATCCTACAGACATCCACATAGAGAACTCTATCCTACACACATCCACATAGAGAACTCTATCCTACACACATCCACATAGAGAATATCCTACAGACATCCACATAGAGAACTCTATCCTACAGACATTCACATAGAGAACTCTATCCTACAGACATCCACATAGAGAACTCTATCCTACAGACATCCACATATTGAACTCTATCCTACAGACATCCACATAGAGAACTCTATCCTACAGACATCCACATATTGAACTCTATCCTACACACATCCACATAGAGAACTCTATCCTACAGACATCCACATAGAGAACTCTATCCTACAGACATCCACATAGAGAACTCTATCCTACAGACATCCACATAGAGAACTCTATCCTACACACATCCACATAGAGAACTCTATCCTACACACATCCACATAGAGAATATCCTACAGACATCCACATAGAGAATATCCTACAGACATCCACATAGAGAACTCTATCCTACAGACATCCACATAGAGAACTCTATCCTACAGACATCCACATATTGAACTCTATCCTACAGACATCCACATATAGAACTCTATCCTACAGACATCCCAGTTCTATCCTACTGATCATGTTACTAGGAGAGGTTGATCTCCAGAGGGAGTGCGATGGCAGGGCTGCTGCTGAGATAGTTGCAGGTATAAAATCAAAGATTGTATTTTCTAGTAAGGCTCAGCTCAGTGAAGATATGGGCAATCTGATCAATTCAAAATGAAATACGCTTTAGAAATGTTAAATCCTTAAAGAGCTGGGAAAGACTGAGGTACGACAGAGAGAGAAAGAGAGTTACGACACAGACAGAGAGAGATAGGTGTGAGAGAGAGCGAGAGAGATAGCGCTCGTTTGTATCTCAGTTGATAGAGCATCGCCCTTGCAACGCCAGGATAATGTGTTCGATTCCCAGGGCCACCTATACATGAAAACATATATGCACTCATGACTGTAACTCACTTTGGATAAAAGTGTCTGCTAAATAACATATATTATTATATTCTACATTAGAGAGAGAGAGAGAGACAGGTATGACAGAGAGAGAGATGTACAACTTTGGCAGAGAGAGAGAAGTATGACACAGAGAGAGAGCGAGATTACAGAGACAGAAAGAGATATGACAGAGAGAGAGATGTACAACTTTGGCAGAGAGAGAGAAGTATGACACAGAGAGAGAGCGAGATTACAGAGACAGAAAGAGATATGACAGAGAGAGAGGGAGAGAGATGCATATAATGTCTTATCATATTATATATTATATCATACCATATAAAGTATCATATCATATCATATTGTGTATCGTGTTGTATCATATTATATCATATCATGTTACATCATATATTATATCGTAAATTGAGTTGTATCATATATTATATATCATATTATATTAAATCACATAATATTATGTCAAATTTGATCTTATATCATATCATATTATATCATATCATATTATATCATATTATATCATATCATATACCATATCATGTTGTATTATATCTTAACATATTATACCATATCATGTTGTATCATATCATATCATATTATACCATATCATGTTGTATCATATCATAGTATATATCACATTATATATTATATCATATTATATCATATCATATTATACCATATCAGCGTGTGTGAGTAAGGAGGCCTACAAACCTGACTCAGTTACACCAGCTCTGTCAGGAGGAATGGGCAAGAATTCACCCAACTTATTGTGGGAAGCTTGTGGAAGGCTACCCGAAATGTTTGACCCAAGTTATTAAAGAATTTAAAGGCAATGCTACCAAATACTAACTTGAGTATATGTAAACTTCTGACCCACTGGGAATGTGATGAAATAAATAAAAGCTGAAATAAATAATTTTCTACTACTTTTCCAAAACAAACATTTCCCCACACAGACATGGGGGGGAACTAAAAGTTAAATAGACAACAGTAATGAGGGAAAATGAAAACCAGGTGTGTGGAAAAACAAGACAAAACAAATGGAAAATGAAAAGTGGATCGGCGATGGCTAGAAGACCGGTGACGTCGACCCCCGAACGCCGCCCGAACAAGGAGAGGAACCGACTGATATATCATATATATCATATCATACAAGATGGCATAGCAGTCAGACGTCTTTGTCCTCGTCTTTGTCGTGTATATATCTTTAAAAAAAAATTGCATACCTTTTTTATTTTTTTCAAAACCTCAATTTCAAAATACTCTCCTGCAACCCGCCTCACCCAATGTGGTGTGGATCTGCTTTTTTCTAAAGAATTTTTTCTTTACTTCTGAATCGGAACCCCCAACAGAGGCTAACCAGCTAACGAGCTAGTAGTCAGCTAACCACTGCTAGTGATCATCAGCTAACATTTTGCTCGGAAAACTCTCGCCAGTTTGCACAACTCGATTCAAACCAGAGCATACCGGACCTATTTTCTCTCCATATCCCCAGATTCCCACCGCAAGCTCTGAACCTTCTCACCTGGATCATCGCAGCTAGCTAGCCGCTATCTACCCCTAGCTAACGTCTCTGTCCCGAAGCAAGCACCAATTAGCCTGAAGCTAGCCCCTTGCTAGGCCCATCTCCCAGCTAGCTGAAGAGGTACATCAGCCGGTCCTGGGCTACAATACCTGGACCCCTTTTACTGCCGGTACGAAGCCCCGCCGATCCTTCACGACTGGACTTCCGACGTAATCTGCCCGAGGGGGTTATTCAACTGGCCCCTCCGTCGCGACGTCCCCTGAATGCCCATCCGCTAGCCTGGTAGCCATGGCCCGCAAGCTGTCTAGAGCATATCGGACTGTAAGCTGAATATCTTTGGGCCACTATACCTATTTTGCCAATTGGACTGGACCCCTTTACCACACGGAACCATACTAATCCATTACAACTTACGAGGAGGCTCCGCACGAGGAGGCTATAACAGAATTCCTCTGTCGCGACGTCCTTCTAAGGCCATTATGCTAGCTCGCTAGCCCAGGCCCTCTAGCTGTCTGAATCACCGTGTCTCCAGCCAGCCTCACTACTCACTGGACGCCTATGATCACTCGGCTACGCATGCCTCTCTCTAATGTCAATGTGCCTTGTCCATTGCTGTTCTGCTTAGTGATTATTGTCTTATTTCACTGTAGAGCCTCTAGCCCTGCTCAATATGCCTTAGTCAACACTTCAGTTGGTGTAAATCACCTGGTGTAAATGATGTTTCTAGAGACATCATCTCATCATCACTCAATGCCTAGGTTTACCTCTACCGTATTCGCATCGTACCATACCTTTTATTGTACATTATGCCTTGAATCTATTCTATCCCGCCCAGAAACCTGCTCCTTTTACTCTCTTGTCCGAATGTACGAGACGACCAGTTCTTATAGCCCACTCACTGAACTATCTAGTCTATCACAGGAACACTGACTGAAATATCCAGTCTATCACAGGAACACTGACGTATCAAGTCTGTCACAGGACCACTGACTGAAATATCCAGTCTATCACAGGAACACTGAAGTATCAAGTCTGTCACAGGACCACTGAACTATCTAGTCAATCACAGCACCACTGAACTATCTAGTCTATCACAGGACCACAGACGTATCTAGTCTATCACAGGACCACAGACGTATCTAGTCTATCACAGCACCACTGAAGTATCTAGTCTATCACAGCACCACTGAAGTATCTAGTCTATCACAGGACCACTGAAGTATCTAGTCTATCACAGCACCACTGAAGTATCTAGTCTATCACAGCACCACTGAAGTATCTAGTCTATCACAGCACCACTGAAGTTTCTAGTCTATCACAGCACCACAGAAGTATCTAGTCTATCACAGGACCACTGACTGAAGTACCTAGTCTGTCACAGAACCACTGACTGAAGTATCATGTCTGTCACAGAACCGCTGAAGTATCAAGTCTGTCACAGGACCACTGACTGAAATATCCAGTCTATCACAGGAACACTGAAGTATCAAGTCTGTCACAGAACCACTGACTGAAGTATCTAGTCTATTTCAGGACCACTGAATTATTTAGTCTATAACAGGACCACTGACATATCGAGTCTATCACAGGACCACAGAGGTATCTAGCCTATCACTACACAACTGACTAAAGTATCTAGTCTATCACAGGACCACTGACGTATCTAGTCTATCACAGGATCACTGAAGTATCTAGTCTATCACAGGACCACTGAAGTATTTAGTCTATCACAGGATCACTGAAGTATCTAGTCTATCACAGCACCACTGAAGTTTCTAGTCTATCACAGCACCACAGAAGTATCTAGTCTATCACAGGACCACAGAAGTATCAAGTCTGTCACAGGACCACTGACTGAAATATCTAGTTTATTTCATGACCACTGACTGAAGTATCTACTATATTACAGGACCACTGAAGTATTTAGTCTATCACAGGACCACTGAAGTATTTAGTCTATCACAGGACCACTGACTGAAGTATCTAATCTATCGAAGGACCACTGAAGTATCAAATCTATCGAGGACCACTGAAGTATCTAGTCTATCACAGGACCACTGACTGAAGTATCTAGTCTATCACAGGACCATTGACTGAAGTATCTAGTCTGTCACAGGACCACTGAAGTATCTAGTCCATCAAAGGACCACTGAAGTATCTAGTTTATCATAGCACCACTGAAGTATCGAATCTATCGAAGGACCACTGAAGTATCTAATCTATCAAAGGACCACTGAAGTATCTATATCACAGGACCACTGACATATCTAGTCTATCACAGGACCACTGGCTGAAGTATCTAGTCTGTCACAGGACCACTGACTGAAGTATCTAGTCTCTCACAGGACCACTGAAGTATCTAGTCCATCAAAGGACCACTGAAGTACCTAGTCTATCACAGGACCACTGACTAAAGAATCTGGTCTATAACAGGACCACATAAGTATCTAGTCTATCACAGCACCACTGAAGTATCTAGTCTATCACAGCACCACTGAAGTTTCTAGTCTATCACAGCACCACAGAAGTATCTAGTCTATCACAGGACCACTGACTGAAGTACCTAGTCTGTCACAGAACCACTGACTGAAGTATCATGTCTGTCACAGAACCGCTGAAGTATCAAGTCCGTCACAGGACCACTGACTGAAATATCCAGTCTATCACAGGAACACTGAAGTATCAAGTCTGTCACAGGACCACTGAACTATCTAGTCAATCACAGCACCACTGAACTATCTAGTCTATCACAGGACCACAGACGTATCTAGTCTATCACAGGACCACAGACGTATCTAGTCTATCACAGCACCACTGAAGTATCTAGTCTATCACAGCACCACTGAAGTATCTAGTCTATCACAGCACCACAGAAGTATCTAGTCTATCACAGGACCACTGACTGAAGTACCTAGTCTGTCACAGAACCACTGACTGAAGTATCATGTCTGTCACAGAACCGCTGAAGTATCAAGTCTGTCACAGGACCACTGACTGAAATATCCAGTCTATCACAGGAACACTGAAGTATCAAGTCTGTCACAGAACCACTGACTGAAGTATCTAGTCTATTTCAGGACCACTGAATTATTTAGTCTATAACAGGACCACTGACATACCGAGTCTATCACAGGACCACAGAGGTATCTAGCCTATCACTACACAACTGACTAAAGTATCTAGTCTATCACAGGACCACTGACGTATCTAGTCTATCACAGGATCACTGAAGTATCTAGTCTATCACAGGACCACTGAAGTATTTAGTCTATCACAGGATCACTGAAGTATCTAGTCTATCACAGCACCACTGAAGTTTCTAGTCTATCACAGCACCACAGAAGTATCTAGTCTATCACAGGACCACTGAAGTATCTAGTCTATCACAGGACCACTGAAGTATCTAGTCTATCACAGGACCGCTGAAGTACATAGTAGATCACAGGACCACTGAAGTATCAAGTCTGTCACAGGACCACTGACTGAAATATCTAGTTTATTTCATGACCACTGACTGAAGTATCTACTATATTACAGGACCACTGAAGTATTTAGTCTATCACAGGACCACTGAAGTATTTAGGACCACAGGACCACTGACTGAAGTATCTAATCTATCGAAGGACCACTGAAGTATCAAATCTATCGAAGGACCACTGAAGTATCTAGTCTATCACAGGACCACTGACTGAAGTATCTAGTCTATCACAGGACCATTGACTGAAGTATCTAGTCTGTCACAGGACCACTGAAGTATCTAGTCCATCAAAGGACCACTGAAGTATCTAGTTTATCATAGCACCACTGAAGTATCGAATCTATCGAAGGACCACTGAAGTATCTAATCTATCAAAGGACCACTGAAGTATCTATATCACAGGACCACTGACATATCTAGTCTATCACAGGACCACTGGCTGAAGTATCTAGTCTGTCACAGGACCACTGACTGAAGCATCTAGTCTCTCACAGGACCACTGAAGTATCTAGTCCATCAAAGGACCACTGAAGTACCTAGTCTATCACAGGACCACTGACTAAAGAATATGGTCTATAACAGGACCACTGGCTGAAGTATCTAGTCTTTCACAGCACCACTGACTGAAGTATCTAGTCTGTCACAACACCACTGGCTGAACTATCTAGTCTGTCACAGGACCACTGACTAAAGTATCTGGTCTATAACAGGACCACTTGCTGAAGTATCTAGTCTGTCACAGGACCACTGGCTGAAATGTCTAGTCTGTCACAGGACCACTGACTGAAGTATCTAGTCTATGTATTTCATTTTATTTCACCTTTATTTAACCAGGTAGGCAAGTTGAGAACAGGTTCTCATTTACAACTGCGACCTGGCCAAGCAAAGCAGTTCGACACAAACAAAAACACAGAGTTACACATGTAGTAAAACAAACATACAGTCAATAATACAGTAGAAAAACAAATCTATATACAAAGAGTGCAAATGAGGTAGGATAAGGAAGGTAAGGCAATAAATAGGCCATGCTGGAAAAGTATTTACAATATAGCATTTAAACACTGGAATGGTAGATGTGCAGTAGATGAATGTGCAATGTAGAAAAACTGGGGTGCAAAGGAGCAAGATAAATAAATAAATACGATGAGGTAGTTGGTTGGGCTATTTACAGATGGGCTATATACAGGTGCAGGGGTCTGTGAGCTGCTCTGACAGCTGGTGCTTAAAGCTGGTGAGGGAGATAAGTTTCTCCAGTTTCAGAGATTTTTGTAGTTCGTTCCAGTCATTGACAGCAGAGAACTGGAAGGAGAGTCGGCCAAAGGAGTTTTACTTGCGTTTAAGAGCAGTTGGAGGCCACGGAAGGAGAGTTGTATGGCATTGAAGCTCGTCTGGAGGGTAGTTAACACAGTGTCCAAAGAGGGGCCAAAAGTATACAGAATGGTGTCGTCTGCGTAGAGGTGGATCAGAGACTCACCAGCAGCAAGAGCGACATCATTGATGTATACGGAGAAGAGAGTCGGCCCAAGAATCGAACCCTGTGTCACCCCCATAGAGACTGCCAGGCCCTCTGATTTGACACACTGAACCAAGGCTGTCAAGTCTGCCGATAAGGATGTGGTGATTGACAGAGTCGAAAGCCTTGGCCAGATCAATGAATGCGGCTGCACAGTAATGTCTCTTATCGATGGCGGTTATGATGTCGTTTAGGACCTTGAGCGTGGCTGAGGTGCACCCATGACCAGCTCTGAAACCAGATTGTATAGCGGAGAAGGTACGGTGGGATTTGAAAAGGTCGGTAATCTATTTGTTAACTTGGCTTTCAAAGACCTTAGAAAGGCAGTGTAGGATAGATATAGGTCTATAGCAGTTTGGGTCAAGAGTGTCTCCCCCTTTGAAGACAGGGATGACCGCAGTCTTTGGGAATCTCAGACGACACGAAAGAGAGGTTGAACAGGCTAGTAATAGGGGTTGCAAAAATTTCGGCAGATCATTTTAGAAAAAAAGGGTCCAGATTGTCTAGCCCGGCTGATTTGTAGGGCTCCAGATTTTGCAGCTCTTTCAGAACATCAGCTAACTGGATTTGGGAGAAGGAGAAATGGGGGAGGTTTTGGCGAGTTACTGACGGGGGTGCAGGGCTGTTGATCGGGGAGGGGGTAGCCAGGTGGAAAGCATGGCCAGCCGTAGAAAAATGCATATTGAAATTCTCAATTATTGTGGGTGTATCGGTGGTGACAGGGTTTCCTATCCTCAGTGCAGTGGGCAGCTGGGAGGAGGTGCTCTTATTCTCCATAGACTTTACAGTGTCCCAGAACGTTTTTGAGTTTGTGTTACAGGAAGCACATTTCTGCTTGAAAAAGATAGCCTTGGCTTTCCTAACTGCCAGTGTATATTGGTTCCTGACTTCCCTGAAAAGTTGCATATCACGGGGGCTGTTCGATGCTAATGCAGAACGCCACAGGATGTTTTTGTGCTGGTCAAGGGATGAGGTCAATATCCTTCCAGGATACCCGGGCCAGGTCCATTAGAAAGGCCTGCTCACTGAAGTGTTATAGGGAACGTTTAACAGTAATGAGGGGAGGTCGTTTGACCGCAAACCCATTACGGATGCAGGCAATGAGGCAGTGATCACTGAGATCTTGGTTGAAAACAGCAGGGGTGTATTTGGAGGGCAAGTTAGTTAGGATTACATCTATGAGGGTGTCCATGTTTACAGCTTTGGGGTTGTACCTAGTAGGTTCAATGATGATTTGTGTGAGGTTTAGGGCATTAAGCTTAGATTGTAGGATGGCCGGGGAGTTAAGCATGTCCCAGTTTAGGTCACCTAGCAGCACAAACTCTGAAGATAGATGGGGGGCAATCAGTTCACATATGGTGTCCAGAGCACAGCTGGGGGCAGAGAGTTTTCTATAGCAAGCGGCAACAGTGAGAGACTTGTTTCTAGAAAGGTGGATTTTTAAAAGTAAAAGTTCAAATTGTTTGGGTACAGACATGGAAAGCAAGACAGAACTCTGCAGGCTATCTCTGCAGTAGATTGCAACACCGCCCCCTTTGGCCGTTCTATCTTGTCTGAAGATGTTATAGTTAGGGATGGAAATTTCAGTGTTATTGGTGGTCTTCCTAAGCCAGGATTCAGACACGGCTAGGACATCCGGGTTGGCAGAGTGTGCTAGGGCAGTGAATAAAACAAACTTAGGGAGGAGGCTTCTAATGTTAACATGCATGAAACCAAGGCTTTTACGGTTACAGAAGTCAACAAATGAGGGAATAGGAGTGGAGCTAGGCACTGCAGGGCCTGGATTAGCCTCTATATCACCAGAGGAACAGAGGAGGAGTAGGATAAGGGTACGGCTAAAGGCTATAATGACTGGTCGTCTAGGATGTTCTGAACAGAGAGTAAAAAGAACAGGTTTCAGGGGGCGATAAAATAGACTAAAGGCATAATGTACAGACAAAGGTATAGTAGGACGTAAATACAGTGGAGGTAAACCTAGGCATTGAGTGATGATGAAAGAGATATTGTCTCTAGAAACATTTAAACCAGGTGATGTCATCGCATGTGTGGGTGGTGGAACTGAAGGGTTGGATAAGGTATATTGAGCAGGGCTAGAGGCTCTACAGTGAAATAAGACAATAAACACTAACCAGAACAGCAATGGACAAGGCATATTGACATTGAGGAGAGGCATGCTTAGCCGAGTGATCATAAGGGTTCAGTTAGTAGTGAGGCTGGTTGGGGACACGGCAGTTCAGACAGCTAGCCGAGGGTAGCAAGCTAGCAAAGGCTAGCAGGCCGGCTAACAAAGACGGAGGAAGTCTGTTTATAGCCTCCTCGTACGTTTCCGTCGGTAGACCAGTCGTGATGGGTTAGTGGGGTTTCGTGTGGTGAAGGGGACCAGGCCAATTGGCAAAATAGGTAATAGTGGCCCAAGAAATCTGACACAGGACCACTGACTACATTATCTAGTCCATCACTGCACCACTGACTGAAGTATCTAGCCTATCACAGGACCACTGACTGAAGTATCTAGCCTATAACAGGACCACTGACTGAAGTATCTAGCCTATCACAGGACCACTGGCTGAAGTATGTAGCCTATCACAGGACCACTGACTGAAGTATCTAGCCTATCACAGGACCACTGACTGAAGTATGTAGTCTATCACAGGACCACCAACTGATGTTTCCTGTCTGTCACAGGACCACTAAAGAATCTTGCTATCACAGCAACACTGACTGAAGTATCTAGTCAATCCCAAGACAACTGACTGAAGTATATAGTCTATCACAGGACCACTGACTGAAGTGTCTAGTCTGTCATAGCATCACAGAAGTATCTAGTCTATCACAGCACCACTGACTGAAGAATCTAGTCTATCACTGGAGCACTGAAGTATCTAGTCTGTCACAGAACCACTGACTGAAGTATCTAGTCTGTCACAGGACCACTGACTGAAGGATCTAGTCTGTCACAGGACCACTGACTGAAGTATCTAGTCCATCACAGGACCACTGATTGAAGTGTCTAGTCTGTCACAGGACTACTGACGGAAGTATCTAGTCCATCACAGGACCACTGATTGAAGTGTCTAGTCTGTCACAGGACCACTGAAGTATCTAGTCTATCACAGGACCACTGACTGAAGTATCTAGTCTGTCACAGGACCACTGAAGTATCTAGTCTGTCACAGGACCACTGACTGAAGTATCTAGTCCATCACAGGACCACTGATTGAAGTGTCTAGTCTGTCACAGGACCACTGACTGAAGTATCTAGTCCATCACAGGACCACTGATTGAAGTGTCTAGTCTGTCACAGGACCACTGACTGAAGTATCTAGTCCGTCACAGGACCACTGATTGAAGTGTCTAGTCTGTCACAGGACCACTGACTGAAGTGTCTAGTCTGTCACAGGACCACTGACTGAAGGATCTAGTCTGTCACAGGACCACTGATTGAAGTATCTAGTCTGTCACAGGACCACTGATTGAAGTGTCTAGTCTGTCACAGGACCACTGACTGAAGGATCTAGTCTGTCACAGGACCACTGATTGAAGTATCTAGTCTGTCACAGGACCACTGATTGAAGTGTCTAGTCTGTCACAGGACCACTGATTGAAGTGTCTAGTCTGTCACAGGACCACTGATTGAAGTATCTAGTCTGTCACAGGACCACTGATTGAAGTGTCTAGTCTGTCACAGGACCACTGACTGAAGTATCTAGTCCGTCACAGGACCACTGATTGAAGTGTCTAGTCTGTCACAGGACCACTGACTGAAGTGTCTAGTCTGTCACAGGACCACTGACTGAAGTATCTAGTCTGTCACAGGACCACTGACTGAAGGATCTAGTCTGTCACAGGACCACTGACTGAAGTATCTAGTCCATCACAGGACCACTGATTGAAGTGTCTAGTCTGTCACAGGACTACTGACGGAAGTATCTAGTCCATCACAGGACCACTGATTGAAGTGTCTAGTCTGTCACAGGACCACTGAAGTATCTAGTCTATCACAGGACCACTGACTGAAGTATCTAGTCTGTCACAGGACCACTGAAGTATCTAGTCTGTCACAGGACCACTGACTGAAGTATCTAGTCCATCACAGGACCACTGATTGAAGTGTCTAGTCTGTCACAGGACCACTGACTGAAGTATCTAGTCCGTCACAGGACCACTGATTGAAGTGTCTAGTCTGTCACAGGACCACTGACTGAAGTATCTAGTCCGTCACAGGACCACTGATTGAAGTGTCTAGTCTGTCACAGGACCACTGACTGAAGTGTCTAGTCTGTCACAGGACCACTGACTGAAGGATCTAGTCTGTCACAGGACCACTGATTGAAGTATCTAGTCTGTCACAGGACCACTGATTGAAGTGTCTAGTCTGTCACAGGACCACTGACTGAAGGATCTAGTCTGTCACAGGACCACTGATTGAAGTATCTAGTCTGTCACAGGACCACTGATTGAAGTGTCTAGTCTGTCACAGGACCACTGATTGAAGTGTCTAGTCTGTCACAGGACCACTGATTGAAGTATCTAGTCTGTCACAGGACCACTGATTGAAGTGTCTAGTCTGTCACAGGACCACTGACTGAAGTATCTAGTCCGTCACAGGACCACTGATTGAAGTGTCTAGTCTGTCACAGGACCACTGACTGAAGTGTCTAGTCTGTCACAGGACCACTGACTGAAGGATCTAGTCTGTCACAGGACCACTGATTGAAGTATCTAGTCTGTCACAGGACCACTGATTGAAGTGTCTAGTCTGTCACAGGACCACTGACTGAAGTATCTAGTCTGTCACAGGACCACTGATTGAAGTATCTAGTCTGTCACAGGACCACTGATTGAAGTGTCTAGTCTGTCACAGGACCACTGATTGAAGTGTCTAGTCTGTCACAGGACCACTGATTGAAGTATCTAGTCTGTCACAGGACCACTGATTGAAGTGTCTAGTCTGTCACAGGACCACTGACTGAAGTATCTAGTCCGTCACAGGACCACTGATTGAAGTGTCTAGTCTGTCACAGGACCACTGACTGAAGTGTCTAGTCTGTCACAGGACCACTGACTGAAGGATCTAGTCTGTCACAGGACCACTGATTGAAGTATCTAGTCTGTCACAGGACCACTGATTGAAGTGTCTAGTCTGTCACAGGACCACTGACTGAAGTATCTAGTCTATCACAGGACCACTGACTGAAGGATCTAGTCTGTCACAGGACCACTGATTGAAGTGTCTAGTCTGTAACAGGACCACTGATTGAAGTGTCTAGTCTGTCACAGGACCACTGATTGAAGTATCTAGTCTGTCACAGGACCACTGATTGAAGTGTCTAGTCTTTCCCAGGACCTCTGACAAAATGTAAGTGCCTTTGAATGGGTTATGGTAGTAGGTGTCAGGCGCACCGATTTGTGTCAAGAACTGCAATGTTGCTGCGTTTTTCACGATCAACAGTTTCCCATAGGAATCAAGAATGTTCCACCACCTAAATGACATCCAGCCAACTTCACATAATTGTGGGAAGCATTGGAGTCGACACGAGCCCAGCATCCCCTGTGGAACGCTTTTGACACCTTGTAGAGTCCATGTCCGACGAATTGAGGCTGTTCTGAGGGCAAAAGGGAATAGGGGAAGGGGGGGATTGCACCTCAATATTAGGAATGTTTTGTACACTCGGTGTGTACATACTGTATAAAAGCATTGAAATAAAAATCATACTATAGTTGCTATAATAAATTATTACGGGTAGTGTAGATGGAGAAATAGCTGGTAATACATTTTTTTCAGCAAACAAGGTTGTCACTTGACGTTTCAAACAGCGGACTGGCAGTGCCAACCAGTTGTCAGAACTGGCACGGAATTGTTTGTTATCTGTGCCTTCAGCTGTAGCAACACATTGACTTTATGCATCATATCACTTGATAACCCCCTCTGTCCCCTTCCACCCGTACTGGCTGAGGAACAAGATACATTCAGTCATTTTCACCCTGGTATCACCCTCCTCTCTACAGTCATAGTCACCCTGGTATCACCCTCCTTTCTACAGTCATATTCACCCAGGTAGCACCCTCGTCTCTACAGTCATAGTCACCCTGGTATCACCCTCCTCTCTACAGTCATAGTCATCCTGGTATCACCCTCCTCTCTACAGTCATAGTCACCCTGGTATCACCCTCCTCTCTACAGTCATATTCACCCTGGTATCACCCTCGTCTCTACAGTCATATTCACCCTGGTATCACCCTCGTCTCTACAGTCATATTCACCCTGGTATCACCCTCGTCTCTACAGTCATATTCACCCTGGTATCACCCTCGTCTCTACAGTCATATTCACCCTGGTATCACCCTCGTCTCTACAGTCATATTCACCCTGGTATCACCCTCGTCTCTACAGTCAGTCACCCTGGTATCACCCTCCTCTCTACAGTCAGTCACCCTGGTATCACCCTCCTCTCTACAGTCATATTCACCCTGGTATCACCCTCGTCTCTACAGTCAGTCACCCTGGTATCACCCTCCTCTCTACAGTCATATTCACCCTGGTATCACCCTCGTCTCTACAGTCATATTCACCCTGGTATCACCCTCGTCTCTACAGTCATATTCACCCTGGTATCACCCTCGTCTCTACAGTCATATTCACCCTGGTATCACCCTCGTCTCTACAGTAATATTCACCCTGGTATCACCCTCGTCTCTACAGTCATATTCACCCTGGTATCACCCTCGTCTCTACAGTCATATTCACCCTGGTATCACCCTCGTCTCTACAGTCATATTCACCCTGGTATCACCCTCCTCTCTACAGTCAGTCACCCTGGTATCACCCTGCTCTCTACAGTCATATTCACCCTGGTATCACCCTCGTCTCTACAGTCATATTCACCCTGGTATCACCCTCGTCTCTACAGTCATATTCACCCTGGTATCACCCTCGTCTCTACAGTCATATTCACCCTGGTATCACCCTCGTCTCTACAGTCATATTCACCCTGGTATCACCCTCGTCTCTACAGTCATATTCACCCTGGTATCACCCTGCTCTCTACAGTCATATTCACCCTGGAATCACCCTCCTCTCTACAGTCATATTCACCCTGGTATGGCCCTTGTCTCTACAGTCATAGTCACCCTGGTATCACCCTCGTCTCTACAGATGAATGACATCTAAGTATTGTTTGTTTTAGTTTGTTTCATTTGGACACTTAAAATGAGATGATGCATCGCAAGAGATTTCATTTAGGATTTTGAATTTGGCACCTTGCATTTCTCCAGGTAGTGTCGGGAGCGGCCCACTAGTGCCCCACTGCTCCCTAAGTAGTTTAAGGAACTACCTGTCTTTACCTGAACTACTGTACCTGTCGTTAATTACTTAGGGAGCACCGGCGCGCTATCGGGCCACTCCCGACACTACCCGGTGAAATGTAAGGCGCCAAATTCAAAATCCAAAAGTTGAATTAATAAACATTCATCAATATACAAGTGTTGCATAGTCATCAAAAGCTCTGTTTCTTGGCAATATCACAGCATTATCAGATTTCAAAAAGGCTTTACGGCGAAAGCACAACATTTATTGTTTGAGGATAGCACCTCATATATTTTCCACATTAGCATAAATTCATATCCAGTGCGGGTCACACAAAACCCATATAAGAATTAAAAATATCACTTACCTTTCGAAGAATTTCTGCTGAGGGCTTCCCAAGTGTCCAACGAAGACATCCAATGGTTCTTTTGTTAGAAAAAGTCATTTATTATATCCATAAATCTCTGTTTGGTTGGCGCGTTATGATCAGAAAATCCACCGTTGAGTCGCCCATTGAACCGTGAAGAGAACACGTTCAAATTATACCTATAAACTTTCTACAAACAAATCAAACATAATTTTTTATGTATCCTTAGGTATCCTTTTATGTATATTTACTGTAATATTTCAACCGGACGATAATGTGAACGATAGGAAAGGAAAATAATGTGGGGCGCGCTCACAATTTCGCGCCCATCAAATGTTGTTGACAAAAGTGACTACTTCCTCTTCCTATCTGTTCTGCTTAGTGCTATAGCTTCCAGACTCTGTATAAAGACTGTTGACATCTAGTGGAAGCCATAGGTACTGCAGTCTCAGTCCTAGGTAAAGTACAAATGAATAGGCAGCCTAAAAAAGAAGGTAATCTACTAATTATGTGCATATCCTATTTTCTGGGCCTGAGTGCCAGGCATTTTACTATGGGCACGCCAGACTCTCCAAAACCGTTACCTCTGCTGTCTTTAAGGAACTACTGTATCTGTCTTTAAGGAACTACCTGTCTTTAAGGAACTACTGCACCTGTCTTTAAGGAACTACCTGTCTTTAAGGAACTACTGTACTTGTCTTTAAGGAACTACCTGTCTTTAAGGAACTACCTGTCTTTAAGGACATACTGTACCTGTCTTTAAGGAACTACTGTACATGTCTTTAAGGAACTACCTGTCTTTAAGGAACTACTGCACCTGTCTTTAAGGAACTACCTGTCTTTAAGGAACTACTGTACTTGTCTTTAAGGAACTACCTGTCTTTAAGGAACTACCTGTCTTTAAGGAACTACTGTACCTCTCTTTAAGGAACTACCTGTCTTTAAGGAACTACTGTACCTGTCTTTAAGGAACTACATGTCTTTAAGGAACTACTGTACCTGTCTTTAAGGAACTACCTGTCTTTAAGGAACTACTGTACTTGTCTTTAAGGAACTACCTGTCTTTAAGGAACTACTGTACCTCTCTTTAAGGAACTACCTGTCTTTAAGGAACTACTGTACCTGTCTTTAAGGAACTACCTGTCTTTAAGGAACTACTGTACCTCTCTTTAAGGAACTACCTGTCTTTAAGAAACTACTGTACCTGTCTTTAAGAAACTACATGTCTCATCTCTGTATGACAGGACTGACCTCTATGATGAAGAAATAACTACCTGTCTTATCTCTGTATCAGAAGAAATACTGTAGACGAGAATTAACTTTGCCTCCTTCTGATCACTTATCCAAGGTAAATCATTACACTATCGTGGGATGTTACAGAGTTACCGAACTCGGAATAGGAATTTACAAGGAGTCACAGGCAGAGCCCTCCCTGCTCCCATTCAGCCCTCGCATGCTATTTCAAGTGAAGAGAAAAGGGCTTAGTCTGCTCTTTCTCACTGAACAGGCAGAGGCAGTCAGTCTCTCCTCCAGTCGTCCTCTAACCATCCTTCTGCCTCTCTCTCTCTCTCTCTCTCTCTCTCTCTCTCTCTCTCTCTCTCTCTCTCTCTCTCTGTGTCTGTCTGTGTATCTCTCTCTCTCTCTCTCTCTTTCTATCTCTCTCTCAAAAAGTCAGAGGATTTCCCTCTGAATTTACATTTTTTACATGTGAGTAAGTTATCAGAGGCTCTTTCCCCAGATCTACTTACAGTATCACCTTGAGGGTTCATCAAGTAATATTGTATTGTATTCTACCGAATTGTAAACGATGTGTGTATCCTTCACCCTGTTGTCATGTGGCCATGCAGGTTTATTTGTTTAAACACCATGGTCACAGCAGCCGGATGGCAGATTAACTAATCCACAGAGCACGGCAGATCAGCATGTACCACTCCTTTGGTTTTCAGGGTAAATGTTGGCACTGTGTGATTATGCAGCAAACAACACTCAGTTCAGCTCCCGTCCTGAAACACATCTCAGAGTGTTCTCTCCCTGGGCCGACTGAGCAGGAAGCACATCAGTGTCCTACATGGCACCCTACTCCCTATATAGTGCACTACCTTTGACCAGGGATACATATATAGGGAATAGGGTGTAATTTGGGATGCTACCCAAGTGTCCTGTCCCCATTACAAGAACCCCAAGGTTCTACCAATTGCTATATTAACACTGTACCTATCAGATACTCTATTTTACACTGTACTTACCAGATGCTATAGTTACACTGTACCCAGTGTGTAATTGACACTGTACCCAGTGTGTAACTGGCACTGTACCCAGTGTGTAACTGACACTGTACCCAGTGTGTAAGTGACACTGTACCCAGTGTGTAAGTGACACTGTACCCAGTCTGTAACTGACACTGTACCCAGTGTGTAATTGACACTGTACCCAGTGTATAAATAACACTGTACCCAGTGTGTAATTGACACTGTAACCAGTCTGTAACTGACACTGTAACCAGTGTGTAACAGACACTGTACCCAGTGTGTAAGTGACACTGTACCCAGTGTGTAAATAACACTGTACCCAGTGTGTAATTGACACTGTACCCAGTGTGTAATTGACACTGTACCCAGTGTGTAATTGACCCTGTACCCAGTGTGTAACAGACACTGTACCCAGTCTGCAACTGACACTGTAACCAGTGTATAAATAACACTGTACCCAGTCTGTAACTGACACTGTAACCAGTGTATAAATAACACTGTACCCAGTGTGTAACTGACACTGTACCCAGTGTATAACTGACACTGTACCCAGTGTTTACCTGACACTGTACCCAGTCTGTAACTGACACTGTACCCAGTCTGTAACTGACACTGTAACCAGTGTGTAACTGACACTGTACCCAGTCTGTAACTGACACTGTACCCAGTGTGTAACTGACACTGTACCCAGTGTGTAACTGACACTGTACCCAGTCTGCAACTGACTAATGGAACGGTTCTGTTCTCTGACCACAGATACAGTATGTATTGTATTATAGTCTCAGATGGAGTGTATTACCATTAGAATGTTCTGGATGTATTGTATTATAGTCTCAGATGGAGTTTATTACCATTAGAATGTTCTGGATGTATTGTATTATAGTCTCAGATGGAGTTTATTACCATTAGAATGTTCTGGATGTATTGTATTATAGTCTCAGATGGAGTTTATTACCATTAGAATGTTCTGGATGTATTGTATTATAGTCTCAGATGGAGTGTATTACCATTAGAATGTTCTGGATGTATTGTATTATAGTCTCAGATGGAGTGTATTACCATTAGAATGTTCTGGATGTATTGTATTATAGTCTCAGATGGAGTGTATTACCATTAGAATGTTCTGGATGTATTGTATTATAGTCTCAGATGGAGTTTATTACCATTAGAATGTTCTGGATGTGTTGTATTATAGTCTCAGATGGAGTGTATTACCATTAGAATGTTCTGGATGTATTGTATTATAGTCTCAGATGGAGTTTATTACCATTAGAATGTTCTGGATGTATTGTATTATAGTCTCCAGATGGAGTGTATTACCATTAGAATGTTCTGGATGTATTGTATTATAGTCTCAGATGGAGTGTATTACCATTAGAATGTTCTGGATGTATTGTATTATAGTCTCAGATGGAGTTTATTACCATTAGAATGTTCTGGATGTATTGTATTATAGTCTCAGATGGAGTGTATTACCATTAGAATGTTCTGGATGTATTGTATTATAGTCTCAGATGGAGTGTATTACCATTAGAATGTTCTGGATGTATTGTATTATAGTCTCAGATGGAGTTTATTACCATTAGAATGTTCTGGATGTATTGTATTATAGTCTCAGATGGAGTTTATTACCATTAGAATGTTCTGGATGTATTGTATTATAGTCTCAGATGGAGTGTATTACCATTAGAATGTTCTGGATGTATTGTATTATAGTCTCAGATGGAGTGTATTACCATTAGAATGTTCTGGATGTATTGTATTATAGTCTCAGATGGAGTTTATTACCATGACATGTGCTGCCAAGTGTTCCAACTTGGAAACAAGGCTTCATGGGATTTCTCTCCATGCGACTCCATGCAGCCAATGGCAATGTCCGCTTTAGATATAATGCCAAGAGTCGTTGTGGATTGGACAGCCCTAACGCAGTTCCACCATCAGCTATGCGAATTTCGGCTAAAGATGATCTCACTGAATCAGGTCCTAAATCAGTCTGTCCTCAGGACAATACAGTATAATCAGTCTGTCCTCAGGCCAATACAGTATAATCAGTCTGTCCTCAGGACAATACAGTATAATCAGTCTGTCCTCAGTACAATACAGCATGATCAGTCTGTCCTCAGGACAATACAGTATAATCAGTCTGTCCTCAGTACAATACAGTATAATCAGTCTGTCCTCAGGACAATACAGTATAATCAGTCTGTCCTCAGTACAATACAGAATAACCAGTCTGTCCTCAGGACAATACAGTATAATCAGTCTGTCCTCAGGACAATACAGAATAACCAGTCTGTCCTCAGGACAATACAGTATAATCAGTCTGTCCTCAGGACAATACAGAATAACCAGTCTGTCCTCAGGACAATACAGTATAATCAGTCTGTCCTCAGTACAATACAGCATAATCAGTCTGTCCTCAGGACAATACAGTATAATCAGTCTGTCCTCAGGACAATACAGTATAATCAGTCTGTCCTCAGGACAATACAGTATAATCAGTCTGTCCTCAGGACAATACAGTATAATCAGTCTGTCCTCAGGACAATACAGTATAATCAGTCTGTCCTCAGTACAATACAGTATAATCAGTCTGTCCTCAGTACAATACAGTATAATCAGTCTGTCCTCAGGACAATACAGTATAATCAGTCTGTCCTCAGTACAATACAGCATAATCAGTCTGTCCTCAGGACAATACAGTATAATCAGTCTGTCCTCAGGACAATACAGCATAATCAGTCTGTCCTCAGGACAATACAGTATAATCAGTCTGTCCTCAGGACAATACAGTATAATCAGTCTGTCCTCAGGACAATACAGTATAATCAGTCTGTCCTCAGTACAATACAGTATAATCAGTCTGTCCTCAGTACAATACAGTATAATCAGTCTGTCCTCAGGACAATACAGTATAATCAGTCTGTCCTCAGTACAATACAGCATAATCAGTCTGTCCTCAGGACAATACAGTATAATCAGTCTGTCCTCAGGACAATACAGCATAATCAGTCTGTCCTCAGGACAATACAGTATAATCAGTCTGTCCTCAGGACAATACAGTATAATCAGTCTGTCCTCAGGACAATACAGTATAATCAGTCTGTCCTCAGGACAATACAGTATAATCAGTCTGTCCTCAGGACAATACAGTATAATCAGTCTGTCCTCAGTACAATACAGTATAATCAGTCTGTCCTCAGTACAATACAGTATAATCAGTCTGTCCTCAGGACAATACAGTATAATCAGTCTGTCCTCAGGACAATACAGTATAATCAGTCTGTCCTCAGGACAATACAGTATAATCAGTCTGTCCTCAGTACAATACAGTATAATCAGTCTGTCCTCAGGACAATACAGTATAATCACAGCAACAACAACAACAATGTTGAGATGGCAACAAACAGTGTCAGATCAGGTGATCGTCAAATGTCAGAAAGGGCTATGGTCATTCAGCATCACTCTACAGTATATTACCTGTCACATTACTAAAGACAGAAAGGGCTATCAGCATCACTCTACAGTATATTACCTGTCACATTACTAAAGACAGAAAGGGCTATCAGCATCACTCTACAGTATATTACCTGTCACATTACTAAAGACAGAAAGGGCTATCAGCATCACTCTACAGTATATTACCTGTCACATTACTAAAGACAGAAAGGGCTATCAGCATCACTCTACAGTATATTACCTGTCACATTACTAAAGACAGAAAGGGCTATCAGCATCACTCTACAGTATATTACCTGTCACATTACTAAAGACAGAAAGGGCTATCAGCATCACTCTACAGTATATTACCTGTCACATTACTAAAGACAGAAAGGGCTATCAGCATCACTCTACAGTACATTACCTGTCGCATTACTAAAGACAGAAAGGGCTATCAGCATCACTCTACAGTACATTACCTGTCATATTACATCATCTCAGTCACTCAGGCTTACTCAGGGACTACAGACATCCGTATTCTATTTTCACACATAATGTGATCTTAAATTCCTCCTTTACATGGGTGAAATAAGCTGTGACAGCGTTGTTCTGAGCGCCACCAGTTAGCCCAATGCGTACGTAAAGAATGAAAGAAACAGACTAGGGAATGTTGCTCTCCTCTCTCAACGTTCTCTCTTTGGGCAATGTCTATATACCACACGCTCTCCGTGGTACTGTAGCCAGGCAGAAACTGCTGGCCAGTTTAATGAACAGTAACACCCTCGCCATCTGGGCCAGTTTTTATGAAGAGTAATTGCTTATTACTGTAGTTGCTAGAGGCTTCTTTGTACATTCATTCATAATTGATTTTATGGGTTGAACAATAACAGCACTCACCCCAACGGTTTGGAGTATGTACAGTGCCTTCGGAAAGTATTCACACCCCTGGACTTGTTCCACATGTTGTTGTGCTACAGCCTGAATTTACAATGGATTATATTGAGATGTTGTGTCACTGGCCTACACTAAACACCCGATAACCCCCACACTCAACTCTGGACCTCGAAGCCAGTTCCACTGCATTTTTTTGTTCCCCTTCTAATCAGGGACTAATTTAGACCTGGAACGCCAAGGTGGCTGCAATTAATTGTCAGGTAGAACCCGAAAACCAGCAGGTTTCGGGACCTCGTAGGGTAAGAGTAATGACAAAGTTGAATGTTTTTAGAAATGTTTACAAATTCATTAAAAAAAAATGAAAGACGGAAATGTCTTGAGTCAATAATTATTCAACCCCTTTGTTATGGCAAATAAGTTCAATTATTGCTTAATAGAGTCGATGTCCGCTCCCCTGTGGACATCTAATTAGCATAACAAAACAATCCCCGTAGAAATCTGTCAGTTTAAGCTAGGGCAGTGTTTGTCAGACCATGAGACATCCCGAAAATCGGTCTTCTCACAAAAATCGTCTGTAGCGTCAGAACGGTTTGGCCTACAAACGAGTATGACCCCCTCTATGGAAAGATGGTGTTCTCACGTACATGTTGTTTTGCTCTAGGACAAACACAGGCCTCACAAGACTCATCTGAAAGTCCCCCGGTACCAGTCAAAATAATTTATGGAAGTATACAGTGCCTTTGGAAAGTATTCAGACCCCTTGACTTTTTCCACAAAAGAATCACATAAAATGTCTGCAGCATCGAAGGTCCCCAAGAATACAGCGGCGCCTCCATCATTCTTAAATGGAATAAGTTTGGAACCACCTAGACTCTTCCTAGAGCTGGATGCCTGGCCAAACTGAGCAATCGGGTGAGAAGGGCCTTGGTCAGGGAGGAGACCAAGAACCCAATGGTCACTCTGACAGAGCTCTAGAGTTCCTCTGTGGAGATGGGAGAATCTTCCAGAAGGACAGCCAATTTGCCAGCATTCCACCAATCAGACCTTTATGTGGGCCAGACGGAAGTCACTCTTCAGTAAAAGTCATACTTGCTTGGAGTTTCTCAAAAGGAGTTTCTCAATGAAACCAAGATTGAACTCTTTGGCCTGAATGTCAAGCGGCACGTCTGGAGGAAACCTGGCACAATCCCTACGGTGAAGCATGGTGGTGGCCTCATCATGCTATGGGAATGTTTTTCAGCGGCAGGGACTGGGAGACTAGTCAGGATCGAGGCAAGTATTGTGATGTCATTATGGGGTATTGTGATGTCATTATGGGGTATTGTGATGTCATTATGGGATATTGTGATGTCATTATGAGGTATTGTGATGTCATTATGGGGTATTGTAATGTCATTATGGGGTATTGTGATGTCATTATGGGTTATTGTGATGTCATTATGGGGTATTGTGATGTCATTATGGGGTATTGTGATGTCATTATGGGGTATTGTGATGTCATTATGGGGTATTGTGTGTAGATTGATGAGGGGGAAAAAACAATTTAATACATTTTAGAATAAGGCTTTAAAGGCCCTAGTATATGGAGACTGTTTAGTGCCAAAATAAGGGGTTAGATGTACAAAATAACAATAATAATAATAATGTTTCCTGATCTTTCTTACATCTCTCACATATCGGACCGACACTTCAGAACTAACATTCCTTTCAATTTTTCGGGAGGGGAATATGTGTTGTTCCATGTAGTGAATCTGATATTCAATATTCAATATGTATCAAAACGATCCTTGGTATGACCCGGCTTAGACAGGATTAAACACTGGGTACAGTTAAACACTGGGTACAGTGTCAGTCACACACTGGGTACAGTGTCAGTTAAACACTGGGTACAGTTAAACACTGGGTACAGTGTCAGTCACACACTGGGTACAGCGTCAGTTAAACACTGGGTACAGTGTCAGTCACACACTGGGTACAGCGTCAGTTAAACACTGGGTACAGTGTCAGTCACACACTGGGTACAGCGTCAGTTAAACACTGGGTACAAGTCACATAATACGAGTTGCTTATCAAGACGACAAGACTCAAATTGGCTTGAAAATGTATGGCAAGACTTGAAAATGGCTGTCTAGCAATGATCAACAACCAACTTGAGCTTGAATTAAAAAAAATAAAAATTGCAAATATTGTACAATCTAGGTGTGCAAAGCTCTTAGAGAAGTACCCAGAAAGACTCACAGCTGTAAAGACTGACATTCTCCCTTTGTTGTAACCTTTAGGTAGTGACACATGTAGTTGGGGTGGTAAGGAATTCAGGAAAATATTTCAAATATACAATACAATAATTGTGCAAGTCGTATATATGTCTAGCTGACATGTTGGAAGGCGTGTGCTAAAACAGAATACACTATTATTTTTAATAAACCCCCCCCCTAATTTCCACCACTTCTGTAGAAGGACCCATACAGTGTAAGGACTAGGGTGCCATTTGGGACGCAGGCCTCTACTTCCCCATCTCTGTTGTTCCTGACTTCCTTCCTCAAAGAACATTTTGCACTCCATGATGAATAAAGCATTTCAACCCTTTAAATGATGCATCCAGCCCTGTGTGTAAAACTAAGCACTTCAGCAGCGATAGATAAAATAGCTGGTTTGTTCTCTTAGACTGACTGGTGCTGGGAGGAATTATTTTAGCCAACAGGGCTGAATGCAGACAACGCAGGTACATTGAGGGGGAACAGGAGCAGATGCATTAGGCCTATGGTAAGGGATGGGTGGATGGTTGGGTACAGTCCCATGACGCTGTCAAGCTCTTTGACATGATTTATTCAACATGTTTTTCTATTCTATTAACCCAGAAGGTTCATCTGTGAGGAAGTAGAAAACTGTGGATACGGCAGCATCAAGCTGGACTAATACAGTACAGTACAGCATCAAGCTGGACTAATAAAGTACAGTACAGCATCAAGCTGGACTAATACAGTACAGTACAGCTTCAAGCTGGACTAATACAGTACAGTACAGCTTCAAGCTGGACTAATACAGTACAGTACAGCATCAAGCTGGACTAATAAAGTACAGTACAGCACCTAGCTGGACTAATAAAGTACAGTACAGCACCTAGCTGGACCAATAAAGTACAGTACAGCACCTAGCTGGACTAATAAAGTACAGTACAGCACCTAGCTGGACTTATAAAGTACAGTACAGCACCTAGCTGGACCAATAAAGTACAGTACAGCACCTAGCTGGACCAATAAAGTACAGTACAGCACCTAGCTGGACCAATAAAGTACAGTACAGCACCTAGCTGGACTAATAAAGTACAGTACAGCATCAAGCTGGACTAATAAAGTACAGTACAGCACCTAGCTGGACCAATAAAGTACAGTACAGCACCAAGCTGGACCAATAAAGTACAGTACAGCACCAAGCTGGACCAATAAAGTACAGTACAGCACCAAGCTGGACTAATACAGTACAGTACAGCACCAAGCTGGACTAATACAGTACAGTACAGCACCAAGCTGGACCAATAAAGTACAGTACAGCACCAAGCTGGACCAATAAAGTACAGTACAGCACCAAGCTGGACTAATACAGTACAGTACAACACCAAGCTGGACTAATACAGTACAGTACAGCACCAAGCTGGACTAATACAGTACAGTACAGCACCAAGCTGGACCAATAAAGTACAGTACAGCACCAAGCTGGACCAATAAAGTACAGTACAGCACCAAGCTGGACTAATACAGTACAGTACAGCACCAAGCTGGACTAATACAGTACAGTACAGCACCAAGCTGGACCAATAAAGTACAGTACAGCACCAAGCTGGACCAATAAAGTACAGTACAGCACCAAGCTGGACTAATACAGTACAGTACAGCACCAAGCTGGACTAATACAGTACAGTACAGCACCAAGCTGGACTAATACAGTACAGTACAGCACCAAGCTGGACTAAAACAGTACAGTACAGCACCTAGCTGGACTAAAAAGTACAGTACAGCACCAAGCTGGACTAATAAAGTACAGTACAGCACCAAGCTGGACTAATAAAGTACAGTACAGCACCTAGCTGGACTAAAACAGTACAGTAGAGCATCAAGCTGGACTAAAACAGTACAGTACAGCATCAAGCTGGACTAATAAAGTACAGTACAGCACTAAGCTGGACTAATACAGTACAGTACAGCACCAAGCTGGACTAATACAGTACAGTACAGCATCATGATGGACTACTACAGTAGAGTACAGCATCAAGCTGGACTAATACAGTACAGTACAGCACCAAGCTGGACTAGTAAAGTACAGTACAGCATCAAGCTGGACTAATAAAGTACAGTACAGCACCAAGCTGGACTAATAAAGTACAGTACAGCACCAAGCTGGACTAATAAAGTACAGTACAGCACCAAGCTGGACTAATACAGTACAGTACAGCACCAAGCTGGACTAATAAAGTACAGTACAGCACCTAGCTGGACTAATACAGTACAGTACAGCACCAAGCTGGACTAATACAGTACAGTACAGCACCAAGCTGGACTAATAAAGTACAGTACAGCACCAAGCTGGACTAATAAAGTACAGTACAGCATCAAGCTGGACTAAAACAGTACAGTACAGAACCAAGCTGTACTAAAACAGTACAGTACAGCACCAAGCTGGACTAAAACAGTACAGTAGAGCAGGTTATGAAATGGCATTGTGTGTTAGGAAATCTGATGTTGAGCAGATGTATATTTGAGTCACTAGGCTGGTACAGCAGATGTATATTTGAGTCACTAGGCTGGTACAGCAGATGTATATTTGAGTCACTAGACTGGTACAGCAGATGTATATTTGAGTCACTAGGCTGGTACAGCAGATGTATATTTGAGTCACTAGGCTGGTACAGAAGATGTATATTTGAGTCACTAGGCTGGTACAGCAGATGTATATTTGAGTCACTAGACTGGTACAGCAGATGTATATTTGAGTCACTAGGCTGGTACAGCAGATGTATATTTGAGTCACTAGGCTGGTACAGAAGATGTATATTTGAGTCACTAGGCTGGAACAGCAGATGTATATTTGAGTCACTAGGCTGGTACAGCAGATGTATATTTGAGTCACTAGGCTGGTACAGCAGATGTATATTTGAGTCACTAGGCTTGTACAGCAGATGTATATTTGAGTCACTAGACTGGTACAGCAGATGTATATTTGAGTCACTAGGCTGGTACAGCAGATGTGTATTTGAGTCACTAGACTGGTACAGCAGATGTATATTTGAGTCACTAGACTGGTACAGCAGATGTATATTTGAGTCACTAGGCTGGTACAGCAGATGTATATTTGAGTCACTAGGCTTGTACAGCAGATGTATATTTGAGTCACTAGACTGGTACAGCAGATGTATATTTGAGTCACTAGGCTGGTACAGCAGATGTGTATTTGAGTCACTAGACTGGTACAGCAGATGTATATTTGAGTCACTAGGCTGGTACAGCAGATGTATATTTGAGTCACTAGACTGGTACAGCAGATGTATATTTGAGTCACTAGGCTGGTACAGCAGATGTATATTTGAGTCACTAGGCTGGTACAGAAGATGTATATTTGAGTCACTAGGCTGGTACAGCAGATGTATACTTGAGTCACTAGACTGGTACAGCAGATGTATATTTGAGTCACTAGGCTGGTACAGCAGATGTATATTTGAGTCACTAGGCTGGTACAGAAGATGTATATTTGAGTCACTAGGCTGGAACAGCAGATGTATATTTGAGTCACTAGGCTGGTACAGCAGATGTATATTTGAGTCACTAGGCTGGTACAGCAGATGTATATTTGAGTCACTAGGCTTGTACAGCAGATGTATATTTGAGTCACTAGACTGGTACAGCAGATGTATATTTGAGTCACTAGGCTGGTACAGCAGATGTGTATTTGAGTCACTAGACTGGTACAGCAGATGTATATTTGAGTCACTAGACTGGTACAGCAGATGTATATTTGAGTCACTAGGCTGGTACAGCAGATGTATATTTGAGTCACTAGGCTTGTACAGCAGATGTATATTTGAGTCACTAGACTGGTACAGCAGATGTATATTTGAGTCACTAGGCTGGTACAGCAGATGTGTATTTGAGTCACTAGACTGGTACAGCAGATGTATATTTGAGTCACTAGACTGGTACAGCAGATGTGTATTTGAGTCACTAGGCTGGTACAGCAGATGTGTATTTGAGTCACTAGGCTGGTACAGCAGATGTATATTTGAGTCACTAGACTGGTACAGCAGATGTGTATTTGAGTCACTAGACTGGTGGAGCTACAGTAGTTCCAGCTAGATTAATATCTGACGCAACCAACAAGGGCCGTACTTCATCAGGCTGGCCTACTGCTGAAATGTGCTGTCAGACGCAAACAATACAAAAATAACTTTGAAAATAGTTATGTTTTCAAAGTCCTAATATAAAGATCCTGCAAGACAGTACTATACAATACAAAATGCACCAGAGCTTTAGAACAGAATACGTTACTTGTGGAAAAACATGGAGGTTATGTAGGTAGAGAGATAGTTAGGTAGATAGGCAGGTAGGTAGGGTGAATACTCTCTGGAATACACCCCGGACTGTCCTCAGTACGGATGGTTCAGTTTGGTCATGTATTGTTCAGACAGAAGGAGTATTCTCCCCAGCTCTCTGTCTCTCTCTCTCTCTGTCTCGCTCTCTCTCTCTCTGTCTCTCTCTCTCTGTCTCTGTCTCTCTGTCTCTCTCTGTCTCTCTCTCTCTGTCTCTCTGTCTCTCTCTCTCTCTCTCTCTCTCTCTCTCTCTCTCTCTCTCTCTCTCTCTCTCTCTCTCTCTCTCTGTCACTGTGATAGATCAGCCTTGTCTGGGCAGTTTCCCATACAAATCAACCTGACTGCCATGAATCAGCCAGACCAACCCAGCAGCTCTATCCAGCGTCAAGTCCAGATAAATATGACCAGTAGTATATTTCTCCCATCTGACAAGCAATTAGTTCATTCTCCAAAAGTGATGCATCATCTCATTGTGGTTCTATTTGGTTATACTGACAGAGAGAAGGCCTTGGCAGCCAATTACTGTTATATGGAAAAAGACAGATGCACAGAGAGAACGACAGACGTACCCTGGGACGCCTCACCTGACAGAGCTGTGAAGATGGTTTCATTAGGGGCTCCGTTTGAATGGCCGGCCAAACAGCACCCTGCTAACATGCAGGTTGAAAGCACTAACGTTACATAATTCCCACCTCGACACAATAACTTCACCCTGGATGTTCAGAGAGACAGCAAGATACTGTGTGTTATCATGTTTTATCCAATATGTATGCATATTATGTTCCTATCAGGTATATTGAGTAGGTGGGTTGATAGACACTGTACCATGGGGAAAGACAATGCTATCAGAGAACTCAGACTGACACACAGTTATACATAGCGAGTGGCTGAGTGACACAGGAGCCAGTAGCTGCCACAACACAACACTACAGTACCTCAGGCCAAGCATATTACCAATCCTGGCCCGTCTACATTTTTCCCAATTACTGGAGGACATCCAACAGGAATAGGCTGTGGGAAGGAAGTTAGAGTGGGAAATCACTCACGTTGAGAGGAGAGAAAGTAGAGATCTGAAACTATAGGAAAAGCACAGAGCACCAAGAAATCAGTAGTCCGTAAAATGTATATAAACTGGAAGTAGAAGCCTATGTGTTGTTGTCCATTAGTTTCCTCCAATTAGTGGAGGGGTGGCGGGGTTACAGAAAAAATAATAAAGAAGGAATACATTTAAAATAATATATATGGGGGGATTGGAGATGATGCAGGCAATTACATTGATGGAAGCCACAATCTATCTGCAATATTAAAGCTGGTCCACCCACGGTCACACCCTGATCTGTTTCACCTGTCTTGTGCTTGTGCAGGTTCAGACAGATCCTTGGTGTCCACATCACCAACAAACTAACATGGTCCAAACACACCAAGACAGTTGTGAAGAGGGCACGACAAACCCTGTTCGCCCCTCATGAGACTGAAAAGATTTGGCATGGGTCCTCAAATCCTCAAAAGGTTTTACAGCTGCACCATAGAGAGCATTCTGACTGATTGCATCACTGCCTGGTATGGCAACTGCTCAGCCTCCGACCGCAAGGCACTACAGAGGGTAGTGCAAACGACCCAGTACATCACCGGGGCCAAGCTTCCTGGCATCCAGGACCTCTACACCAGGCGGTGTCAGAGGAAGGCCATAAAAATTGTCAAAGACTCCAGCCACCCTACTCATAGACTGTCATAAGACTCCTGAACAGCTAGTCAAATGGCTACCCAGACTATTTGCATTGCCCCCCCGCATCCCCACTTTACACCACTGCTACTCTCTGTTATTATCTATGCATAGTCACTGTAATAACTCTACCTACATGTACATATTACCTCAACTAACCGGTGCCCCGGCACATTGACTCTGTATCGGTACCTCCCTGTGTATAGTCTCGCTATTGTTATTTTACAGCTGCTCTTTAATTACGTGTTACTTTTATCTCTTGTTCTTATCCATATTTTTTTGAAACTGCATTGTTGGTTTAGGGGCTCGTAAGTAAACATTTTACTGTAAGGTCTTCACCTGTTGTATTCGGCGCATGTGACTAATAACGTTTGACATGATTTGTCTCCACCACCCCCACCAGGTATCTCCTATTTTACCCATTATCCCCTGCGTATTTATACTCGCGTTTTCTGTCTGTCTGTTGCCAGTTCGTCATGTTTTGTTAGGTTTTACCAGCGTTTACCTGTCCTGACATTGAGATTGCCTGCCGTTCTGTCCTTGATTGACTCTGCCTTGGATTATGAACCTCTGCCTGCCTTCGACCTGCCATTGCCTGTCCCTTTGTTTATAATAAATATTCTGAGAACCGAACAATCCGCCTCTTGTGTCTACATTTGGGTCATGTCCTGAGTCATGACACCCAGTAACAAAACCAATATTAATGCTGATCTACCCTATATCAAAAACAATATTAAAGCTGATCTACCCTATATCAAACACAATATTAAAGCTGATCTACACCCTAACAAACACAATATTAAAGCTGATCTACCCCCTAACAAACACAATATTAAAGCTGATCTACACCCTAACAAACACAATATTAAAGCTGATCTACCCCTAACCAACACAGTATTAAAGCTGATCTACACCCTAACAAACACAATATTAAAGCTGATCTACCCCCTAACAAACACAATATTAAAGCTGATCTACACCCTAACAAACACAATATTAAAGCTGATCTACCCAGGAACAAAACCAATATTAAAGCTGATCTACCCCCTAACAAACACAATATTAAAGCTGATCTACCCCCTAACAAACACAATATTAAAGCTGATCTACCCAGGAACAAAACCAATATTAAAGCTGATCTACCCCCTAACAAACACAATATTAAAGCTGATCTACCCCCTAACAAACACAATATTAAAGCTGATCTACCCCCTAACAAACACAATATTAAAGCTGATCTACCCCCTAACAAACACAGTATTAAAGCTGATCTACCCCCTAACAAACACAATATTAAAGCTGATCTACCCAGGAACAAAACCAATATTAAAGCTGATCTACCCCCTAACAAACACAATATTAAAGCTGATCTACCCCCTAACAAACAAAGTATTAAAGCTGATCTACCCCCTAACAAACACAGTATTAAAGCTGATCTACCCCCTAACAAACACAATATTAAAGCTGATCTACCCAGGAACAAAACCAATATTAAAGCTGATCTACCCCCTAACAAACACAATATTAAAGCTGATCTACCCAGGAACAAAACCAATATTAAAGCTGATCTACACCCTAACAAACACAATATTAAAGCTGATCTACCCCCTAACAAACACAATATTAAAGCTGATCTACCCCCTAACAAACACAGTATTAAAGCTGATCTACCCCCTAACAAACACAATATTAAAGCTGATCTACCCAGGAACAAAACCAATATTAAAGCTGATCTACCCCCTAACAAACACAATATTAAAGCTGATCTACCCTAACAAACACAATATTAAAGCTGATCTACCCTAACAAACACAATATTAAAGCTGATCTACCCCTAACAAACACAATATTAAAGCTGATCTACCCTAACAAACACAATATTAAAGCTGATCTACCCTAACAAACACAATATTAAAGCTGATCTACCCTAACAAACACAATATTAAAGCTGATCTACCCCTAACAAACACAATATTAAAGCTGATCTACCCCCTAACATAAACAATATTAAAGCTGATCTACCCCCTAACAAACACAATATTAAAGCTGATCTACCCCCTAACAAACACAATATTAAAGCTGATCTACCCCTAACCAACACAGTATTAAAGCTGATCTACCCCCTAACAAACACAATATTAAAGCTGATCTACCCCCTAACAAACACAATATTAAAGCTGATCTACACCCTAACAAACACAATATTAAAGCTGATCTACCCCTAACCAACACAGTATTAAAGCTGATCTACCCCCTAACAAACACAATATTAAAGCTGATCGACACCCTAACAAACACAATATTAAAGCTGATCTACCCCCTAACAAAACAGTATTAAAGCTGATCTACCCCCTAACAAACACAATATTAAAGCTGATCTACCCCTAACCAACACAGTATTAAAGCTGATCTACCCCCTAACAAACACAATATTAAAGCTGATCTACCCCCTAACAAACACAATATTAAAGCTGATCTACACCCTAACAAACACAATATTAAAGCTGATCTGCACCCTAACAAACACAATATTAAAGCTGATCTACCCCCTAACAAACACAATATTAAAGCTGATCTACCCCCTAACAAACACAATATTAAAGCTGATCTACCCCCTAACAAACACAATATTAAAGCTGATCTACCCCCTAACAAAAACAGTATTAAAGCTGATCTACACCCTAACAAAAACAGTATTAAAGCTGATCTACACCCTAACAAACACAATATTAAAGCTGATCTACCCCCTAACAAACACAATATTAAAGCTGATCTAACCCTAACCAACACAGTATTAAAGCTGATCTACCCCCTAACAAACACAATATTAAAGCTGATCTACACCCTAACAAACACAATATTAAAGCTGATCTACCCCCTAACAAACACAATATTAAAGCTGATCTACCCCCTAACAAACACAATATTAAAGCTGATCTACCCAGGAACAAAACCAATATTAAAGCTGATCTACCCCCTAACAAACACAATATTAAAGCTGATCTACCCCCTAACAAACACAATATTAAAGCTGATCTACCCCCTAACAAACACAATATTAAAGCTGATCTACCCCCTAACAAACACAATATTAAAGCTGATCTACCCCCTAACAAACACAATATTAAAGCTGATCTACCCCTTAACAAACACAATATTAAAGCTGATCTACCCAGTAACAAAACCAATATTAAAACTGATCTACCCCCTAACAAACACAATATTAAAGCTGATCTACCCCCTAACAAACACAATACTAAAGCTGATCTACCCCCTAACAAACACAATATTAAAGCTGATCTACCCCCTAACAAACACAATATTAAAGCTGATCTACCCCCTAACAAACACAATATTAAAGCTGATCTACCCCCTAACAAACACAATATTAAAGCTGATCTACCCAGTAACAAAACCAATATTAAAACTGATCTACCCCCTAACAAACACAATATTAAAGCTGATCTACCCCCTAACAAACACAATATTAAAGCTGATCTACCCCCTAACAAAACAGTATTAAAGCTGATCTACCCCCTAACAAACACAATATTAAAGCTGATCGACACCCTAACAAACACAATATTAAAGCTGATCTACCCCCTAACAAACACAATATTAAAGCTGATCTACCCCCTAACAAACACAGTATTAAAGCTGATCTACCCCCTAACAAACACAATATTAAAGCTGATCTACACCCTAACAAACACAATATTAAAGCTGATCTACCCTAACAAACACAATATTAAAGCTGATCTACCCTAACAAACACAATATTAAAGCTGATCTACCCTAACAAACACAATATTAAAGCTGATCTACCCCCTAACAAACACAATATTAAAGCTGATCTACCCCCTAACAAACACAATATTAAAGCTGATCTACCCCCTAACAAACACAATATTAAAGCTGATCTACACCCTAACAAACACAATATTAAAGCTGATCTACCCCTAACAAACACAATATTAAAGCTGATCTACCCCTAACAAACACAATATTAAAGCTGATCTACACCCTAACAAACACAATATTAAAGCTGATCTACCCCCTAACAAACACAATATTAAAGCTGATCTACCCTAACAAACACAATATTAAAGCTGATCTACCCCTAACAAACACAATATTAAAGCTGATCTACCCCTAACAAACACAATATTAAAGCTGATCTACCCTAACAAACACAATATTAAAGCTGATCTACCCCCTAACAAACACAATATTAAAGCTGATCTACCCTAACAAACACAATATTAAAGCTGATCTACCCCCTAACAAACACAATATTAAAGCTGATCTACCCCTAACAAACACAATATTAAAGCTGATCTACCCCCTAACAAACACAATATTAAAGCTGATCTACCCTAACAAACACAATATTAAAGCTGATCTACCCTAACAAACACAATATTAAAGCTGATCTACCCCTAACAAACACAATATTAAAGCTGATCTACCCCTAACAAACACAATATTAAAGCTGATCTACCCCTAACAAACACAATATTAAAGCTGATCTACCCCTAACAAACACAATATTAAAGCTGATCTACACCTAACAAACACAATATTAAAGCTGATCTACCCCTAACAAACACAATATTAAAGCTGATCTACCCTAACAAACACAATATTAAAGCTGATCTACCCCTAACAAACACAATATTAAAGCTGATCTACCCTAACAAACACAATATTAAAGCTGATCTACCCTAACAAACACAATATTAAAGCTGATCTACCCCTAACAAACACAATATTAAAGCTGATCTACCCCTAACAAACACAATATTAAAGCTGATCTACCCTAACAAACACAATATTAAAGCTGATCTACCCTAACAAACACAATATTAAAGCTGATCTACCCTAACAAACACAATATTAAAGCTGATCTACCCTAACAAACACAATATTAAAGCTGATCTACCCTAACAAACACAATATTAAAGCTGATCTACCCCTAACAAACACAATATTAAAGCTGATCTACCCCTAACAAACACAATATTAAAGCTGATCTACCCCTAACAAACACAATATTAAAGCTGATCTACCCCTAACAAACACAATATTAAAGCTGATCTACCCCTAACAAACACAATATTAAAGCTGATCTACCCTAACAAACACAATATTAAAGCTGATCTACCCCTAACAAACACAATATTAAAGCTGATCTACCCTAACAAACACAATATTAAAGCTGATCTACCCCTAACAAACACAATATTAAAGCTGATCTACCCTAACAAACACAATATTAAAGCTGATCTACCCTAACAAACACAATATTAAAGCTGATCTACCCCTAACAAACACAATATTAAAGCTGATCTACCCTAACAAACACAATATTAAAGCTGATCTACCCCTAACAAACACAATATTAAAGCTGATCTACCCCTAACAAACACAATATTAAAGCTGATCTACCCCTAACAAACACAATATTAAAGCTGATCTACCCCTAACAAACACAATATTAAAGCTGATCTACCCTAACAAACACAATATTAAAGCTGATCTACCCTAACAAACACAATATTAAAGCTGATCTACCCCTAACAAACACAATATTAAAGCTGATCTACCCCCTAACAAACACAATATTAAAGCTGATCTACCCCCTAACAAACACAATATTAAAGCTGATCTACCCCCTAACAAACACAATATTAAAGCTGATCTACCCCCTAACAAACACAATATTAAAGCTGATCTACACCCTAACAAACACAATATTAAAGCTGATCTACCCCTAACAAACACAATATTAAAGCTGATCTACCCTAACAAACACAATATTAAAGCTGATCTACCCCTAACAAACACAATATTAAAGCTGATCTACCCCTAACAAACACAATATTAAAGCTGATCTACCCTAACAAACACAATATTAAAGCTGATCTACCCCTAACAAACACAATATTAAAGCTGATCTACCCCTAACAAACACAATATTAAAGCTGATCTACCCTAACAAACACATATTAAAGCTGATCTACCCCTAACACACAATATTAAAGCTGATCTACCCCTAACAAACAGTATTAAAGCTGATCTACCCTAACAAACACAATATTAAAGCTGATCTACCCTAACAAACACAATATTAAAGCTGATCTACCCTAACAAACACAATATTAAAGCTGATCTACCCTAACAAACACAATATTAAAGCTGATCTACCCTAACAAACACAATATTAAAGCTGATCTACCCCTAACAAACACAATATTAAAGCTGAGTCTACCCCTAACAAACACAATATTAAAGCTGATCTACCCTAACAAACACAATATTAAAGCTGATCTACCCCTAACAAACACAATATTAAAGCTGATCTACCCCTAACAAACACAATATTAAAGCTGATCTACCCCTAACAAACACAATATTAAAGCTGATCTACCCCTAACAAACACAATATTAAAGCTGATCTACCCCTAACAAACACAATATTAAAGCTGATCTACACCCTAACAAACACAATATTAAAGCTGATCTACCCCTAACAAACACAATATTAAAGCTGATCTACACCCTAACAAACACAATATTAAAGCTGATCTACCCCCTAACAAACACAATATTAAAGCTGATCTACCCCTAACAAACACAGTATTAAAGCTGATCTACCCCTAACCAACACAGTATTAAAGCTGATCTACACCCTAACAAACACAATATTAAAGCTGATCTACCCCCTAACAAACACAATATTAAAGCTGATCTACCCCCTAACAAAAACAGTATTAAAGCTGATCTACCCCCTAACAAACACAATATTAAAGCTGATCTACCCCCTAACAAACACAATATTAAAGCTGATCTACCCTAACAAACACAATATTAAAGCTGATCTACTCTAACATAACACAAAACACAATATAAAGCTGATCTATAACAACACAATATTAAAGCTGATCTACCCTAACAAACACAATATTAAAGCTGATCTACCCCCTAACAAACACAATATTAAAGCTGATCTACCCCCTAACAAACACAATATTAAAGCTGATCTACCCCCTAACAAACACAATATTAAAGCTGATCTACCCCCTAACAAACACAATATTAAAGCTGATCTACCCCCTAACATAAACAATATTAAAGCTGATCTACCCCCTAACATAAACAATATTAAAGCTGATCTACCCCCTAACAAAAACAGTATTAAAGCTGATCTACCCCCTAACAAACACAATATTAAAGCTGATCTACCCCCTAACAAACACAATATTAAAGCTGATCTACACCCTAACAAACACAATATTAAAGCTGATCTACCCCCTAACAAACACAATATTAAAGCTGATCTACCCCCTAACAAACACAATATTAAAGCTGATCTACCCCCTAACAAAAACAGTATTAAAGCTGATCTACCCCTAACCAACACAGTATTAAAGCTGATCTACACCCTAACAAACACAATATTAAAGCTGATCTACCCCCTAACAAACACAATATTAAAGCTGATCTACCCCCTAACAAAAACAGTATTAAAGCTGATCTACCCCCTAACAAACACAATATTAAAGCTGATCTACACCCTAACAAACACAATATTAAAGCTGATCTACCCCCTAACAAACACAATATTAAAGCTGATCTACCCCTAACCAACACAGTATTAAAGCTGATCTACACCCTAACAAACACAATATTAAAGCTGATCTACCCCCTAACAAACACAATATTAAAGCTGATCTACCCCCTAACAAAAACAGTATTAAAGCTGATCTACCCCCTAACATAAACAATATTAAAGCTGATCTACACCCTAACAAACACAATATTAAAGCTGATCTACCCCCTATCAAAACAATATTAAAGCTGATCTACCCAGTAAAGCTTAGCATAAATTCATAAACCATCGCAGTTCACACAAAACACATTTCACAGCAAAAACAAATCCCTTACCTTTTGAAGAACTTCTGCTGAGGGCTTCCCAAGTGTCCAACGAAGACATCCAATGGTTCTTTTGTTAGAAAAAGTAATTTATTATATCCATAAATCTCCGTTTGATTGGCGCATTATGTTCATAAGATACAGCGTCCACTCGCCCATTGAACCGTGAAGAGAACTCGTTCAACCTATACCTATACACTTGTCCAAGAACAATCAAACATCATTGAGAATGTATCCGTAGGAACACTTTTATGTATATTTACTATAATATTTCAACCGGATTATAAACTGGACAATAGGAAAGGAAAAAACCACAGCGCGCGCGAGCCCGTGAACACGCATCCTCTTCTGTTTACATCTGGTGACCAGTTCGAAATTCTTCTTCTATTACCATCCAGAGCATTCTAAAATCATCCAACACTGTCTAGAGACTGTTGACATCCAGTGGAAGCCATGGGTACTGCAATCTTACTCCTATATATAGCTGTTTTCAATAGGGAAGGGGTTCAAAATGAGGCTATGTGTCAAAATCACTTTTTCCAGGACAGTTCAAATTCTTCTTCTATTACCATCCAGAGCATTCTAAAATCATCCAACACTGTCTAGAGACTGTTGACATCCAGTGGAAGCCATGGGTACTGCAATCTTACTCCTATATATAGCTGTTTTCAATAGGGAGGGGTTCAAAATGAGGCTATGTGTCAAAATCACTTTTTCCAGGACAGAAATTCCTCGGGTTTTCGCCTGCTATATCCGTTCTGTTATACTCACAGACAATATTGTAACACTCTTAGAATCTTCAGAGTGTTTCCTATCCAATAGTACTAATTATGTAAATATCCTATTTTCTGGGTCTGAGTGGGAGGCATTTTACTTTGGACATGCCAGACTAACCACTAACAAACCTTGATTATATTTTTGGCCATCCTGTGACATCGGGTACTGTAGGTGTCCTGGACGGCAGGTAGTTTGCAGTACCAGGCGGTGATAAAGCAAGACAGGATGCTCTCAGTTGCGCATCTGTAAAAGTTTGTGAGTGTTTTAGGTGACAAGCCAAATTTCTTCGGCCTCCTGAGGTTGAAGAGGTGTTGCCTTCTTCACCACGCTGTCTGTGTGGGTGGACCCTTTCAGTTTGTCAGTGATGTGTACACCAAGGAACTTGAAACTTTCCACCTTCTCCACTGCTTTCCCGTAGATGTTGATAGCGGGGTGCTCCCTCTGCTGTTTCCTGAAGTCCATGATCATATGCTTTGTTTTGTTGACATTAACTGAGGGGTTGTTTTCCTGACACCACAGTCCGAGTGCCCTCATCTCATCGTTGTTGGTAATCAAGCCCAGTACTGTTGTTTTGTCTCAAACTTAATGGTTGAGTTGGAGGCGTGCATGGCCACACAGTCATGGGTGAACAGGGAATACATGAAGGGGCTGAGCACGCACCCTTGTGGGGCCCCAGTGTTGATGATCAGCGAAGTGGAGATGTTGTTTCCTACCTTCACCATCTGGGGGTGGCCCGTCACGAAGTCCGGGACCAAAATACATAAGGCGGTGTTAAGACCCAGGGCCTCAAGTTTAATGATGAGCTTGAAGCTTAGTGATGAGTTTGGAGGGTACTATGGTGTTGAATGCTGAGCTGTAGTCAATGAACAGCATTCTTACATAGGTATTCTTCTTGTCCAGATGGGATAGGGCAGTGTGCAGTGTGATTGCGATTGCATCGTCTGTGGACTTATTGGGGCGGTATGCAAATTGAAGTGGGTCTAGGGTGGCAGGTAAGGTGGAGGTGATATGATCCTTGACTAGTCTCTCAAAGCACTTCATGATGACAGAAGTGAGTGCTACGGGGCGATAGTCATTTAGTTCAGTTACCTTTTCCTTCTTGGGTACAGGAACAATGGTGGCCATCTTGAAGCATGTGGGGACAGCAGACTGGGATAGGGAGAGAATGAATATGTCCATAAACACACCAGCCAGCTGGTCTGCCAGTCATCTTTACTTGGTTAAATGCGGTGGTTCAAGCTTTCAGTGTTGCGCGAATGCCGCCATCCATCCACGGTTTCTGGTTAGGGCAGGTTTTAATAGTCACAGTGGGTACAACATCTCCGATGCACTTCCTTATGAATTTAGGTAGCCTTGTTCTCAAATTTGCTTGTTAAAATCCCCAGCTACAATAAATGCAGCCTCAGGATATATGGTTTCCAGTTTGCATAGAGTCCAATGAAGTTCTTTGAGGGCCATCGGGATATCGGCTTGGGGGGGGATATACACGGCTGTGACAATAACCGACGAGAATTCTCTTGGGAGATAATATGGTTGGCATTTCATTGTAAGGAATTCTAGGTCAGGGGAACAAAAGGACTTGAGTTCCTGTATGTTGTTACGATTACACCATGAGTCATTAATCATGAAACATACACCCCCGCCCGTCTTCTTCCCAGAGAGATGTTTATTTCTGTCGGCTCGACTCATGAAGAATCCCGGTGGCTGTACCGGGCGGCAGGTAGCCTAGTGGTTAGAGCGTTGGACTTGTAACCGGAGGGCTGCAAGTTCAAATCCCCGAGCTGACAAGGTAAAAATCTGTCGTTCTGCCCCTGAAAAAGGCAGTTAACCCACTGTTCCCCGGGCGCCGAAGACGTGGATGTCGATTAAAGGCAGCCCCCCGCACCTCTCTGATTCAGAGGGGTTGGGTTAAATGCGGAAGACACATTTCGGTTGAAGGCATTCGGTTGTACAACTGACTAATAATGGTGACTTTGACTTTGACTTTTGACTTTGACTCCGACAACATATCCCGAGAGAGCCATGATTCTGTGAAACAGAGTCAATCCCTGATGTCTATCTGGAAATAAACCCTTGCCCTAATTTCGTCTACCTTGTTATCTAGAGACTGGACATTGGTGAGTAATATACTCGGACACGGTGGGTGGTGTGCACGCCTCCAAAGTCTACCAGGAGGACGCTCCGTCAACCTCTTCTGCGGTGACGTTGTTTTGGGTCGGCCTCTGGAATCAGATCAAAAGCCCTGGGTGTTGGTGCGAACAGAGGATCCGCTTCGAGGAAAGTCGTATTCCTGGTCGTAATGTTGGTAAATTGACCTTCCTCTGATATCCAATAGTTCTTCCCAGCTGTATGTAATAACACTTAAGATATGCTGGGCTAACAATGTATGAAATAATACATAAAAAACTCCATAGTTTCCTAAGGACTAGAAGCGAGGCTGCCCTCTGTTGGTGACATCTTGCACCTCACAGATCTGGCACATCGTTTTGCCTATATTAGACTACACATCATTAAATATACTGAGACAAATTACAGACAGTAGCAAAATATAACGAAATTGATTGAACATGAAATGTATTTCAATATGATTGAAATAGGTCAAATTTGTATTTGTAGTCAACTTTGTTCTGAATTTATCGGCGGTCACAGAGACTGAAAAAAACCCATGTGAATCTATGTCACGGGGATCTTCTGTTTATTAAGTGACACCGGAGGGCAAAAACATCTAACTACACACTCAGCTGTTCTACGAGTGGTCTGAGGCAGGTGTTAGATTAAGTGTTTTCAAGTGCAACTTGAATAATAACAATGCTTTTGGGAAACAGCTCAGAGATTTAACGATGCTCCTACAAAGGCTCTAACTAAGAACTTAGGCTTAAGATGTTTTGGAGAAAGCGGGCCATGGTGTGTGTGTGCTAGACTAGGGTCGGAGTGAAAATCTACAGGACGGTAAGCTCTCCAGGAAAAGGGTTGGAGAATTGCCAGGGACCTCACGAATACAATATGTATTGCGATTTTATTGCGAATTTGATGTTCCAAACATATTGGTCACTATATGTCTGCTGCAGACAGACAAGAGAGAGTCATGAGAAAAGTGCTGAAACCATGTTGGCTCACTATTTAAAAAGAAGATGGAGAACAAGCTATAGGATTAAACATTTCTGAGTTTTAGCGCAGGTACAGCCAACTAGCGTTAGCTAACGCTACCTAAAGTAGCAAAAATTGAATAAATAGCAATATAATATCATCCCAAAATAATATTGCGATATATAACTGTAGCAATTTTCCCCCCATCACTACTACATAGTGCACTACTTTTGACCGGAACCCTATGGACACTGGTCAAAAAGGAGTTCACTACATAGGGAATAGGATAACATTTGGAACTCCTATCAAATGCCTTCAGGTTTATAGGATTATACCACCGGATAAACAACTGCTGTGTGTGCACAGACAGGACACCCTGCGTGTGGGGACACACGTTGGGGGGGATCAGTGGGGGCTAAAATATTGTTCTGACTTTCCTGTTGGACAGGGAGGCTGGTAGCCATGACGAAGTAGAGAAGGAGTTTATGATGGCTTTGTGTCCATATCCAATCATATCCTTTGAAAATGTCACGTAATGCACACTGTCAAACAGAACTAGAATGAGATTATACTGCTATGCTTTGACACACAAGGGCATGAGGGAATATAATTAAATGTTGAAGCAACAACCAGGATGCCAGAGCTATATAGATGAGTTGAATATGGTGCTGCAGCCTGTGTTGCCCTGTCCTTCATGTTCCAGTTCATGTCCTGATGCTGACTCTGTAACGTTATACTGTAATACTGTAATACTGTAATACTGTAACCTTATAGGGTAGCATTACACTGTATTACTGTAACGTTACACTGTATTACCGTAACGTTATACTGTAATACTGTAACATTATACTGTAATACTGTAACCTTATACAGTAAAACTGCAACATTATACTGTATTACTGTAACATTATACTGTAATACTGTAACATTATTCTGTAATACTGTAGCATTATACTGTAATACTGTATCATTATACTGTAATACTGTAACATTATACTGTAATAATGTATCATTATACTGTAATACTGTATCATTATACTGTAATATTGTAACATTATACTGTAATACTGTATCATTATACTGTAATACTGTATCATTATACTGTAATATTGTAACATTATACTGTAATAATGTATCATTATACTGTAATATTGTAACATTATACTGTAATACTGTATCATTATACTGTAATACTGTATCATTATACTGTAATACTGTATCATTATACTGTAACCTTTTATTAATGTCTGATGTTTAGCCTGTATGTGTCAAGATTCATCCATAACCCCTCTAAAGTTGATTATTAATGTCTGATGTTTAGCCTGTATGTGTCAAGATTCATCCAGAAAACCTCTAAAGTCGATTATCAATGTCTGATGTTTAGCCTGTATGTGTCAAGATTCATCCATAAAACCTCTAAAGTTGATTATCAATGTCTGATGTTTAGCCTGTATGTGTCAAGATTCATCCATAACCCCTCTAAAGTTGATTATTAATGTCTGATGTTTAGCCTGTATGTGTCAAGATTCATCCATAACCACTCTAAAGTTGATTATTAATGTCTGATGTTTAGCCTGTATGTGTCAAGATTCATCCATAAAACCTCTAAAGTTGATTATTAATGTCTGATGTTTAGCCTGTATGTGTCAAGATTCATCCATAACCACTCTAAAGTTGATTATTAATGTCTGATGTTTAGCCTGTATGTGTCAAGATTCATCCATAACCACTCTAAAGTTGATTATCAATGTCTGATGTTTAGCCTGTATGTGTCAAGATTCATCCATAAAACCTCTAAAGTTGATTATTAATGTCTGATGTTTAGCCTGTATGTGTCAAGATTCATCCATAACCACTCTAAAGTTGATTATCAATGTCTGATGTTTAGCCTGTATGTGTCAAGATTCATCCATAACCCCTATAAAGTTGATTATTAATGTCTGATGTTTAGCCTGTATGTGTCAAGATTCATCCATAACCACTCTAAAGTTGATTATTAATGTCTGATGTTTAGCCTGTATGTGTCAAGATTCATCCATAACCCTCTAAAGTTGATTATTAATGTCTGATGTTTAGCCTGTATGTGTCAAGATTCATCCATAACCACTCTAAAGTTGATTATCAATGTCTGATGTTTAGCCTGTATGTGTCAAGATTCATCCATAAAACCTCTAAAGTTGATTATTAATGTCTGATGTTTAGCCTGTATGTGTCAAGATTCATCCATAACCACTCTAAAGTTGATTATTAATGTCTGATGTTTAGCCTGTATGTGTCAAGATTCATCCATAACCACTCTAAAGTTGATTATTAATGTCTGATGTTTAGCCTGTATGTGTCAAGATTCATCCATAAAACCTCTAAAGTTGATTATTAATGTCTGATGTTTAGCCTGTATGTGTCAAGATTCATCCATAAAACCTCTAAAGTTGATTATTAATGTCTGATGTTTAGCCTGTATGTGTCAAGATTCATCCATAACCACTCTAAAGTTGATTATCAATGTCTGATGTTTAGCCTGTATGTGTCAAGATTCATCCATAACCCCTATAAAGTTGATTATTAATGTCTGATGTTTAGCCTGTATGTGTCAAGATTCATCCATAACCACTCTAAAGTTGATTATTAATGTCTGATGTTTAGCCTGTATGTGTCAAGATTCATCCATAACCCCTCTAAAGTTGATTATTAATGTCTGATGTTTAGCCTGTATGTGTCAAGATTCATCCATAACCACTCTAAAGTTGATTATCAATGTCTGATGTTTAGCCTGTATGTGTCAAGATTCATCCATAAAACCTCTAAAGTTGATTATTAATGTCTGATGTTTAGCCTGTATGTGTCAAGATTCATCCATAACCACTCTAAAGTTGATTATTAATGTCTGATGTTCAGCCTGTATGTGTCAAGATTCATCCATAAAACCTCTAAAGTTTAAACATGTATTTTCACATCTCAGTCAACTCCTTTTCAGTCTGATGTGCACAGCTGGTGCAGGACAAAGGATGCACCTCTAATGGCACCCTATACCCTACAAAGTGCCCTTTTTTTAACAGTGCCCATTTGGGATGCAGTTTTGGTTTTTACCTCTGTCGCATGAAAGCCTTGGGGGTTCAGGGGACACACATGGCTCTATCAGTCCAGCGGCTGCCCCACCAGGTCACAGACAGACCACAGGTTTCCATATAGTTCATTTAACTTTGCAACCTGGTACTGTAGTAGCTTTCTATATTCATTTCAACCATTCACTGCAAAACGCCTGGTCCCAGTGAGTGGATGGTAGTCTAACTGATCGGTATGGGTGTTGTTCTGTAAAAGATGGTGCTTGGCCCTATATCCTGGATTGATATTGATAAGAGCGCTTATTGAAGTGATGCCCTGATGCCCTGTCTCAGTCTGTCTCCAGTTACACTGACTTTGACTGGGTGTCCCTCTTCTTTTCTGTTATCTACTGGGCAATCATGAGACTCTTGTTCGGTTGAAATTACATTTCTCATACAAGGTAATGGATATTTTCTCCAACGTCAGTCTCTCATTTCTCATACAAGGTAATGGATATTTTCTCCAACATCAGTCTCTCATTTCTCATACAGGTAATGGATATTTTCTCCAACTTAATGTCTCCAACATTATTTCTCAAACAAGGTAATGGATATTTTCTCCAACATCAGTCTGTCATTTCTCATACAAGGTAATGGATATTTTCTCCAACTTAATGTCTCCAACATTATTTCTCAAACAAGGTAATGGATATTTTCTCCAACATCAGTCTGTCATTTCTCATACAAGGTAATGGATATTTTCTCCAACGTCAGTCTGTCATTCTGTGAAGCTAATACATTTCAGGAAATGTTAACCTTTGTAGCACTAGATTAAATACACATTTTTGCAGCACTAGATTAAATACTAACCTTTGCAGCACTAGATTAAATACTAACCTTTGCAGCACTAGATTATATAATAACGTTTGCAGCACTAGATTATATAGTAACGTTTGCAGCACTAGATTAAATACAAACATTTGCAGCAGTAGATTAAATACTAACCTTTGCAGCACTAGATTAAATACTAACCTTTGCAGCACTAGATTATATAATAACCTTTGCAGCACTAGATTATAGAATAACGTTTGCAGCACTAGATTATATTAACCTTTCCAGCGCTAGATGAAATAACAACCTTTGCTGCGGAAAATTAAAGGCTAACCTTTGCAGTACTAGAGGGGTAATGCTGCAATGGTTATTATTTAATCTAGTGCTGCAAAGATTAGTATTTCATTTAGTGCTGCACAGGTTAGTATTTAATCAAATTCTGGAAAGGTTATTATTTAATCTAGTGCTGCAAAGGTTAGCATTTCATCTTGTGCTGCAATGTTGAAAATATAATCTAGTGCTGCAAAGGTTAGCATTTAGGATAGCATGTCATGCTAACCTTTGCAGCAATAGATTAAATAATAACCTTTCCAGAATTAGATTAAATACTAACCTGTGCAGCACTAGTTGAAATGCTAACATTTGCAACACTAGATGAAATGCTGAACTTTGCAGCACTAGATTATATATTAACCTATGCAGCACTAGATTATATATTAACCTATGCAGCACTAGATTATATATTAACCTATGCAGCACTAGATTATATATTAACCTATGCAGAACTAGATGAAATGCTAACCTTTGCAGCACTAGATGAAATATTTACTTTTTTATTTTTTATTCATAGATTTTATATAATTTAAGATGGCGCCGACGGAGATGGTCGCCTCACGTATAGTCCTTAGGAAACTGAAGTATTTAATTTTTTATTTATTATTTCTCACATTGTTAGCCCAGAAAAAGTGTTATTACATACAGCTGGGAAGAACTATTGGATATCAGAGCGACGTCAACTTACCAACATTACGACCAGAAGGACGACTTTCCTCGAAGCAGATCCTTTGATCACACAACAACCCAGGACATTGGATATAATCCCAGAGGCCGACCCAAAACAATGTTGCAGCAGAAGAGGTAGATGGAGTGGTCTTCTGGTCAGACTTGATCAGCTGTGGGTGGCGTACACACCACCCACAGCTTCTGAGTATATTACTTGACAATGTCCAATCTCTAGACAACAAGGTAGACGAAATTAGGGCAAGGGTTGCTATCCAGAGAGACATCAGAGATGATTCTCTCAGGATATGTTGTAGGAGTCGGTACAGCCACCGGGATTCTTCATGCGTCGCGCCGACAGAAATAAACATCTCTCCGGGAGGAAGGGCGGGGGTGTATGCTTCATGATATGCGACTCATGGTGTAATCATAACAACATACAGGAACTCAAGTCCTTTTGTTCCCCTGACATAGAATTCCTTACAATCAAATGCCGAACTCATTATCTCCCAAAATAATTCTCGTCGGTTATTGTCACAGCCGTGTATATCCCCCCCTCAAGCCGATACCACGGTGGCCCTCAAGGAACTTCACTGGACTCTTCGCAAACTGGAAACCATATATCCTGAGGCTGCATTTATTGTAGCTGGGGATTTTAACAAGCAAATTTGAGAACAAGGCTACCTAAATTCTATTAGCATATTGATCGTAGCATGTGCAGGGGTAATACACTGGATCACTGCTACTCTAACTTCCGCGATGCATACAAGACCCTCCCCCGCCCTCCTTTCGTCAAATCCGACCACGACTACAATTTGCTACTACCGTCCTATAGGCAGAAACTCAAACAGGATGTACCCGTGACAATAACTATTCAACAACGCTGGTCTGACCAATCGGAATCTACGCTTCAAGATTGTTTTGATCACGCGGACTGGGAAATGTTCCGGGCAGCCTCAGAGAATAACATTGATTTACACGCTGGCCGAATATAAACAGTATAGTTATTTCCTCCGCAAGTCAATCAAACAAGCGAAATGTCGGTATAGGGACAAAGTGGCTTCGCAATTCAATGGCTCAGACACGAGACGTACAGTGGGGAAAAAAAAAGTATTTAGTCAGCCACCAATTGTGCAAGTTCTATCACTTAAAAAGATGAGAGAGGCCTGTGATTTTCATCATAGGTACACTTCAACTATGACAGACAAAATTAGGAAGAAAAAAAACAGAAAATCACATTGTAGGATTTTTTTATGAATTTATTTGCAAATTATGGTGGAAAATAAGTATTTGGTCAATAACAAAAGTTTATCTCAATACTTTGTTATATACCCTTTGTTGGCAATGACAGAGGTCAAACATTTTCTGTAAGTCTTCACAAGGTTTTCACACACTGTTGCTGGTATTTTGGCCCATTCCTCCATGCAGATCTCCTCTAGAACAGTGATGTTTTGGGGCTGTCGCTGGGCAACACGGACTTTCAAAGATTTTCTATGGGGTTGAGATCTGGAGACTGGCTAGGCTACTCCAGGACCTTGAAATGCTTCTACGAAGCCACTCCTTCGTTCGGGCGGTGTGTTTGGGATCATTGTCATGCTGAAAGACCCAGCCACATTTCATCTTCAATGCCCTTGCTGATGGAAGGAGGTTTTCACTCAAAATCTCACGATACATGGCCCCATTCATTCTTTCCTTTACACGGATCAGTCGTCCTGGTCCCTTTGCAGAAAAACAGCCCCAAAGCATGATGTTTCCACCCCCATGCTTCACAGTAGGTATGGTGTTCTTTGGATGCAACTCAGCATTCTTTGTCCTCCAAACACGACGAGTTGAGTTTTTACCAAAAAGTTCTATTTTGGTTTCATCTGACATTCTCCCAATCCTCATCTGGATCATCCAAATGCTCTCTAGCAAACTTTAGACGGGCCTGAACATGTACTGTCTTAAGCAGGGGGACACGTCTGGCACTGCAGGATTTGAGTCTCTGGCGGCGTAGTGTGTTACTGATGGTAGGCTTTGTTACTTTGGTCCCAGCTCTCTGCAGGTCATTCACTAGGTCCCCGTGTGGTTCTGGGATTTTTGCTCACCGTTCTTGTGATCATTTTGACCCCACGGGTGAGATCTTGCGTGGAGCCCCAGATCGAGGAAGATTATCAGTGGTCTTGTATGTCTTCCATTTCCTAATAATTGCTCCCACAGTTGATTTCTTCAAACCAAGCTGCTTACCTATTGCAGATTCAGTCTTCCCAACCTGGTGCAGGTCTACAATTTTGTTTCTGGTGTCCTTTGACAGCTCTTTGGTCTTGGCCATAGTGGAGTTTGGAGTGTGACTGTTTGAGGTTGTGGACAGGTGTCTTTATACTGATAACAAGTTCAAACAGGTGCCATTAATACAGGTAACGAGTGGAGGACAGAGGAGCCTCTTAAAGAAGAAGTTACAGGTCTGTGAGAGCCAGAAATCTTGCTTGTTTGTATGTGACCAAATACTTATTTTCCACCATAATTTGCAAATAAATTCATAAAAAATCCTACAATGTGACTTTCTGGATTTTTTTTCCTCATTTTGTCTGTCATAGTTGAAGTGTACCTATGATGAAAATTACAGGCCTCTCTCATCTTTTTAAGTGAGAGAACTTGCACAATTGGTGGCTGACTAAATACTTTTTTTCCCCACTGTATGTGGCAGGGTCTACAGGCAATTACAGACTACAAAAAGACACCTGACGTCTTGCTTCCAGAAAAACTAAACACCTTCTTTGCCCACTTTGAGGATAACACAGTGCCACCGACGTGGCCCGCTACCAAGGACTGCGGGCCCCCCCTCTCCTTCTCTGTGGCCAACGTAAGACGTTTGAATGTGTTATCCCTGGCAAAGCTGACGGCCCAGACAGCATCCCTAGCCTAGTCCTGAGAGCATGTGCAGACCAGCTGGCTGGTGTGTTTACGGACATATTCAATCTCTCCCTATCCCAGTCTGCTGTCCCCACATGCCTCATGATGGCCTCCATTGTTCAGATACCCAAGAAGGCAAAGATAACTGAACTAAATGACCATCGCCTCGTATCACTCACCTCTGTCATCATGAAGTGCTTTGAGAGACTAGTCAAGGATCATATCACCTCCACCTTACCTGCCACCCTAGACCCACTTCAATTTGTATACCGCCCCAATAGGTCCACAGACGATGCAATTGCCATCACACTGCACACTGCCCTATCCCATCTGGACAAGATGAATACCTATGTAAGAATGCTGTTCATTGACTACAGCTCAGCATTCAAGACCATTGTACCTTACAAGCTCATCATTACGCTTGAGGCCCTGGGTCTCAACCCCGCCTTGTGCAATCGTCACGTGGAATTTGACTGCGGTCATGAATCATGACTGCCGGTGTGGCGGTAATATGGTCACCGCAACAGCCCTTGGCCTACCTTTACTTGGAAATTGGGTCCATTCTTCTGTCCTTCCCTCTTGGTGACAGCGTTGTAGAGGTCACAGCAGAGCCCCAAGTAAAAAAAAAAGTCCTGCATCCACACAGCGGGGAAGCCACACACGTAGAGTGGTTTTGGTGTAGTTGGTCACATCCATCTTGTGGAGACTGGCGCTCAGGCCCGCGTTGAGTGGCTTGAGGTGCCCCATTTCCACTCGGGCAAAGGTGGGTGTCCAGTATGGGTAGAAGTCCAGGTAGAGAGTGTTGATTGGTGGTGACGTTTGGGACGGGTAGACAGTCTAGTGCTCGCTGTTCGCCTGGATGGAGAGAAAGGCATGAATACCCTGCAGCCTTTCCTGAGGTTCTGATGCAGTGATAACTCATTTTTGAGATTTTGAGCATAAAAAAACACCAGAATCATTGAGAAAAAACATTAGATAACAAATATTATGCGATTTCTTTAAATTTGTATTTGGCTTTTAATAACAATTTTTTTTTATTAGATTATCACAGGCCAAGCCCTGGCTGCCCTGACTGCCCTGCCTACCCTGACTGCCCTGGACTGCCCTGCCTACCCTGACTGCCCTGCCTACCCTGACTGCCCTGCCTACCCTGACTGCCCTGACTGCCCTGTCTACCCTGACTGCCCTGCCTACCCTGACTGCCCTGCCTACCCTGACTGCCCTGACTGCCCTGACTGCCCTCCCTACCCTGACTGCCCTGACTGCCCTGACTGGCCTGACTGCCCTGCCTGCCCTGCCTACCCTGACTGCACTGACTGCCCTGCCTACCCTGACTGCCCTGACTGTCCTGCCTACCCTGCCTGCCCCTGCCTACCCTGAATGCCCTGACTCCCCTAATTGGCCTGACTGCCCTGCCTACCCTGCCTGCCCTACCTATCCTGCCTGCCCTGCCTACCCTGCCTACCCTACCTATCCTGCCTACCCTGCCTACACTGCCTGCCCTACCTATCCTGCCTGCCCTGCCTACCCTGCCTACCCTACCTATCCTGCCTGCCCTGCCTGCCCTACCTACCCTGCCTGCCCTGCCTACCCTGCTGCACATCATTTGGGGGAAGGTTGGGGCCAATATTGGCTATGGAATCAAGAGGCAAAGAGGGCCATCCGAGACTTTTTTTATTAGTATGACATGACAAGGGTATCCTGTAGATGCTTTGTGAAGCCTCAATTTAATATGATTTATAAAGCCTTTATTAAGCCGTGCTTATGCCAACCTTTAAGAGGCACATGTTTATGTTATATACGACATAGTGGATTATGCCACATTTGTCTTTGGTGTTTATGCCACACAGTTATGCCACATTAATTAACTCTTTATAAAGCATGACATATGGTCATAGACGATTTATAAACTGCACTTCAATTAAAGTGGGACCCATTTTATGCTAACTCTAGCTAGCCAGACAGACCTTTTTGATTACATTGACTTGTACACGTTACCGTGTAAAGGTGTAAACAAAAAGAAATTGCATGTGCAGTAACATTAGGGCCTCCTCACCTAATAATAGCAAGCTAGCTTGGTGAGATTAGGTTGGCTTTATGCCCATGGCAATTTTCTGAAAAGGTGCCTTGCTGATAAAAAACGGTCATTTGAACTTACTCTGTCCAATTTCTCCAATTTGTCATTAAGCCGTTAGAATTTGAGTCAAAATATTAACGGTAAGTATTGTAGCTATCCTAGCTATGTAAACCATGTTTCAATTACCACCAAGTGGGTTAGCCCTATTGGTACTATGTGTTGGGTGTTTGCCTTTCATGCCGTCCAGTTCGAAGGTGGCAGTGTAGCGATCATCGCTATATGAGCCACGTTACAGTTTCCACCAAGTGGGTTAACCTTATTGGTGCGATAGTCCTAATGCAACCCTGCCTTTAACCTCTGTTGTCAACCTGATCATGTAACCCTGCCTTTAACCTCTGTTGTCAACCTGATCATGTAACCCTGCCTTTAACCTCTGTTGTCAACCTGATCATGTAACCCTGCCTTTAACCTCTGTTGTCAACCTGATCATGTAACCCTGCCTTTAACCTCTGTTGTCAACCTGATCATGTAACCCTGCCTTTAACCTCTGTTGTCAACCTGATCATGTAGCCCTGCCTTTAACCTCTGTTGTCAACCTGATCATGAAATCCTGCCTTTAACCTCTGTTGTCAACCTGATCATGTAACCCTGCCTTTAACCTCTGTTGTCAACCTGATCATGTAACCCTGCCTTTAACCTCTGTTGTCAACCTGATCATGCAACCCTGCCTTTAACCTCTGTTTTGTATTTGAATTTATTATGTATCCCCATTAGTTCCTGCCAAGGCCGCAGACCACACTCAATGAGCAGTATATGGCCATAAGCAAACAGGAAAACGCTCATCCAGACGCAGCGCTTCTAGTGGCCGGCGACTTTAATGCAGGGAAACTCAAATCCGTTCTACTTAATCTCACACAGCATGTTAAATGTGCAACCAGAGAGAAAAAAACTAGACCACCTTTACTCCACACACAGAGACGCGTACAAAGCTCTCCCTCACCCTCCATTTGGCAAATCCGACCATAATTCTATCCTCCTGATTCCTGCTTACAAGCAAACATTAAAGCAGGAAGCACCAGTGACTCGGTCAATAGAAAGTGGTCAGATGAAGCAGACGCTAAACTACAGGACTGTTTTGCTATCACAGACTGGAATATGTTCCGGGATTCCTCCAATGGCATTGAGGAGTACACCACATCAGTCACTGGCTTCATCAATAAGTGCATCGATGATGTCGTACCCGTAAGTACATACCCCAACCAGAAGCCATAGATTACAGACAACATCTGCAATGAGCTAAAGGGTAGAGCTGCCGCTTTCAAGGAGCTGGACTCTAACCCGGACGCTTATAAGAAATCCCAATATACCCTCCAACGAACCATCAAACAGGCAACGCGTCAATACAGGACTAAGATTGAATCATACTACACCGGCTCCGATGTTCGTCGGATGTGGCAGGGCTTGCAAACTATTACAGACTAGAAAGGGAAGCACAGCCGAGAGCTGGCCAGTAACACGAGCCTACCAGATGAGCTAAATTACTTCTGTGCTCACTACGAGGCAAGTAACACTGAAACATGCATGAGAGCATCAGCTGTTCCGGACTACTGTGTGACCACTCTCTCCGTAGCCTATGTGAGTAAGACCTTTAAATATGTCAACATTCACAGACAGATTACCAGGACGTGTACTCCGAGCATGCGCTGATCAACTGACAAGTGTCTTCACTGACATTTCCAACCTCTCCCTGACTGAGTCTGTAATACCAACATGTTTCAAGCAGACCACCATAGTCCCTTTTGGCCAAGAACACTAACGTAACCTGCCTAATTTACTACCACCCCGTAGCACTCACATCAGTAGCCATAAAGTGCTGTGAAAGGCTGGTAATGCCTCACATCAACACCATTATCCCAGAAACCCTAGACCCACTCTAATTTGCAGCATATCCACAGATGATGCAATCTCTATTGCACTCCACACTGCCCTTTCCCACCTGGACAAAAGGTACACCTATGTGAGAATGCTATTCATTGACTACAGCTCAGCGTTCAACACCATAAAATAGCATTGTATCTGGTCAAACACAATTTTTTCCAAAAGTGTACTAAGGGTTTGTAACAGGCTGATTGGTCGGCTATTTGAGCCAGTAAAGGGGGCTTTACTATTCTTGGGTAGCGGAATTACTTTTGCTTCCCTCCAGGCCTGAGGGATTGAAGAAGATATGGCAAATAGGAGTGGCAATGTCTTCCGCTATTATCCTCAGTAATTTTCCATTGTCAGAACCCGGTGGTTTGTCATTGTTGATAGACAAAAAAAATGTCACCTCTTCCACACTCGCTTTACGGAATTCAAAATGACAATGCTTGTCTTTCATAAATTGATTAGTTATTCTTGAAAGTGCAGTGTCAGCGTTTATTTCTGTCATGTCATGCCTAAGTTTGCTAATCTTGCCAATGAAAGTTGTAATTGGCAATAGCAGTGTTTTTGCTTTTCTCATGAATGAGCCGTCTGATTCAATGAATGATGGAGCAGAGTTTGCCTTTTTGCCCAAAATTTCATTTAAGGTGCTCCAAAGCGTGTTACGATCATTCTTTATATAATTTATCTTTGTTTCATAGTAGTTTCTTCTTCTTTTTATTCAGTTTAATCACATGATTTCTCAATTTGCAGTAGGTTTGACAATCGGTTGTGCAGCCAGACTTATTTGCCATTCCTTTTGCCTCATTGCCTCATCCCTCTCAACCATACAATTTTGAAGTTCCTCATCAATCCACTGGGATTTAACAGTTTTTACAGTGCAGCGTCTGGTTGCTCCTCATTACACACCACAGACAAACAGATATTCTTTACATCAACAACATAGAAATCACTACAAAACGTATTGTATGACCTCTTATACACTATATTAGGCCCAGCCTTTGGAACTTTGGTTTTCCTACATATGACTACTATACTGTATGTGATCACCACATCCAATGGATTTGGATACTGCTTTAAAGCAAATTTCTGCTGCATTAGTAAAGATGTGATCAATACATGTTGATGATTTCATTTTTGTGCTGTTTGTAACTATCCTGGTAGGTTGACTGATAACCTGATCCAGGTTACAGGCACTAGTTACAGTTTGAAGCTTTCTCTTGAGTGGGCAGTTTGATGAAAGCCAGTAAATATTTAAATGACCGAAGAAATACTGTATACTTCTCTGTTGATATCACATATATTATCAATCATTTCACACGTTTTCCAGATACTGTTAGCACTTGGTGGTCTATAGAAACTTCCCACAATAATGGGCTTCAGGTGAGGCAGGTGAACCTGTTGCCATATTACTTCAACAGCATTTGGCATATATCCTCTAAATTTTACAGGACTCTGAATATAAAACAGCAACACAGCAACACAGGCAGCCATGGGCTTTTCAGACTTGTATTTGAGTACATCAGTATGGGAAAAGCATGTACCCTCATCAATCTCTGTTAGCAGTCCCTGCCCCCCGTGAACACTCCTGACAGGAGAGGCATTCCTCATCAATCTCTGCTAGCAAGCCCTGCCCCCGTGAACACTTCTGACAGGGAAGGCATTCCTCATCAATCTCTGCTAGCAGGCCCTGCCCCCGTGAACACTCCTGACAGGAGAGGCATTCCTCCTCTGTGGCCATTTAGATATGGCTATACTAGCTAAGTGTTGGTCGCTGGGACGGGACATTTAACTCTGGAGCATGCGAGCAAGCTACAGCATAGGCTAAGAAAAACATATACAATTAATGCATCCTGGCTTGAATTCAACTGTGAATATTGCTGAGAATTTAACAAAATATATTGACCATCAACGCTGTCAGGATATGACATTATGTAGCTAGCTAGCTAGTAACTTGTGCCACTAGCCACTGGTTATTAACAGCGCCAAGTAGTCAACACAGGAGAATGTCACAGCTCTGAACGTAGATCCACTAGAAAGCCAATTGACACATGCTGCATTTTAATCCTAATAGTACATATTTTTCTGTTTCAACAACCGTTAGCATTTGATTTCCCCATGTAATTCATTAGCTTTCCTTGGAAAACAGCAGAAAAAATATGTGTTTTAATTACATCAACACCTTTCTTGAATATTCAAACAGACGGAAATTAATCGTAATTAATCATTCTCCGTGATTCGAGTATCACTGTTGGTGGAATTTCTTGGGAGGTCATTTTAAAAAGTGCCTGTGGAAAAATGCGGATTTTTCAATCCCCTCTTTGTAGGAAAACTAGCGAATGGATCGTGGCACCATCAGGTGACCATTTAGGGAACTAGCAAACGGATCGTGGCACCATCAGGTGACCATTTAGGGAACTAGTGAACAGATCGTGGCACCATCAGGTGACCATTTAGGGAACTAACGAACAGATCGTGGCACCATCTGGTAACCATTTAGGGAACTAGCGAACAGACCGTGGCACCATCTGGTGACCATTTAGGGAACTAGCGAACAGATCGTGGCACCATCAGGTGACCATTTAGGGAAGTAGAGAACAGACCGTGGCACCATCTGGTGACCATTTAGGGAACTAGCGAACAGATCGTGGCACCATCTGGTGACCATTTAGGGAACTAGCGAACGGATCGTGGCACCATCTGGTGACCACTTAGGGAACTAGCGAACGGATCGTGGCACCATCAGGTGACCATTTAGGGAACTAGCAAACAGATCGTGTCACCATCTGGTGACCATTTAGGGAACTAGCAAACGGATAGTGGCACCATCAGGTGACCATTTAGGGAACTAGCGAACAGATCATGGCACCATCAGGTGACCATTTAGGGAACTAACGAACAGATCGTGGCACCATCTGGTGACCATTTAGGGAACTAGCGAACAGATCGTGGCACCATCAGGTGACCATTTAGGGAACTAAGGAACAGATCGTGGCACCATCTGGTAACCATTTAGGGAACTAGCGAACAGATCGTGGCACCATCTGGTGACCATTTAGGGAACTAGTGAACAGATCGTGGCACCATCTGGTAACCATTTAGGGAACTAGTGAACAGATCGTGGCACCATCAGGTGACCATTTAGGGAACTAGCGAACGGATCGTGGCACCATCTGGTGACCATTTAGGGAACAAGCGAACAGATCGTGGCACCATCAGGTGACCATTTAGGGAACTAGCGAATTGATCGTGGCACCATCTGGTGACCATCTGGTGACCATTTAGGGAACTAGGGAACAGATTTTGGCACCATCAGGTGACCATTTAGGGAACTAGCGAACAGACCGTGGCACCATCAGGTGACCATTTAGTGAACTAGCGAACAGATTGTGGCGTTGGAATGGAGTTTTCAGCTGATGAGCCAAATATTTTTTGACGAACGAGGAGAGGAAAAAGTCAATTTAACATACATTGGACTATCGTCACTGTTAAAATATGTAATATATCTAACGTATCTATCTGATATATAATGTATCTAATGTATCTATCTGATATATAATGTATCTAACGTATCTATCTGATATCTAATGTATCTATCTGATATATAATGTATCTAACGTATCTATCTGATATATAATGTATCTAACGTATCTATCTGATATATAATGTATCTAATGTAGCTATCTGATATATAATGTATCTAACATATCTATCTGATATATAATGTATCTAATGTATCTAGCTGATATATAATGTATCTAATGTATCTATCTGATATATCATGTATCTAACGTATCTATCTGATATATAATGTATCTAATGTATCTATCTGATATATCATGTATCTAATGTATCTATCTGATATATAATGTATCTAATGTATCTATCTGATATATAATTTATCTAATGTATCTATCTGATATATAATGTATCTAATGTATTTATTTTATATAAAAACAATGGTTCAGGTATACATTAAAACGGACAGGGGCATTCATTCAACCCTCATGTCTACGAATCTGTCACGACTGTTAATCAGATACGCAGGATCCCCTTCCAATCATTAAAATGTATCTGGCAAAACCAATAACACACCACGCAGCATCAATGAGATTCCACTAACAGGAAATAGGAACAACGTAGCTTTGCTTGCCAATCACTTTGGCTGCTGTGAATATGAAGAACAGAATTAATGAGAGTTGTTCTAGGACGGAGACAGAGAGCCGGTAGTTTTCTCAAACCGAAGGTGAACTGCTGTATCTGTGCTGCCTGGTGGCCACAAAGTTTGAAAGAAATTCATTGATCTGAATATTGCATTTTGTTCCCAGGCAGGCAGTTCTACTTTAGTGTGGTGGTGATGAGGATGTGTGGCTGAGTGGGTTTCCTCCCTACGGGGGAATTCAACAGCACTGGCGTCCCAAATAGCTGCTTATTCCCTACTACAAGCAAGTACTGCACTATATAAGTAATACCTATAGGCTGTACTGTAGTTGTGCTGAGGTTGTGAGTCAGCAGTGTTCCTCCCTGTGGGGATATTTAATCACTGGGGACCCTGCTGGCTCTGCCTGGCTAAGTGCTAAATGGCACCCTATTCCCTACATAGAAATCAAATGGCACCCTATTCCCTACATAGAAATCAAATGGCACCCTATTCCCTACATAGAAATCAAATGGCACCCTATTCCCTACATAGACATCAAATGGCACCCTATTCCCTACATAGAAATCAAATGGCACCCTATTCCCTACATAGAAATCAAATGGCACCCTATTCCCTACATGGTGCAAAACTTTTCAATAGCATAATTGAATACTAGCACAGGTCTCAGGAGACCAAACCGGGGGATATGGGGGCAAGGTGGTTAGCATGGTCTGTGTCACAAATTACACCCTATTCCTATATAGAGCACTCGTTTTGAGTGCTCTGGTCAAAAGTAGTGCACTATATAGGGAATAGGGTGTCATTTGGGACGTGTACCAGGATTGTCTTGGTTTAAGTGTGGTTGATGTGGTTGCCTAGGACAATGAAATAGCCAGCTTTCTCGGCGTGGCCACAAGAAGACGATCAGCCGCCATGTTGGACTGAGATCTGGCTCAAGGCCCCAAATAGCCAAATTGCCTTTATATATAAATCATATAGCACCATATTCCCTTTATATATAAATCATATAGCACCATATTCCCTTTATATATAAATCATATGGCACCATATTCCCTTTATATATAAATCATATAGCACCATATTCCCTTTATATATAAATCATATGGCACCATATTCCCTTTATATATAAATCATATAGCACCATATTCCCTTTATATATAAATCATATAGCACCATATTCCCTTTATATATAAATCATATGGCACCATATTCCCTGTATATATAAATCATATAGCACCATATTCCCTTTATATATAAATCATATAGCACCATATTCCCTTTATATATAAATCATATAGCACCATATTCCCTTTATATATAAATCATATAGCACCATATTCCCTTTATATATAAATCATATGGCACCATATTCCCTTTATATATAAATCATATGGCACCATATTCCCTTTATATATAAATCATATAGCACCATATTCCCTATTTATACAAATCAAATGGTACCATATTCCCAATATATATAAATCACATAGCACCAAATACCCTAAAAATATAAATAATATAGCACCATATTCCCTATATATATAAATCATATAGCACAATATTCCCTATATATAAATTATATGGCACTGTTTTCCCTATATAAATAAATCATATGGCACCATATTCCTTTTTATAAATCATATGGCACCATATTCCCTATATATATATATATATATATATATATATATATATATATATATATATATATATATATATAAATCATATAGCACCATATTCCCTATATATAAATCATATGGCACCATATTCCTTATATATAAATCATATGGCACCATATTCCCTGTATATAAATCATATAACACCATATTCCCTATATATAAATCATATGGCACCATATTCCTGTATATAAATCATATAACACCATATTCCCTATATATAAATCATATAGCACCATATTCCCTATATATAAATCATATGGCACTATTTTCCCTATATATAAATCATATGGCACCATATTCCCTTTATATAAATCATATGGCACCATATTCCCTATATATAAATCATATGGCACAATTTTCCCTTCATATAAATCATATGGCACTATTTTCCCTTCATATAAATCATATGGCACCATTTTCCCTTTATATCAATCATATGGCACCATTTTCCCTATATATAAATCATATGGCACCATTTCCCCTATATATAAATCACATACCACCATTTTCCCTATATATAAATCGTATGGCACCATTTTCCCTATATATAAATCATATGCCACCAGTTTCCGTATATACAAATCAAATCATATCAAAGTGTATTTGTCAAATACAACAGGTGTAGACCTTACAGTGAAATACTTACTTTACTTACAGGCTCTAACCAACAGTGGAATTTACAAAAATAGTACAAACATAGATATTAGCAATAGATAAGTAAAGAATTTCAAAAACAACAGTAAAAAGACAGTGAAAAATAAGCGAGGCTATATACAGTAGCAAGGCTATATACAGTAGCGAGGCTATATACAGTAGCGAGGCTATATACAGTTTTTTTTTATTTCTATTTATTTATTTAACATTTATTTAACCAGGTAGGCAAGTTGAGAACAAGTTCTCATTTACAACTGCGACCTGGCCAAGATAAAGCAAAGCAGTTCGACACATACAACAACACAGAGTTACACATGGAGTGAAACAAACATACAGTCAATAATACAGTAGGAAAAAAAACAAATCTATATACAATGTGTGCAAATGAGGTAGGATAAGGAACATAAGGCAATAAATAGGCCATGGTGGCAAAGTAACTACAGTATAGCAATTTAACACTGGAATCGTAAATGTGTAGTAGATGAATGTGCAAAGTAAAAATACTGGGGTGCAAAGGATCAAGATAAATAAATGACTATGGTAGGGGACCAGGTAGTTGGTTGGGCTATGTACAGGTGCAGTGAACTGTGAGCTGCTCTGACAGCTGGTGCTTGAAACTAGTGAGGGAGATAAGTGTCTCCAGTTTCAACGATTTTTGTAGTTCGTTCCAGTCATTGGCAGCAGAGAACTGGAAGGAAAGGCGGCCAAAAGAGGAATTAGCTTTGGGGGTGACCAGTGAGATATACCTGCTGGAGCGAGTGCTACGGGTGGGTGCTGCTATGGTTACCAGCGAGCTGAGATAAGGCGGGGCTTTACCTAGCAGGGACTTGTAGATGACCTGGAGCCAGTGGGTCTGGCGACGAGTGTGTAGCGAGGGCCAGCCGACTAGAGCATACAGGTCGCAGTGGTGGGTAGTATATGGGGCTTTGGTGACAAAGCGGATGGCACTGTGATAGACTGCATCCAGTTTGCTGAGTAGAGTGTTGGAGGCTATTCTAGGTCAGAGCCGTCCAGGGTAGTGATGCTAGTCGGGCGGGCGGGTGCAGGCAGCGAATGGTTGAAAAGCATGCATTTGGTTTTACTAGCGTTTAAGAGCAGTTGGAGGCCACGGAAGGAGTGCTGAATGGCATTGAAGCTTGTTTGGTGGTTAGTTAACACAGTGTCCAAAGAAGGGCCAGAAGTATACAGAATGGTGTCGTCTGCATAGAGGTGGATCAGAGAATCACCAGCAGCAAGAGCAACATCATTCATGTATACAGAGAAGAGTGTCGGCCCAAGAATTGAACCCTGTGGCACCCCCATAGAGACTGCCAGAGGCCCGGACAACAGGCCCTCCGATTTAACACACTGAACTCTGTCGGCAAAGTAGTTGGTGAACCAGGCGAGGCAATCATTAGAGAAACCAAGGCTGTTGAGTCTGCCGATAAGGATGTGGTGATTGACAGAGTCGAAAGCCTTGGCCAGGTCAATGAAGCTTTCCAATCTTTTGGGTTCTCGGATGACACCAAAGAGAGGTTGAGCAGACTGGTAATAGGAGTTGCAACAATGGCAGCAGATAGTTTTAAAAAGAGAGGGTCCAGATGATCTAGTCCAGCTGATTTGTACGGGTCCAGATTTTGCAGCTCTTTCAGAACATCTGCTATCTGGATTTTGGTGAAGGAGAAGCTGGGAAGGCTTGGACAAGTAGATGCAGGGGGGGCGGAGCTATTGGCCGGGTTGGGGTAGCCAGGAGGAAAGCATGGCCAGTCAGAGAAATGCTTGTTGAAGTTTTCGATTATCATGGATTTGTCGGTGGTGACCGTGTTACCTAGCCTCAGTGCAGTGGGCAGCTAGGAGGAGGTGCTATTGTTCTCCATGGACTTGACAGTGTCCCAAAACTTTTTGGAGTTAGAGCTACAGGATGCAAATTTCTGTTTGAAAAAGCTAGCCTTTGCTTTCCTGACTGATTATTGGTTCCTGACTTCCTGAACAGTTGCATATCGCGGGGACTATTCGATGCAATAGCAGTCCGCCACAGGATGTTCTTGTGCTGGTCAAGGGCAGTCAGGTCTGGAGGAACCAAGGGCTGTATCTGTTCTTAGTCCTACATCTTTTGAAAGGGGCATGCTTATTTAAGATGGTGAGGAAGTTGCTTTTAAAGAACGACCAGGCATCCTCGACTGACGGAATGAGGTCAATATCCTGCCAGGATACCCGGGCCAGGTCGATTAGAAAGGCCTGCTCGCAGAAGTGTTTTAGGAGCGCTTTGACAGTGATAAGGGGTGGTTGTTTGACCGCTGGCCCATAGCGGATGCAGGCAATGAGGCAGTGGTCGCTGAGATCCTGATTGAAAACAGCAGAGGTGTATTTGCAGGGCAAGTTGGTCAAGATAATGTCTATGAGGGTGCCCATGTTTACAGATTTAGGATTGTAACTGGTGGGTTCCTTGATGATTTGTGTGAGATTGAGGGCATCTAGCTGAGATTGTAGGACTGCCGGTGTGTTAAGCATATCCCAGTTTAGGTCACCTAACAGAACGAACTCTGAAGATAGATGGGGGGCAATCAATTCACATATGGAGTCCAGGGCACAGCTGGGAGCTGAGGGGGGTCTATAGCAGGCGGCAACAGTGAGAGACTTATTTCTGGAGAGATTAATTTTTTGAATTAGAAGTTCGAACTGTTTGGGCATAGATCTGGAAAGTATGACAGAACTATGCAGGCTATTTCTGCAATAGATTGCAACTCCTCCCCCTTTGGCAGTTCTATCTTGGCGGAATATGTTGTAGTTGGGTATGGAAATCTCCGAATTTTTGGTGGCCTTCCTAAGCCAGGATTCAGACACGGCCAGGACATCAGGGTTGGCGGAGTGTGCTAAAGCAGTGAGTAAAACAAACTTAGGGAGGAGGCTTCTAGTGTTAACATGCATGAAACCAAGGCTTTTACGGTTACAGAAGTCAACAAAAGAGAGTGCCTGGGGCCTGGGAATAGGTGTGGTGCTGGGGGCTACAGGGCCTGGGTTTACCTCCACATCACCCGAGGAACAGAGGAGGAGCAGGATGAGGGTACGGCTAAAGGCTATCAGAACAGGACGTCTAGTGCGTTGGGAACAGAGAATGAAAGGAGCAGATTTCTGGGCTTGGTAGAATAGATTCAGGGTATAATGTGCAGACAGGGGTATGGCGGGGTGAGAGTACAGTGGAGGTAGGCCCAGGCACCGAGTGATGATAAGAGTGGTTGCATCTCTGGAGGTGCTGGTAAAACTGGGTGAGGTCACCACATGTGTGGGAGGTGGGACAAATGAGGAATCTGAGGCATGTATAGTGGGCCTAGGGGCTCCACTGTAAACTAACACAATGATAACTACCCTAAACAACAGTAAACAGGGCATATTGACACTTGAGAGAGACATAAAGCAAGGCATAAAGCTAACACAGGTGTTGGTTGAGAGTAGAGAGGCTATATACAGTAGCGAGGGTATAACAGTAGTGAAAGGAGGGGACTGAGCACACACCCCTGAGGGGCTCCAATGTTGAGGATCAGCGTGGCAGATGTGTTGCTACCTACCCTCACCACCTGGGGGCGGCCCGTCAGAATCAACAGAATCCCTGAAGAGGAGAGCTTGGGTTTTTGTGTGACCTTGGGGAAAGTCCATGTTGTGTTCTATTACCCTCTGTACCATGACTTGAGACATGTTCTGTTTATTAACATGTCTGGTGGTCACCCTGTTTTGGCTACAGGAGGTAACATGTCTAGTGGTCATCCTGAAGTGTTCTGGCTACAGGAGCTGAAATGTCTGGTGGTCATCCTGAAGATTTCTGGCTACAGGAGGTAACATGTCTGGTGGTCATCCTGAATTATCTGGCTACAGGATGTAGCATGTCTGGTGGTCATCCTGAATTATCTGGCTACAGGAGGTAACATGTCTAGTGGTCATCCTGATTTGGCTACAGGAGGTAACATGTCTAGTGGTCACCCTGGAAGTGTTCTGGCTACAGGATGAACACAGGCTGGAGCTCTTTTTCAGAAAGGGAGTCTTTGTCATTGCACAATTTATGTTAAACGCCTGGGGGAGAAGGTGAAGTATATTGTTTGTGTAGTGTGACAAGGTGAAAGCTGCACATTCTGTATGATTGACAAACATGCATTTAATTTGTTTACTGTAACATTTTTGTTTTGTGCTTTGTGCACACATACTTGATATGGTGTCTGCTATGGTGTCTGCTATGGTGTCTGCTATGGTGTCTGCTATGGTGTCTGATAAGCCCATACGGGCTGGGCACCAGTTGGTGTACGAAACGGAAAATCAAATAAAACAATCTATAAATCAATCGTATGACAGCTTTACCAGCTTTACCATGTGTTTTCCTACGGCTGGAGGAGTGTGGGATTGAATGGGGATGGATACAAGGAGGATGAATGCAGTCGGGTTAGAATGGGATTGTTGTGACTGTTGGTGTGTGTGTGTGTGTGTGTGTGTGTGTGTGTGTGTTTATGAGACAATAATGTATGCACGAGTCACAGATATGAGAGCATTGTAAGAGGAGTTTAGAGACAGTAATGTATGTAGATATGAGAGCATGGTAAAACCAGTATAGAGACAGTAATGTATGTAGATATGAGAGCATTGTAAGAGGAGAATAGAGACAGTGAAAGGCTATAAGTACTAGTAAATGTTATGTGTCGGGGACTGTACTGTGAGGATATCATTCTATGTGTCGGGGACTGTACTGTGAGGATATCATTCTATGTGTCGGGGACTGTACTGTGAGGATATCATTCTATGTGTCGGGGACTGTACTGTGAGGATATCATTCTATGTGTCGGGGACTGTACTGTGAGGATATCATTCTATGTGTCGTGTACTGTACTGTGAGGATATCATTCTATGTGTCGGGGACTGTACTGTGAGGATATCATTCTATGTGTCGGGACTGTACTGTGAGGATATCATTCTATGTGTCGGGACTGTACTGTGAGGATATCATTCTATGTGTCGTGGTACTGTACTGTGAGGATATCATTCTATGTGTCGGGACTGTACTGTGAGGATATCATTCTATGTGTCGGGACTGTACTGTGAGGATATCATTCTATGTGTCGGGACTGTACTGTGAGGATATCATTCTATGTGTCGGGACTGTACTGTGAGGATATCATTCTATGTGTCGGGACTGTACTGTGAGGATATCATTCTATGTGTCGGGACTGTACTGTGAGGATATCATTCTATGTGTCGGGACTGTACTGTGAGGATATCATTCTATGTGTCGGGACTGTACTGTGAGGATATCATTCTATGTGTCGGGACTGTACTGTGAGGATATCATTCTATGTGTCGGGACTGTACTGTGAGGATATCATTCTATGTGTCGGGACTGTACTGTGAGGATATCATTCTATGTGTCGGGACTGTACTGTGAGGATATCATTCTATGTGTCGGGACTGTACTGTGAGGATATCATTCTATGTGTCGTGGTACTGTACTGTGAGGATATCATTCTATGTGTCGGGACTGTACTGTGAGGATATCATTCTATGTGTCGTGGTACTGTACTGTGAGGATATCATTCTATGTGTCGGGACTGTACTGTGAGGATATCATTCTATGTGTCGTGGTACTGTACTGTGAGGATATCATTATATGTGTCGGGACTGTACTGTGAGGATATCATTCTATGTGTCGTGTACTGTACTGTGAGGATATCATTCTATGTGTCGTGGTACTGTACTGTGAGGATATCATTCTATGTGTTGTGTACAGTACTGTGAGGATATCATTCTATGTGTTGTGTACTGTACTGTGAGGATATCATTCTATGTGTCGTGTAATCAAAGAAATCAAGGAAAAATCACAAAATGTGAACTAATTTATCTCTCAACTATACTGTGCTATATACAAAGTAATGCATTTAATGTACGTGCATTCTTAAGTCATTGATAAAAAGGCCGAGCTTCTCCTATTGCTTGGCTTAAAAGGTACAGTATAATTACATAATAGTTACTAATGGACAAGGGCCATTCTGGTTACATTATAATGTCTAGTAGTTTGACTGAAGATCATTTTCCAGAGGACAGATTAGTTGACATTGTTCAGCAGCAGAGCCCAGAGACAGGCTTTCTGGGCATTCCGGTCCAGAACCAGGCTGCCTGGGTATTCCAGCCCAGAACCAGGCTGTCTGGGTGTTCCAGCCCAAGCCAGGCTGTCTGGGTGTTCCAGCCCAAGCCAGGCTGTCTGGGTATTCCAGGAAACACTGGCAGCTATTTACTTCTAAAAAATAGAGCCCAGAGATAATGCATCTTCTTATCTTTGTCCACAATGTCAATGAGATGACGTTGCTGAAAATGGACTGCGGTTGTGGAAGAAGTAGATAGGTTTGTGATACTGCTGAAGGACTTAGATAGGACATGGCACCATCAGGTGACCATTTAGGGAAGTAGAGAACAGACCGTGGCACCATCTGGTGACCATTTAGGGAACTAGCGAACAGATCGTGGCACCATCTGGTGACCATTTAGGGAACTAGCGAACGGATCGTGGCACCATCTGGTGACCACTTAGGAACTAGCTTAACGGATCGTGGCACCATCAGGTGACCATTTAGGAACTAGCAAACAGATCGTGTCACCATCTGGTGACCATTTAGGGAACTAGCAAACGGATAGTGGCACCATCAGGTGACCATTTAGGGAACTAGCGAACAGATCATGGCACCATCAGGTGACCATTTAGGGAACTAACGAACAGATCGTGGCACCATCTGGTGACCATTTAGGAACTAGCGAACAGATCGTGGCACCATCAGGTGACCATTTAGGAACTAAGGAACAGATCGTGGCACCATCTGGTAACCATTTAGGAACTAGCGAACAGATCGTGGCACCATCTGGTGACCATTTAGGAACTAGTGAACAGATCGTGGCACCATCTGGTAACCATTTAGGGAACTAGTGAACAGATCGTGGCACCATCAGGTGACCATTTAGGGAACTAGCGAACGGATCGTGGCACCATCTGGTGACCATTTAGGGAACAAGCGAACAGATCGTGGCACCATCAGGTGACCATTTAGGGAACTAGCGAATTGATCGTGGCACCATCTGGTGACCATCTGGTGACCATTTAGGGAACTAGGGAACAGATTTTGGCACCATCAGGTGACCATTTAGGGAACTAGCGAACAGACCGTGGCACCATCAGGTGACCATTTAGGGAACTAGCGAACAGATTGTGGCGTTGGAATGGAGTTTTCAGCTGATGAGCCAAATATTTTTTGACGAACGAGGAGAGGAAAAAGTCAATTTAACATACATTGGACTATCGTCACTGTTAAAATATGTAATATATCTAACGTATCTATCTGATATATAATGTATCTAATGTATCTATCTGATATATAATGTATCTAACGTATCTATCTGATATCTAATGTATCTATCTGATATATAATGTATCTAACGTATCTATCTGATATATAATGTATCTAACGTATCTATCTGATATATAATGTATCTAATGTAGCTATCTGATATATAATGTATCTAACATATCTATCTGATATATAATGTATCTAATGTATCTAGCTGATATATAATGTATCTAATGTATCTATCTGATATATCATGTATCTAACGTATCTATCTGATATATAATGTATCTAATGTATCTATCTGATATATCATGTATCTAATGTATCTATCTGATATATAATGTATCTAATGTATCTATCTGATATATAATTTATCTAATGTATCTATCTGATATATAATGTATCTAATGTATTTATTTTATATAAAAAACAATGGTTCAGGTATACATTAAAACGGACAGGGGGCATTCATTCAACCCTCATGTCTACGAATCTGTCACGACTGTTAATCAGATACGCAGGATCCCCTTCCAATCATTAAAATGTATCTGGCAAAACCAATAACACACCACGCAGCATCAATGAGATTCCACTAACAGGAAATAGGAACAACGTAGCTTTGCTTGCCAATCACTTTGGCTGCTGTGAATATGAAGAACAGAATTAATGAGAGTTGTTCTAGGACGGAGACAGAGAGCCGGTAGTTTTCTCAAACCGAAGGTGAACTGCTGTATCTGTGCTGCCTGGTGGCCACAAAGTTTGAAAGAAATTCATTGATCTGAATATTGCATTTTGTTCCCAGGCAGGCAGTTCTACTTTAGTGTGGTGGTGATGAGGATGTGTGGCTGAGTGGGTTTCCTCCCACGGGAATTCAACAGCACTGGCGTCCCAAATAGCTGCTTATTCCCTACTACAAGCAAGTACTGCACTATATAAGTAATACCTATAGGCTGTACTGTAGTTGTGCTGAGGTTGTGAGTCAGCAGTGTTCCTCCCTGTGGGGATATTTAATCACTGGGGACCCTGCTGGCTCTGCCTGGCTAAGTGCTAAATGGCACCCTATTCCCTACATAGAAATCAAATGGCACCCTATTCCCTACATAGAAATCAAATGGCACCCTATTCCCTACATAGAAATCAAATGGCACCCTATTCCCTACATAGACATCAAATGGCACCCTATTCCCTACATAGAAATCAAATGGCACCCTATTCCCTACATAGAAATCAAATGGCACCCTATTCCCTACATGGTGCAAAACTTTTCAATAGCATAATTGAATACTAGCACAGGTCTCAGGGGAGACCAAACCGGGGGATATGGGGGCAAGGTGGTTAGCATGGTCTGTGTCACAAATTACACCCTATTCCCTATATAGAGCACTCGTTTTGAGTGCTCTGGTCAAAAGTAGTGCACTATATAGGGAATAGGGTGTCATTTGGGACGTGTACCAGGATTGTCTTGGTTTAAGTGTGGTTGATGTGGTTGCCTAGGACAATGAAATAGCCAGCTTTCTCGGCGTGGCCACAAGAAGACGATCAGCCGCCATGTTGGACTGAGATCTGGCTGCGCGTCCCAAATAGCCGCAAATTGCCTTTATATATAAATCATATAGCACCATATTCCCTTTATATATAAATCATATAGCACCATATTCCCTTTATATATAAATCATATGGCACCATATTCCCTTTATATATAAATCATATAGCACCATATTCCCTTTATATATAAATCATATGGCACCATATTCCCTTTATATATAAATCATATAGCACCATATTCCCTTTATATATAAATCATATAGCACCATATTCCCTTTATATATAAATCATATGGCACCATATTCCCTGTATATATAAATCATATAGCACCATATTCCTTTATATATAAATCATATAGCACCATATTCCTTTATATATAAATCATATAGCACCATATTCCCTTTATATATAAATCATATAGCACCATATTCCCTTTATATATAAATCATATGGCACCATATTCCCTTTATATATAAATCATATGGCACCATATTCCCTTTATATATAAATCATATAGCACCATATTCCCTATTTATACAAATCAAATGGTACCATATTCCCAATATATATAAATCACATAGCACCAAATACCCTAAAAATATAAATAATATAGCACCATATTCCCTATATATATAAATCATATAGCACAATATTCCCTATATATAAATTATATGGCACTGTTTTCCCTATATAAATAAATCATATGGCACCATATTCCCTTTTTATAAATCATATGGCACCATATTCCCTATATATATATATATATATATATATATATATATATATATATATATATATATATATATATATATATATATATATATAAATCATATAGCACCATATTCCCTATATATAAATCATATGGCACCATATTCCTTATATATAAATCATATGGCACCATATTCCCTGTATATAAATCATATAACACCATATTCCCTATATATAAATCATATGGCACCATATTCCCTGTATATAAATCATATAACACCATATTCCCTATATATAAATCATATAGCACCATATTCCCTATATATAAATCATATGGCACTATTTTCCCTATATATAAATCATATGGCACCATATTCCCTTTATATAAATCATATGGCACCATATTCCCTATATATAAATCATATGGCACAATTTTCCCTTCATATAAATCATATGGCACTATTTTCCCTTCATATAAATCATATGGCACCATTTTCCCTTTATATCAATCATATGGCACCATTTTCCCTATATATAAATCATATGGCACCATTTCCCCTATATATAAATCACATACCACCATTTTCCCTATATATAAATCGTATGGCACCATTTTCCCTATATATAAATCATATGCCACCAGTTTCCGTATATACAAATCAAATCATATCAAAGTGTATTTGTCAAATACAACAGGTGTAGACCTTACAGTGAAATACTTACTTTACTTACAGGCTCTAACCAACAGTGGAATTTACAAAAATAGTACAAACATAGATATTAGCAATAGATAAGTAAAGAATTTCAAAAACAACAGTAAAAAGACAGTGAAAAATAAGCGAGGCTATATACAGTAGCAAGGCTATATACAGTAGCGAGGCTATATACAGTAGCGAGGCTATATACAGTTTTTTTTTTATTTCTATTTATTTATTTAACATTTATTTAACCAGGTAGGCAAGTTGAGAACAAGTTCTCATTTACAACTGCGACCTGGCCAAGATAAAGCAAAGCAGTTCGACACATACAACAACACAGAGTTACACATGGAGTGAAACAAACATACAGTCAATAATACAGTAGGAAAAAAAACAAATCTATATACAATGTGTGCAAATGAGGTAGGATAAGGAACATAAGGCAATAAATAGGCCATGGTGGCAAAGTAACTACAGTATAGCAATTTAACACTGGAATCGTAAATGTGTAGTAGATGAATGTGCAAAGTAAAAATACTGGGGTGCAAAGGATCAAGATAAATAAATGACTATGGTAGGGGACCAGGTAGTTGGTTGGGCTATGTACAGGTGCAGTGAACTGTGAGCTGCTCTGACAGCTGGTGCTTGAAACTAGTGAGGGAGATAAGTGTCTCCAGTTTCAACGATTTTTGTAGTTCGTTCCAGTCATTGGCAGCAGAGAACTGGAAGGAAAGGCGCCAAAAGAGGAATTAGCTTTGGGGGTGACCAGTGAGATATACCTGCTGGAGCGAGTGCTACGGGTGGGTGCTGCTATGGTTACCAGCGAGCTGAGATAAGGCGGGGCTTTACCTAGCAGGGACTTGTAGATGACCTGGAGCCAGTGGGTCTGGCGACGAGTGTGTAGCGAGGGCCAGCCGACTAGAGCATACAGGTCGCAGTGGTGGGTAGTATATGGGGCTTTGGTGACAAAGCGGATGGCACTGTGATAGACTGCATCCAGTTTGCTGAGTAGAGTGTTGGAGGCTATTCTAGGTCAGAGCCGCCAGGGTAGTGATGCTAGTCGGGCGGGCGGGTGCAGGCAGCGAATGGTTGAAAAGCATGCATTTGGTTTTACTAGCGTTTAAGAGCAGTTGGAGGCCACGGAAGGAGTGCTGAATGGCATTGAAGCTTGTTTGGTGGTTAGTTAACACAGTGTCCAAAGAAGGGCCAGAAGTATACAGAATGGTGTCGTCTGCATAGAGGTGGATCAGAGAATCACCAGCAGCAAGAGCAACATCATTCATGTATACAGAGAAGAGTGTCGGCCCAAGAATTGAACCCTGTGGCACCCCCATAGAGACTGCCAGAGGCCCGACAACAGGCCCTCCGATTTAACACACTGAACTCTGTCGGCAAAGTAGTTGGTGAACCAGGCGAGGCAATCATTAGAGAAACCAAGGCTGTTGAGTCTGCCGATAAGGATGTGGTGATTGACAGAGTCGAAAGCCTTGGCCAGGTCAATGAAGCTTTCCAATCTTTTGGGTTCTCGGATGACACCAAAGAGAGGTTGAGCAGACTGGTAATAGGAGTTGCAACAATGGCAGCAGATAGTTTTAAAAGAGAGGGTCCAGATGATCTAGTCCAGCTGATTTGTACGGGTCCAGATTTTGCAGCTCTTTCAGAACATCTGCTATCTGGATTTTGGTGAAGGAGAAGCTGGGAAGGCTTGGACAAGTAGATGCAGGGGGGGCGGAGCTATTGGCCGGGGTTGGGGTAGCCAGGAGGAAAGCATGGCCAGCCGTAGAGAAATGCTTGTTGAAGTTTTCGATTATCATGGATTTGTCGGTGGTGACCGTGTTACCTAGCCTCAGTGCAGTGGGCAGCTAGGAGGAGGTGCTATTGTTCTCCATGGACTTGACAGTGTCCCAAAACTTTTTGGAGTTAGAGCTACAGGATGCAAATTTCTGTTTGAAAAAGCTAGCCTTTGCTTTCCTGACTGATTGCGTGTATTGGTTCCTGACTTCCCTGAACAGTTGCATATCGCGGGGACTATTCGATGCAATAGCAGTCCGCCACAGGATGTTCTTGTGCTGGTCAAGGGCAGTCAGGTCTGGAGTGAACCAAGGGCTGTATCTGTTCTTAGTCCTACATCTTTTGAAAGGGGCATGCTTATTTAAGATGGTGAGGAAGTTGCTTTTAAAGAACGACCAGGCATCCTCGACTGACGGAATGAGGTCAATATCCTGCCAGGATACCCGGCCAGGTCGATTAGGAAAGGCCTGCTCGCAGAAGTGTTTTAGGGAGCGTTTGACAGTGATAAGGGGTGGTTGTTTGACCGCGGGCCCATAGCGGATGCAGGCAATGAGGCAGTGGTCGCTGAGATCCTGATTGAAAACAGCAGAGGTGTATTTGCAGGGCAAGTTGGTCAAGATAATGTCTATGAGGGTGCCCATGTTTACAGATTTAGGATTGTAACTGGTGGGTTCCTTGATGATTTGTGTGAGATTGAGGGCATCTAGCTGAGATTGTAGGACTGCCGGTGTGTTAAGCATATCCCAGTTTAGGTCACCTAACAGAACGAACTCTGAAGATAGATGGGGGGCAATCAATTCACATATGGAGTCCAGGGCACAGCTGGGAGCTGAGGGGGGTCTATAGCAGGCGGCAACAGTGAGAGACTTATTTCTGGAGAGATTAATTTTTTGAATTAGAAGTTCGAACTGTTTGGGCATAGATCTGGAAAGTATGACAGAACTATGCAGGCTATTTCTGCAATAGATTGCAACTCCTCCCCCTTTGGCAGTTCTATCTTGGCGGAATATGTTGTAGTTGGGTATGGAAATCTCCGAATTTTTGGTGGCCTTCCTAAGCCAGGATTCAGACACGGCCAGGACATCAGGGTTGGCGGAGTGTGCTAAAGCAGTGAGTAAAACAAACTTAGGGAGGAGGCTTCTAGTGTTAACATGCATGAAACCAAGGCTTTTACGGTTACAGAAGTCAACAAAAGAGAGTGCCTGGGGCCTGGGAATAGGTGTGGTGCTGGGGGCTACAGGGCCTGGGTTTACCTCCACATCACCCGAGGAACAGAGGAGGAGCAGGATGAGGGTACGGCTAAAGGCTATCAGAACAGGACGTCTAGTGCGTTGGGAACAGAGAATGAAAGGAGCAGATTTCTGGGCTTGGTAGAATAGATTCAGGGTATAATGTGCAGACAGGGGTATGGCGGGGTGAGAGTACAGTGGAGGTAGGCCCAGGCACCGAGTGATGATAAGAGTGGTTGCATCTCTGGAGGTGCTGGTAAAACTGGGTGAGGTCACCACATGTGTGGGAGGTGGGACAAATGAGGAATCTGAGGCATGTATAGTGGGCCTAGGGGCTCCACTGTAAACTAACACAATGATAACTACCCTAAACAACAGTAAACAGGGCATATTGACACTTGAGAGAGACATAAAGCAAGGCATAAAGCTAACACAGGTGTTGGTTGAGAGTAGAGAGGCTATATACAGTAGCGAGGGTATAACAGTAGTGAAAGGAGGGGACTGAGCACACACCCCTGAGGGGCTCCAATGTTGAGGATCAGCGTGGCAGATGTGTTGCTACCTACCCTCACCACCTGGGGGCGGCCCGTCAGAATCAACAGAATCCCTGAAGAGGAGAGCTTGGGTTTTTGTGTGACCTTGGGGAAAGTCCATGTTGTGTTCTATTACCCTCTGTACCATGACTTGAGACATGTTCTGTTTATTAACATGTCTGGTGGTCACCCTGTTTTGGCTACAGGAGGTAACATGTCTAGTGGTCATCCTGAAGTGTTCTGGCTACAGGAGCTGAAATGTCTGGTGGTCATCCTGAAGATTTCTGGCTACAGGAGGTAACATGTCTGGTGGTCATCCTGAATTATCTGGCTACAGGATGTAGCATGTCTGGTGGTCATCCTGAATTATCTGGCTACAGGAGGTAACATGTCTAGTGGTCATCCTGATTTGGCTACAGGAGGTAACATGTCTAGTGGTCACCCTGAAGTGTTCTGGCTACAGGATGAACACAGGCTGGAGCTCTTTTTCAGAAAGGGAGTCTTTTGTCATTGCACAATTTATGTTAAACGCCTGGGGGAGAAGGTGAAGTATATTGTTTGTGTAGTGTGACAAGGTGAAAGCTGCACATTCTGTATGATTGACAAACATGCATTTAATTTGTTTACTGTAACATTTTTGTTTTGTGCTTTGTGCACACATACTTGATATGGTGTCTGCTATGGTGTCTGCTATGGTGTCTGCTATGGTGTCTGCTATGGTGTCTGATAAGCCCATACGGGCTGGGCACCAGTTGGTGTACGAAACGGAAAATCAAATAAAACAATCTATAAATCAATCGTATGACAGCTTTACCAGCTTTACCATGTGTTTTCCTACGGCTGGAGGAGTGTGGGATTGAATGGGGATGGATACAAGGAGGATGAATGCAGTCGGGTTAGAATGGGATTGTTGTGACTGTTGGTGTGTGTGTGTGTGTGTGTGTGTGTGTGTGTTTATGAGACAATAATGTATGCACGAGTCACAGATATGAGAGCATTGTAAGAGGAGTTTAGAGACAGTAATGTATGTAGATATGAGAGCATGGTAAAACCAGTATAGAGACAGTAATGTATGTAGATATGAGAGCATTGTAAGAGGAGAATAGAGACAGTGAAAGGCTATAAGTACTAGTAAATGTTATGTGTCGGGGACTGTACTGTGAGGATATCATTCTATGTGTCGGGGACTGTACTGTGAGGATATCATTCTATGTGTCGGGGACTGTACTGTGAGGATATCATTCTATGTGTCGGGACTGTACTGTGAGGATATCATTCTATGTGTCGGGACTGTACTGTGAGGATATCATTCTATGTGTCGGGACTGTACTGTGAGGATATCATTCTATGTGTCGGTACTGTACTGTGAGGATATCATTCTATGTGTCGGGACTGTACTGTGAGGATATCATTCTATGTGTCGGGACTGTACTGTGAGGATATCATTCTATGTGTCGGGACTGTACTGTGAGGATATCATTCTATGTGTCGGGACTGTACTGTGAGGATATCATTCTATGTGTCGTACTGTACTGTGAGGATATCATTCTATGTGTCGGGACTGTACTGTGAGGATATCATTCTATGTGTCGGGACTGTACTGTGAGGATATCATTCTATGTGTCGGGACTGTACTGTGAGGATATCATTCTATGTGTCGGGACTGTACTGTGAGGATATCATTCTATGTGTCGGGACTGTACTGTGAGGATATCATTCTATGTGTCGGGACTGTACTGTGAGGATATCATTCTATGTGTCGGGACTGTACTGTGAGGATATCATTCTATGTGTCGTGGTACTGTACTGTGAGGATATCATTCTATGTGTCGGGACTGTACTGTGAGGATATCATTCTATGTGTCGGGACTGTACTGTGAGGATATCATTCTATGTGTCGGGACTGTACTGTGAGGATATCATTCTATGTGTCGTGGTACTGTACTGTGAGGATATCATTCTATGTGTCGGGACTGTTACTGTGAGGATATCATTCTATGTGTCGGGACTGTACTGTGAGGATATCATTCTATGTGTCGGGACTGTACTGTGAGGATATCATTCTATGTGTCGTGGTACTGTACTGTGAGGATATCATTCTATGTGTCGGGACTGTACTGTGAGGATATCATTCTATGTGTCGGGACTGTACTGTGAGGATATCATTCTATGTGTCGGGACTGTACTGTGAGGATATCATTCTATGTGTCGGGACTGTACTGTGAGGATATCATTCTATGTGTCGGGGACTGTACTGTGAGGATATCATTCTATGTGTCGGGGACTGTACTGTGAGGATATCATTCTATGTGTCGGGGACTGTACTGTGAGGATATCATTCTATGTGTCGGGGACTGTACTGTGAGGATATCATTCTATGTGTCGTGTACTGTACTGTGAGGATATCATTCTATGTGTCGGGGACTGTACTGTGAGGATATCATTCTATGTGTCGTGTACTGTACTGTGAGGATATCATTCTATGTGTCGGGGACTGTACTGTGAGGATATCATTCTATGTGTCGTGTACTGTACTGTGAGGATATCATTATATGTGTCGGGGACTGTACTGTGAGGATATCATTCTATGTGTCGTGTACTGTACTGTGAGGATATCATTCTATGTGTCGTGTACTGTACTGTGAGGATATCATTCTATGTGTTGTGTACAGTACTGTGAGGATATCATTCTATGTGTTGTGTACTGTACTGTGAGGATATCATTCTATGTGTCGTGTAATCAAAGAAATCAAGGAAAAAATCACAAAATGTGAACTAATTTATCTCTCAACTATACTGTGCCATATACAAAGTACGTACTTAATGTACGTACTTAAGTCATTGATAAAAAGGCCGAGCTTCTCCTATTGCTTGGCTTAAAAGGTACAGTATAATTACATAATAGTTACTAATGGACAAGGGCCATTCTGGTTACATTATAATGTCTAGTAGTTTGACTGAAGATCATTTTCCAGAGGACAGATTAGTTGACATTGTTCAGCAGCAGAGCCCAGAGACAGGCTTTCTGGGCATTCCGGTCCAGAACCAGGCTGCCTGGGTATTCCAGCCCAGAACCAGGCTGTCTGGGTGTTCCAGCCCAAGCCAGGCTGTCTGGGTGTTCCAGCCCAAGCCAGGCTGTCTGGGTATTCCAGGAAACACTGGCAGCTATTTACTTCTAAAAAATAGAGCCCAGAGATAATGCATCTTCTTATCTTTGTCCACAATGTCAATGAGATGACGTTGCTGAAAATGGACTGCGGTTGTGGAAGAAGTAGATAGGTTTGTGATACTGCTGAAGGACTTAGATAGGACATGTTTGTGGTTCTGCTGGAGGACATAGATAGGTCATGTTTGTGGTTCTGCTGGAGGACTTAGATAGGTCATGTTTGTGGTACTGCTGGAGGACATAGATAGGTAATGTGTGTGGTTCTGCTGGAGGACGTAGATAGGTCATGTTTGTGGTTCTGCTGGAGGACGTAGATAGGTCATGTTTGTGGTTCTGCTGGAGGACTTAGATAGGTCATGTTTGTGGTACTGCTGGAGGACATAGATAGGTAATGTGTGTGGTTCTGCTGGAGGACGTAGATAGGTAATGTTTGATGTACTGCTGGAGGACATAGATAGGTCATGTTTGTGGTACTGCTGGAGGACATAGATAGGTCATGTTTGTGGTACTGCTGGAGGACGTAGATAGGTCATGTTTGTGGTTCTGCTGGAGGACATAGATAGGTCATGTTTGATGTACTGCTGGAGGACATAGATAGGTTATGTTTGTGGTACTGCTGGAGGACATAGATAGGTCATGTTTGTGGTACTGCTGGAGGACATAGATAGGTCATGTTTGATGTACTGCTGGAGGACATAGATAGGTCATGTTTGATGTACTGCTGGAGGACATAGATAGGTCATGTTTGATGTACTGCTGGAGGACATAGATAGGTCATGTTTGTGGTACTGCTGGAGGACATAGATAGGTCATGTTTGTGGTCCTGCTGGAGGACATAGATAGGTCATGTTTGTGGTACTGCTGGAGGACATAGATAGGTCATGTTTGTGGTCCTGCTGGAGGACATAGATAGGTCATGTTTGTGGTACTGCTGGAGGACATAGATAGGTCATGTTTGTGGTACTGCTGGAGGACATAGATAGGTTATGTTTGTGGTACTGCTGGAGGACATAGATAGGTCATGTTTGTGGTACTGCTGGAGGACATAGATAGGACATGTTTGTGGTACTGCTGGAGGACTTAGATAGGTCATGTTTGTGGTACTGCTGGAGGACATAGATAGGTCATGTTTGTGGTACTGCTGGAGGACATAGATAGGTCATGTTTGTGGTACTGCTGGAGGACATAGATAGGTTATGTTTGTGGTACTGCTGGAGGACATAGATAGGTCATGTTTGTGGTACTGCTGGAGGACATAGATAGGACATGTTTGTGGTACTGCTGGAGGACATAGATAGGTCATGTTTGTGGTACTGCTGGAGGACATAGATAGGTCATGTTTGTGGTACTGCTGGAGGACATAGATAGGTCATGTTTGTGGTCCTGCTGGAATATGTAGATAGGTCATGTTTGCTGTCTCCTCTTATCCAAAACAGAAACCTAGTAGGATTGTTCCACAGACAGAAACCTAGTTGGATTGTTCCACAAACAGAAACCTAGATGGATTGTTCCACAAACAGAAACCTAGTAGGATTGTTCCACAGACAGAAACTTAGTTGGATTGTTCCACAAACAGAAACCTAGATGGATTGTTCCACAAACAGATCCTTAGTTGGATTGTTTCAAAAACATAAACCTAGTTCGGTTGTTCCACAAACAGAAACCTACTTGGGTTGTTCCACAAACAGAAACCTAGATGGATTGTTCCACAAACAGAAACGTAGTTGTATTGTTCCACAAACAGATCCCTAGTTTGATTGTTCCACAACAGAAACCTATTAGGGTTGTTCCACAAACAGAAACTTACTTGGATTGTTCCATAAACAGATCCCTAGTTGGATTGTTCCACAAACAGAGACCTAGTTGGGTTGTTCCACAAACAGAAACCTAGTTGGGTTGTTCCACAAACAGAAACCTAGTTGAGTTATTCCACAAACAGAAACCTAGTTGGATTGTTCTACAAAAAGAGCCTTTAATGTCCCTTTGATATTTTAAGTAGAAATTGTGCACCAATATATTGCATTTTAATAGCCTGCTGTATTAAAAGTAAGTGCCCTTTAATATAGACCATATGGATAATTCAATCAAACTGATTCGTAACATGATTTAAGGCTTGCTAAAGTGCCAAAATTCCCCAAAATGCTCCAAGTTTCACCATAATTGTAAAGCTTAGTTATTTTGTTATTTTGTATTGACAAAGTCATTTCTGAAGATGATTATTTATTTAATGTGATTAGTGATTTATTTATGTCTGTCCCTCATTTTAAGGTCAACCCTGTTACGTGAACTGAACTCTTGTTTTAATATGGTGAAGTTATTTTTTTTAACTATAATAATAATAATAATAAAAACATTAAACATCTAATAGTAAAAATTTAACATTTTTAACAGGTGAGCTGGTTTTTCTCTTTTTGGCTATTTTCTGGTGTTTTGTGATGGAAAGCTGAGCAGATAAAGCATAACACGTCAACTCTGTAACTCAGACAGACATGCTAGGAATGTAAAAAAATATTTAAAGTACCAGTCAAAAGTTATGACACAGCTACTCATTCAAGGGTTTTTCTTTATTTTACTATATTCAACATTTTAGAATAATAGTAAAGACATCAAACCTATGAAATAACACATATTGAATCATGTAGTAACCAAACAAGTGTTAAACAAATCAAAATATATTTTAGGTTTTAGATTCTTCAAAGTAGCCACCCTTTGCCTTAATGACAGTTTTGAAAACTCTTGACATTCTCTCAACCAGCTTCATCTGCAATGCTTTTCCAACAGTCTTGAAGGAGTTCCCACATATGCTGAGCACTTGTTTGGCTGCTTTGGCTGCTTTTCCTTCACTCTGCGAACCTTCACTCTGCAGTTCAACTGTATCGCTGCAGAATGCTGTGGTAGCCATGCTGGTTAAGTATGCCTTGAATTCTAAATAAATGACTGATAGTGTCACTAATTACTGATAGCACCCCCACACTATCACACCTCCTCCTCCATGCTTCACAGTGGGAACCACACATGCAGAGATAATCCGTTCACCTACTCTGCGTCTCACAAAGACTTGGCGATTGGAACCAAAAAATCTCAAATTTGGACTCATCAGACCAAAGGACAGATTTCCACCGGTCTAATGTCCGTTGCTCTTGTTTCTTGGTCCAAGCAAGTCTCTTCTTCTTATTGGTGTCCTTTAGCAGTGGTTTCTTTGCAGCAATTCGACCATCAAAGCCTGATTCACGCAGTCTCCTCTGAACAGTCTGTTTCTTGAACTCTGTGAAGCATTTATCTGAGGTGCAGTTCATTCTAATGAACTTATCCTCTGCAGCAGAGGTAACTCTGGGTCTTCCTTTCCTGTGGCGGTCCTCATGAGAGCCAGTTTCATCATAGCGCTTGATGGTTTTTGCGACTGCTCTTGAAGAAACTTTCAAAGTTCTTGAAGGATTGACTGACCTTCATGTCTTAAAGTAATGATGGACTGTCGTTTCGCTTTGCTTATTTGAGCTGTTCTTGCCATAATATGGACTTGGTCTTTTATCAAATAGGGCTATCTTCTGTATACCACCCCTACCTTTTCACAACACAATTGATTGGCTCAAACGTATTAAGAAGGAAATAAATTCCCCTATTTAACAATTAACCAGGCACAGCTGTTAATTGAAATGCATTCCAGGTGACTACCTCATGAAGCTTGTTGAGAGAATGCCAAGAGTGTGCAAAGCTGTCATCAAGGCAAAGGGTGGCTACTTTGAACAAATGTTTAACACTTTTTTGGTTACTACATGATTCCATATGTGTTATTTCATAGATAATGTCTTCACTATTATTCTACAGTGTAGTAAAAATAAAGAAAAACCCTTGAATGAGTAGGTGTGTCCAAGCTTTTTGACAGGTACTGTATATTTTGTGAAGCTTGCATTCAATTGCCAACTCCCTGTTGCACACAACCAGCTTCCATTCCTCCAGTCACAAGGGGATTCATGGCAGATTTAAGAATAAATCATCAACCCTGTTAATTTATTTGGAACTTAGTATAGTATTTTTTATTTAACCTCTTGAGATGGTAAAAAGTGTTTTGTATGAAGTTGAACATGTGTTCTTTATGACAGAATGTCAAAATTAGGTGAAATGAAAAGTTCTCTTTTGACCAAGTTACACTTCTCAAAAGGCACCGAATTGGTGGAACGACCCAGTTAAGGAAGTCAGCAGTGTTTGTCATGGCGTGTCATTCTGCAGTGCACAAAGAAGAGTACGTGCAACAACACACACCCACACTAAGAAGAACCAAAGAGAACAACAACTAAGAAGAGGAAGGAAGGAAATGGAAACCGTCTGGGAATCAGATCTAAAAATGATTTTAAACCTATTTTTTTCCTTTTTTTTTCCTTTTTTTTTTTCGTGAACCCCAAAAAGCAAAGTGAGGTATGAATGTTTAACTAATATGAGGATTGTGTTGTGATCGGTTGTGCTTTTAGGGCCTAAGTGGTTTTTTTCTAAATAATTTTAGTATGTTGTGCTCTGATGATGAATAATTACTGAGATTCTCTCCTGCCCTCAGCTTGGCATGGCAGCAGCGAGGATGGCATCCCTATTGCCTATAGCGTACTACTTTTGACCAGACGCTCTGAGCTCTCCCACCAAGACCAAGATACTACTACATACTGTAGGCCTCTGGTCAAAAGTAGTGCACTTTATAGGGAATAGGGTGCCATTTGGAACGGACACAGTGGCCTGAATACCCATACTTGCATCCTAAATAGTAGGCCGTTTGAGTATGTGAATTTAATAGTATGTAACATTTAGAAAATCAAGTATACTTTAAATGCCCGGATGCCATACTCATGTTGGCTTTGACACCAGCTGATCATTTTATTTTTCTTATTTTTTATTTAACCTTTATTGAACTAGGCAAGTCAGTTAAGAACAAATTCTTATTTACAATGACGACCTACCAAAAGGCAAAAGAACGAGGGCTGGGATTAAAAATAACATATAAATATAGGACAAAACACACATCACGACAAGAGAGACATCACTACACTACATAAAGAGAGACCTAAGGCAACAACATAGCATGGCAGCAACACATGACAACACAGCATGTATGCAACACCACATGACAACAACATGGCAGCAGCACAACGTGTTAGCAACACAAAACATGGTACAAACAACAGCAGAAAGGCAAGAAGGTAAATACAACAAAACATCACACAAAGCAGCCACACATTTCAGTAAGAGTGTCCATGATTGAGTCTTTGAATGAAGAGATAAAACTCATATGGGGATCTGCTACTTACATCAACCAATAACGGGAAACAACACAATCGCGCATGACACATTCTTAGTATGCCAAAATAGAATGTCTTATAGTATGTGAATTTTTGAAAATCTATTATGGTTTAAATGCCAGGATGTTATACTCATCTCGGCTATTCTCTTCATCTACATTTTACATTTTAGTCATTTAGCACACACTCTTATCCAGAGTAACTTACAGGAGCATTTTGGGTTAAGTGCCTTGTTCAGGGACACATTCGACATTCATCTTAAGATAGCAGGAAGGGACAACCACATATCAGAGGCATAGTAACTACTTTATTGCGAAAAAGTGTACTTATCAGCAAAGTCAGAGGGAAGGCCAAGAGACCATAGGGGTCAGAGTGTTCGGGTTGGGGTTTGAGCATAGCCTGAAGGTAGGGAGGGGCAGTTCCTCTGTAGGCCAGTACCATGGTCTTGTAGTGGAAGCAAACTTTGACTGGAAGACAGTGGAGTGTGCGGAGGATCGAGGGTGACATGGGAGAACTTGGGAAGGTTGAAAACCAGGCGGGCTTCAGCGTTAAGTTGCAGAGAGCCCAGCCAACAGCCAGTTGCAGTAGTCTAGACGGGAGATGACAAGTGCCTGGATTAGGACCAGAGAAGGAGAAGGGAGGGGGTGGAGGATTTTAAGGAGGGAAAAGTGGGAAAAAGTTTCCTAGGGTTAAAGGTAGAAGCATGAAATTTAGAGTGGTAGAAAGTGGCTTTAGCAGCAGATACAGGGGAAGAGAAGGTAGAGAGGAGGGAAGGAAAGGATGATAGGTCCTCCGGAAGTTTAGTTTTCCTCCATTTTCGATCAGCTGCCCGCAGCCCTGGTCTGTAAGCTCGCAATGAGTAACTCAGCCACAGAGCAGGAGGGGAGGGCCAAGCCGTCCGAGAAAAAATGGGACAGTGCGAGTCAAAGGATGTGGAAAGGAAGAGGAGTAGGGTCGAAGAGAAAGAATCAGGAGACAGGAGGGAGAAGGATTTAGCAGAAGGTAGAGATGATAGGATAGAAGAGGAGAAAGTAGTGGGAGAGAGATGATCTGGGTAGGGGCTGAGTGGTTAAAGATGATATGATAGAAGAGGAGAGAGTAGTGGGAGAGAGAGACCATCTGGGTAGGGGCTGAGTGGTTAGAGATGATAGGATAGAAGAGAAGAGAGTAAAGAGAGAGCGACGATTGCGGCAGCGCATGACTTCTGGGTAGGGGCTGAGTGGCTAGGGTTGGAGGAAAAGGGGGACAGAAAATAAAATAAAGTAGTGATCAGAGATCTGCAGGGGGGTTGCAGTGAGATTAGTAGGTCTCCAGCCTCTAGTAAAGATAAGGTGAAGTGTATTGCCTGCCTTGTGAGTATTGAGGGGATTGGGTGAGGTCAAAAGAGGCAAGGAGGGGAAAGCGACAGTTGCAAAGAAATGAACCGAAGGCAGATTTTGGGAAGTTAAGTCGTCACAATGGGGGGGTCACAATGCAAAAAGTCCAGATAGTCATTTGATTACCTGTTCAGGAGTCTTATGGCTTGGGGGTAAAAACTAAGTCTGAGGACCTGTCACCTAAAGACTCTCAGACCATGAGAAACAATATTCTCTGGTCTGATGAAACCAAGATTGGTGAAGCATGGTGGTGGCAGCATCATGCTGTGGGGGAGTTTTTCACTGGCAGGGACTTGGAGACTAGTCAGGATCGAGGGAAAGATGAACGGAGCAAAGTACGGAGAGATCCTTGATGAAAACCTGCTCCAGAGTGCTCAGGACCTCAGACTGGGGCGAAGGTTCACCTTCCAACAGGACAACGACCCTAAGCACACAGCCAAGAAAACGAAAGAGTGGCTTCGGGACAAGTCTCTGAATGTCCTTGAGTGGCCCAGCCAGAACCCAGACTTCAACCCGATCAAACATCTCTGGAGAGACCTGAAAATAGCTGTGCAGCTACGCTCCCCATCCAACTTGACAGATATTGAGAGGATCTGCAGAGAAGAATGGGACAAACTGCACAAATACAGGTGTACCAAGCTTAAAAAATATATATAAGGAGGATGTCTTCCCTGTAACGCACAGCGTTGAGATTGCCTGCAATGACAAGCTCAGTCCGATGATGCTGTGACACACTGCCCCAGACCATGACGGACCCTCCACCTCCAAATCGATCCCGCTCCAGAGTACAGGCCTCGGTGTAAAGCTCATTCCTTCGGCGATCAACGCGAATCTGACCATCACCCCTGGTGAGACAAAACCGCGACTCGTCAGTGAAGAGCACTTTGTGCCCATAGGAGACGTTGTTGCTGGTGATGTCTGGTGAGGACCTGCCTTACAACAGGCCTACAAGCCCTCAGTCCAGCCTCTCTCAGCCTTTTGTGGACAGTCTGAGCACTGATGGAGGGATTGTGCGTTCCTGGTGTAACTCGGGCAGTTGTTGTTGCCATCCTGTACCTGTCCCGCAGGTGTGATGTTCGGGAAGTACCGATCCTGTGCAGGTGTTGTTACACGTGGTCTGCCACTGCAAGGACGATCAGCTGTCCGTCCTGTCTCCGTGTAGCGCTGTCTTAGGCGTCTCACAGTACGGACATTGCAATTTATTGCCCTGGCCACATCTGCAGTCCACATGCCGCCTTGCAGCATGCCTAAGGCACGTTCACGCAGATGAGCAGGGACCCTGGGTCTCTTTCTTTTGGTGTTTTTCAGAGTCAGTAGAAAGGCCTCTCTACTGTCCTAAGTTTTCCTAACTGTGACCTTAATTGCCTACCGTCTGTAAGCTGTTAGTGTCTTAATGACCGTTCCACAGGTGCATGTTCATTCATTGTTTATGGTTCATTGAACAAGCATGGGAAACAGTGTTTAAACCCTTTACAATGAAGATCTGTGAAGTTATTTGGATTTTTACGAATTATCTTTGAAAGACAGGGTCCTGAAAAAGGGATGGTTCTTTTTTTGCTGAGTTTACATTTGAAGAAATTGTCATTATGGGGTATTCTGTGTAGATTGATGAGGGGGAAAACATATATTTTAATCCATTTAAGAATAAGTCTGTAACGTAACAAAATGTGGGAAAAGTCAAGGGGTCTGAATACTTTCCAAATGCACAACTATAGCTGTGCACCGTATCAAACACAGTTTTCAGAACATGATGGTTAAATTAACCAATCAATAAATATATTAGTAGGCTGACTCTTTTTGGAAAGCCATTTCTATCACAGCACAGCATTTACAACATTTACTGTTGTTGCACAAAATGTTGTTATTTTTTTATGTTGATGTTTTCTGCTGGTTAACTGGCTGAGTAGGGCTCATCAGAGGTATAGATGGTTAACTAGCTGAATAGGGTTCCTCAGAGGTATAGATGGTTAACTAGCTGAATAGGGCTCATCAGAGGTATAGATGGTTAACTAGCTGAATAGGGCTCATCAGAGGTATAGATGGTTAACTAGCTGAATAGGGCTCATCAGAGGTATAGATGGTTAACTAGCTGAATAGGGCTCATCAGAGGTATAGATGGTTAACTAGATGAATAGGGTTCCTCAGAGGTATAGATGGTTAACTGGCTGAGTAGGACTCATCAGAGGTATAGATGGTTAACTAGCTGAATAGGGCTCATCAGAGGTATAGATGGTTAACTAGCTGAATAGGGCTCATCAGAGGTATAGATGGTTAACTAGCTGAATAGGGCTCATCAGAGGTATAGATGGTTAACTAGATGAATAGGGTTCCTCAGAGGTATAGATGGTTAACTGGCTGAGTAGGACTCATTAGAGGTATAGATGGTTAACTAGCTGAATAGGGCTCATCAGAGGTATAGATCGTTAACTGGCTGAATAGGGCTCATCAGAGGTATAGATGGTTAACTAGCTGAATAGGGCTCATCAGAGGTATAGATGGTTAACTAGCTGAATAGGGCTCATCAGAGGTATAGATGGTTAACTAGCTGAATAGGGCTCATCAGAGGTATAGATGGTTAACTAGATGAATAGGGCTCATCAGAGGTATAGATGGTTAACTAGATGAATAGGGCTCATCAGAGGTATAGATGGTTAACTAGATGAATAGGGCTCATCAGAGGTATAGATGGTTAACTGGCTGAATAGGGCTCATCAGAGGTATAGATGGTTAACTGGCTGAGTAGGGCTCATCAGAGGTATAGATGGTTAACTAGCTGAATAGGGCTCATCAGAGGTATAGATGGTTAACTAGATGAATAGGGCTCATCAGAGGTATAGATGGTTAACTGGCTGAATAGGGCTCATCAGAGGTATAGATGGTTAACTGGCTGAGTAGGGCTCATCAGAGGTATAGATGGTTAACTAGCTGAATAGGGCTCATCAGAGGTATAGATGGTTAACTAGCTGAATAGGGCTCATCAGAGGTATAGATGGTTAACTAGATGAATAGGGCTCATCAGAGGTATAGATGGTTAACTAGATGAATAGGGCTCATCAGAGGTATAGATGGTTAACTAGATGAATAGGGCTCATCAGAGGTATAGATGGTTAACTAGATGAATAGGGCTCATCAGAGGTATAGATGGTTAACTAGATGAATAGGGCTCATCAGAGGTATAGATGGTTAACTGGCTGAATAGGGCTCATCAGAGGTATAGATGGTTAACTGGCTGAATAGGGCTCATCAGAGGTATAGATGGTTAACTGGCTGAATAGGGCTCATCAGAGGTATAGATGGTTAACTGGCTGAGTAGGGCTCATCAGAGGTATAGATGGTTAACTAGCTGAATAGGGCTCATCAGAGGTATAGATGGTTAACTAGCTGAATAGGGCTCATCAGAGGTATAGATGGTTAACTAGATGAATAGGGCTCATCAGAGGTATAGATGGTTAACTAGCTGAATAGGACTCATCAGAGGTATAGATGGTTAACTAGATGAATAGGACTCATCAGAGGTATAGATGGTTAACTAGCTGAATAGGGCTCATCAGAGGTATAGATGGTTAACTAGCTGAATAGGGCTCATCAGAGGTATAGATGGTTAACTGGCTGAATAGGGCTCATCAGAGGTATAGATGGTTAACTGGCTGAGTAGGGCTCATCAGAGGTATAGATGGTTAACTAGCTGAATAGGGCTCATCAGAGGTATAGATGGTTAACTAGCTGAATAGGGCTCATCAGAGGTATAGATGGTTAACTAGATGAATAGGGCTCATCAGAGGTATAGATGGTTAACTAGCTGAATAGGACTCATCAGAGGTATAGATGGTTAACTAGATGAATAGGACTCATCAGAGGTATAGATGGTTAACTAGCTGAATAGGGCTCATCAGAGGTATAGATGGTTAACTAGCTGAATAGGGCTCATCAGAGGTATAGATGGTTAACTGGCTGAATAGGGCTCATCAGAGGTATAGATGGTTAACTGGCTGAGTAGGGCTCATCAGAGGTATAGATGGTTAACTAGCTGAATAGGGCTCATCAGAGGTATAGATGGTTAACTAGCTGAATAGGGCTCATCAGAGGTATAGATGGTTAACTAGATGAATAGGGCTCATCAGAGGTATAGATGGTTAACTAGCTGAATAGGACTCATCAGAGGTATAGATGGTTAACTAGATGAATAGGACTCATCAGAGGTATAGATGGTTAACTAGCTGAATAGGGCTCATCAGAGGTATAGATGGTTAACTAGCTGAATAGGGCTCATCAGAGGTATAGATGGTTAACTAGATGAATAGGGCTCATCAGAGGTATAGATGGTTAACTAGATGAATAGGGCTCATCAGAGGTATAGATGGTTAACTAGATGAATAGGACTCATCAGAGGTATAGATGGTTAACTAGCTGACTAGGGCTCATCACATGGTTGACGTGAAACATTGCTGGGACTGTTGTGAAGATTTAGTGTGTCTATAAGAAACACACACACACGCACGCACACACACACACACACACACACACACACACACACACACACACACACACACACGCACACAAACTTGTTTCCCTACAGTGGGACAGTAATGACCCGCTTTCTTGCTCTCTCTCTCTCTCTCTCTCTCTCTCTCTCTCTCTCTCTCTCTCCCCCTCCAGAGAAGTCATGACGTATATTCTAGGTGGGCAACGAGATGCAGTAAGCTGTCCATTTGATCATTACACAGTTTGAAGAGGGAAGCCTTCTGGCCGATGGAGTGTATCAGGACTTAGGGCAGAGAGAGAAAAAAAGACTAAATCTGCAGCCCAAATGGTCCCCTATTCCCTACATAGTGCACTACATTTGACCAGAATAGGGTGCCATCTCTATTTCTCTCTCTCTCTGTGCATGCTGGGAGTGTTTTGTAGTTGAGAGGCCATGTGGAGGGCTCTGTTCTTACTTATTTTCTTCATTCTTTCCTTGGTATTTTCTTTCAATATTTTATATTCTATTTGTCAACAGCATACAGCTCTCTCATCCTCAGAGGTAGGAGAGTATTGGGGGAACTCGACTGTAGTATCAGTGAGATGGAGATAGAGCTGGTGGGGCAAGGCAATGTAGGCCCCCAAGCTAATTTAACTGAAATACGTAGGGACCTGGGCAGTTTTGTCCAGGTTAAAGAAAAGGGAGCACTTGTTGTTCTCCATGCTCAAGGAGCTGGATGCTCCCAGCTCCCTCCTTCTTCTTTGGTATGGAAAAAACTAGTGGTGAAGCCGAGGGCATGCATTGTCTACAGCTGTCTGATGGGCGAGTGACCTCTGTGGTGGGAGAGATGCGGGAGCGAACTGTGGAGTTTTATACTGAGTTGTAAAAGGGCAGAACTGTGATCCGGTTTTGTTTGCAGATCTCCCTAAGCTCTCCCTGGCACTGAGGGTTGTCCCATGAACAGGCAGAGGCCGTAACCCAGATGTCCCCCGGGCCGTGCACTGGGGCTCGATGGACTGGATGGTTTTCAAAAAAATTCTGGGGAATAATAAATGGACTGGACTTCTTTTGCGTGTTGCGTGAGTGCGTCGGAGTAGGAAAGGTGCCGAAGAGCTGTCGTCGGGCGGTTCTGACTCTCCTGCCCAAGAAAGGGGGCTTGTGTAAACTTAAGAACTGGAGGCCTGTGGCATTGCTCTGTGCAGATTATAGATGTTTGCCAAGGTCCTCGCTAACAGACTGAAGTCCCATCTGGACTCCATAGTACACAAGGACCAGACATATTGTTTACGGGACGCTCAATCACGGACAACTTGTTCTTAATCAGGGACATGTTGGACTTGTCGAGAGGTTGTAATGTGAACTTTGGACTGGTCTCTTTCGATCAAGAGGACGCTTTTGATAGAGTGGACCAATGTGATGTCTGTGTTTGGGGAAAGGTTTTTGACCTGTGTGAAGCTGTTGTATGCTGGGGCATCATGTATGGTCAAGGTGGGAGGGGGGCTCATCAGGCCATTCTGGGTGAGGCGGGGCATTAGACAAGGATGCCCTCTATCGGAGCATTTATATACACTAGCCATTGAGCTCCTTTTTAGGCCTGCTACGCAGGAGACTGCAGGGAGTGTGCTGGACAGGCATGGGTGTGTTGACAGGTGGCACCTTAATTGGGGAGGATTGGCTCATAGTAATGGCTGGAACAGAATATATGGAATGATATTTAACACATCAAACGCGCTAGCGGGCCACTCCCGACACCAAATTCTAAATCCAAAAGTTGAATTATTAAACATTCATCAATATACAAGTGTTGCATAGCCATCAAAAACTCTGCTCTCTGCTTCTTGGCAATATCACAGTGTTGTCAGATTTCAAAAAGGCTTTACGGCGAAAGCACAACATTTGATTGTTTGAGGATAGCACATTTAATATTTATGTATTAGCATAAATTTATAAACCAGCGCGGGTCACACAAAACATATATCACAGCTAAAACAAATCCCTTACCTTTCGAAGAACTTCTGCTGAGGGCTTCCCAAGTGTCCAACGAAGACATCCAATGGTTCTTTTGTTAGAAAAAGTAATTTATTATATCCATAAATCTCTGTTTGGTTGGCGCGCGTTATGTTCAGAAAATCCAACGTCGAATCGCCCATTGAAACGTGAAGAGAACGCGTTCAAATATACCTATAAACTTTTCCTAAACAAATCAAAGACCAGTAATAATGCATCCTTAGCTATCCTTTTATGAATATAAGCGATAATATTTCACTCGGATGGTCACCTAAACGTTATATAAGTTAAATAAAGTGGGGTGCGCACCCAGTCTCGCGCCCGAGAAATCTTGTTGACATCTGAGCTCCCTTGACCTTTTCCTCTTCCTATCCATTCTGCTTACTGCTATCGCTTCCAGGCTTTGTATAAAGACTGTTGACATCTAGTGGAAGCCATAGGTACTGCAATCTTGGAGCTGGATTGCGTTGAAGTCAATGGGGAGAGTCTCAAACAGAGCAAAGGTCACAAAAAACTGCAATTCAGGATGGATTTTCCTCGGGGTTTTCACCTGCTATATCAGTTATGTTATACTCACAGACATTATGTTAACACTTTTAGAAACGTCAGAGTGTTTCCTATCCAATGGTACTAAGTATGTGTATATCCTATTTTCTGGGCCTGAGTGGCAGGAATTTTACTTTGGGCAAGCCAGACTCTCCAAAACCGTCACCTCTGCTGCCGCTCCCTAAGAAGTTAAAGACATATTTACCATGATAGAGCTACACAGCAGGGATCCTACCGCCTGGAGAAACACAGGACCAATCTTACAGTGATGGTTGGGCAGCACAGTGTACATACCAATTACAGAAGGCTATTAACTATGCTAACCCAGTGAAACTGCCCCTACGTGCCTCTGAATAATAATTTATTGTTCAGTCGATTGTCAGTAAATTATCATTTTAGTATTCAATGTCCATCACAATCAAATCATGTTTTTTATATCACCATAATCATTGGCTTGTTCTGAGCAACTGCAAAAGAGAGGGAAGGGGAGTTAGACAGCTAGGAATGTCCATCACACTCAGGTTCTTACGGCAACACAATGACTGACTGACTAACAAACAAACAAACTAACTTAACCCCAGGCAGAAATGACAAAATACATGAGAGAGAGAGAGAGAGGGAGAGGGAGAGAGGGAGAGGGAGAGGGAGAGGGAGAGAGAGAGAGAGAGAGAGAGAGAGAGGGAGAGGGAGAGGGAGAGATTGGGTGAAATATCACATTGTACCATTGTACCATGTACCATGACCTGTTGCCACAAGAAAAGGGCAAGCAGTGGAGAACACCATTGTAAATACAACACATATTTATCTTGATTGATTTTCCCTTTTGTACTATTTGCACATCATTACAACACGGTATATAGACATAATATGACATTTGAAATGTCTTTATTCTTTCTGAACTTTTGTAAGTGTAATGTTAACTGTACTTTTTTGTATTGTTTATTTCTGTGTCCTCATCATAACAACATCATCCTCTCCTGTTAAAGTAGAGGTTCTGTGTCCTCATCATAACATCATCCTCTCCTGTTAAAGTAGAGGTTCTGTGTCCTCATCATAACATCATCCTCTCCTGTTAAAGTAGAGGCGCTGTGTCCTCATCATAACAACATCATCCTCTCCTGTTAAAGTAGAGGTTCTGTGTCCTCATCATAACAACATCATCCTCTCCTGTTAAAGTAGAGGTTCTGTGTCATCATCATAACATCATCCTCTCCTGTTAAAGTAGAGGTTCTGTGTCCTCATCATAACATCATCCTCTCCTGTTAAAGTAGAGGCACTGTGTCCTCATCATAACAACATCATCCTCTCCTGTTAAAGTAGAGGTTCTGTGTCCTCATCATAACATCATCCTCTCCTGTTGAAGTAGAGGTGCTGTGTCCTCATCATAACATCATCCTCTCCTGTTAAAGTAGAGGTTCTGTGTCCTCATCATAACATCATCCTCTCCTGTTAAAGTAGAGGTGCTGTGTCCTCATCATAACATCATCCTCTCCTGTTCCTTTAACAACAGATTACTTTTTCACATGAAACTATTTTTACTATAATGTCCGGTTTTACTTTGTTACTCTGAAATAAAACCTTTGTGGTGAGATCTCTTCCTGGCCTGCTTTACAGACTAATTCATCAAGCCCTGGGACTGATCCAAATGGCTCCCTATTCCCTACATAGAGCACTACTTTATACCCACAGGGCTCTGGTCAAAAGTAGTGCACTATGTAGGACATAGGGTGCTATTTCAAGTTTTATTAGTCGTATGTACAGGATACATATGGTATATACCCTCAATACTCAAGTGGGGGACCGCAGACCGGATCCAGACCCAGAATGGGGTCAATACAGACCGCAGGTCCCGGAATATATACTGTATATATATTTATTTTTACTCAGTATCATTTTCTACCCCTGGTATCATATAAACACACATAAGACATGGAAGAATGCATTGAATTGCAGAAAATGAGCTTTAATACTGGAACATTTTCTCTCAGCCAAAAAGAAGAACAGTTTGAGGTCGCATGCGTTGTGAGGTGGGGGTTTGTTACTACGCCGATAAATGACATTATCCATCTGGACATTTGCCACCTAGGAAATTTGTGTGAACGGACTTTCTCAAATAGTGCTTGAGTACGCCTGGTATATACAGTATTACAGCCCCTGTAGTATAGATGGTAGTTAGACTACACCTCATTATCAGTAGTATCTCTCCCTCCTCAGAGCAGATGGTAGCTAAACTACACCTCATTATCAGTAGTATCTCTCCCTCCTCAGAGCAGATGGTAGTTAGACTGCGCCTCATTATCAGTAGTATCTCTCCCTCCTCAGAGCAGACGGTAGTTAGACTACACCTCATTATCAGTAGTATCTCTCCTTCCTCAGAGCAGATGGTAGTTAGACTACACCTCATTATCAGTAGTATCTCTCCCTCCTCAGAGCAGATGGTAGTTAGACTACACCTCATTATCAGTAGTATCTCTCCCTCCTCAGAGCAGATGGTAGTTAGACTACACCTCATTATCAGTAGTATCTCTCCCTCCTCAGAGCAGATGGTAGCTAAACTACACCTCATTATCAGTAGTATCTCTCCCTCCTCAGAGCAGATGGTAGTTAGACTACACCTCATTATCAGTAGTCTCTCTCCCTCCTCAGAGCAGATGGTAGTTAGACTACACCTCATTATCAGTAGTCTCTCTCCCTCCTCAGAGCAGATGGTAGTTAGACTACACCTCATTATCAGTAGTATCTCTCCCTCCTCAGAGCAGATGGTAGTTAGACTACACCTCATTATCAGTAGTATCTCTCCCTCCTCAGAGCCAACGGTAGTTAGACTACACCTCATTATCAGTAGTATCTCTCCCTCCTCAGAGCAGATGGTAGTTAGACTACACCTCATTATCAGTAGTATCTCTCCCTCCTCAGAGCAGATGGTAGTTAGACTACACCTCATTATCAGTAGTATCTCTCCCTCCTCAGAGCAGATGGTAGTTAGACTACACCTCATTATCAGTAGTATCTCTCCCTCCTCAGAGCAGATGGTAGCTAAACTACACCTCATTATCAGTAGTATCTCTCCCTCCTCAGAGCAGATGGTAGTTAGACTACACCTCATTATCAGTAGTCTCTCTCCCTCCTCAGAGCAGATGGTAGTTAGACTACACCTCATTATCAGTAGTCTCTCTCCCTCCTCAGAGCAGATGGTAGTTAGACTACACCTCATTATCAGTAGTATCTCTCCCTCCTCAGAGCAGATGGTAGTTAGACTACACCTCATTATCAGTAGTATCTCTCCCTCCTCAGAGCCAACGGTAGTTAGACTACACCTCATTATCAGTAGTATCTCTCCCTCCTCAGAGCAGATGGTAGTTAGACTACACCTCATTATCAGTAGTATCTCTCCCTCCTCAGAGCAGATGGTAGCTAAACTACACCTCATTATCAGTAGTCTCTCTCCTTCCTCAGAGCAGATGGTAGTTAGACTGCGCCTCATTATCAGTAGTATCTCTCCCTCCTCAGAGCAGATGGTAGTTAGACTACACCTCATTATCAGCAGTATCTCTCCCTCCTCAGAGCAGATGGTAGTAAGACTACACCTCATTATCAGTAGTCTCTCTCCCTCCTCAGAGCAGATGGTAGCTAAACTATACCTCATTATCAGTAGTATCTCTCCCTCCTCAGAGCAGATGGTAGTTAGACTACACCTCATTATCAGTAGTCTCTCTCCCTCCTCAGAGCAGATGGTAGTTAGACTACACCTCATTATCAGTAGTATCTCTCCCTCCTCAGAGCAGATGGTAGTTAGACTACACCTCATTATCAGTAGTATCTCTCCCTCCTCAGAGCCGACGGTAGTTAGACTACACCTCATTATCAGTAGTATCTCTCCCTCCTCAGAGCAGATGGTAGTTAGACTACACCTCATTATCAGTAGTATCTCTCCCTCCTCAGAGCCAACGGTAGTTAGACTACGCCTCATTATCAGTAGTATCTCTCCCTCCTCAGAGCAGATGGTAGTTAGACTACACCTCATTATCAGTAGTATCTCTCCCTCCTCAGAGCAGATGGTAGTTAGACTACACCTCATTATCAGTAGTATCTCTCCCTCCTCAGAGCAGATGGTAGTTAGACTACACCTCATTATCAGTAGTATCTCTCCCTCCTCAGAGCAGATGGTAGCTAAACTACACCTCATTATCAGTAGTATCTCTCCCTCCTCAGAGCAGATGGTAGTTAGACTACACCTCATTATCAGTAGTCTCTCTCCCTCCTCAGAGCAGATGGTAGTTAGACTACACCTCATTATCAGTAGTCTCTCTCCTCCTCAGAGCAGATGGTAGTTAGACTACACCTCATTATCAGTAGTATCTCTCCTCCTCAGAGCAGATGGTAGTTAGACTACACCTCATTATCAGTAGTATCTCTCCCTCCTCAGAGCCAACGGTAGTTAGACTACACCTCATTATCAGTAGTATCTCTCCCTCCTCAGAGCAGATGGTAGTTAGACTACACCTCATTATCAGTAGTATCTCTCCCTCCTCAGAGCAGATGGTAGCTAAACTACACCTCATTATCAGTAGTCTCTCTCCTTCCTCAGAGCAGATGGTAGTTAGACTGCGCCTCATTATCAGTAGTATCTCTCCCTCCTCAGAGCAGACGGTAGTTAGACTACGCCTCATTATCAGTAGTATCTCTCCCTCCTCAGAGCAGATGGTAGTTAGACTACACCTCATTATCAGTAGTATCTCTCCTTCCTCAGAGCAGATGGTAGTTAGACTACACCTCATTATCAGTAGTATCTCTCCCTCCTCAGAGCAGATGGTAGTTAGACTACACCTCATTATCAGCAGTATCTCTCCCTCCTCAGAGCAGATGGTAGTAAGACTACACCTCATTATCAGTAGTCTCTCTCCCTCCTCAGAGCAGATGGTAGCTAAACTATACCTCATTATCAGTAGTATCTCTCCCTCCTCAGAGCAGATGGTAGTTAGACTACACCTCATTATCAGTAGTCTCTCTCCCTCCTCAGAGCAGATGGTAGTTAGACTACACCTCATTATCAGTAGTATCTCTCCCTCCTCAGAGCAGATGGTAGTTAGACTACACCTCATTATCAGTAGTATCTCTCCCTCCTCAGAGCCGACGGTAGTTAGACTACACCTCATTATCAGTAGTATCTCTCCCTCCTCAGAGCAGATGGTAGTTAGACTACACCTCATTATCAGTAGTATCTCTCCCTCCTCAGAGCAGATGGTAGCTAAACTACACCTCATTATCAGTAGTCTCTCTCCCTCCTCAAAGGAAGAGAGAGTCCCAGAACTCCACCAGAGAGGACCTTTACCCCCCGGTGTTCTCAGAGGGATGTATCATTAGTGTTTGGCTTAGCGCTCTCTCAGTTATCTCTCTCCACTCTAAACTCCAAATTCGAATAAACGCGATCAAAGCTGGGCATCAACGGGTGAGTCAGTAAAACTGATAATCATTTTTAGGACTATAATTTCCTTCTCATATTGTAGCCTACAATACAATATACAGTGCCAGTCGAAAATTTGGACACACCTACTTCTTTATTTTTACTATTTTCTACATTGTAGAATAATAGTGAAAACATCAAAATGAAATAACAGATATGGAATCATGTAGTAACCAAAAAAGTGTAAAGTTCCCATATTTTGGGACCTTATTAGATTTGAAGTTATTTCGAGTTGCACCCCTCTCTCTATATCTCTCACAGAACTACAATGAGATTCACTTTCTATGATCTCTCTCCCTCTGCTCTGATAGCCTGCAACTCTCATCTCTCCAGCATTGCACTTCATCGTTTATTTCCTGATAGAATCACAGCTGTGCGAAGGGTTCTGGAGGAGCTGCAGCCTGATAAATGTTCTGGAGGAGCTGCAGCCTGATACATGTTCTGGAGGAGCTGCAGCCTGATACATGTTCTGGAGGAGCTGCAGCCTGATACATGTTCTGGAGGAGCTGCAGCCTGATACATGTTCTGGAGGAGCTGCAGCCTGATACATGTTCTGGAGGAGCTGCAGCCTGATACATGTTCTGGAGGAGCTGCAGCCTGATAAATGTTCTGGAGGAGCTGCAGCCTGATAAATGTTCTGGAGGAGCTGCAGCCTGATACATGTTCTGGAGGAGCTGCAGCCTGATACATGTTCTGGAGGAGCTGCAGCCTGATAAATGTTCTGGAGGAGCTGCAGCCTGATACATGTTCTGGAGGAGCTGCAGCCTGATACATGTTCTGGAGGAGCTGCAGCCTGATACATGTTCTGGAGGATCTGCAGCCTGATACATGTTCTGGAGGAGCTGCAGCCTGATACATGTTCTGGAGGAGCTGCAGCCTGATACATGTTCTGGAGGAGCTGCAGCCTGATACATGTTCTGGAGGAGCTGCAGCCTGATACATGTTCTGGAGGAGCTGCAGCCTGATACATGTTCTGGAGGAGCTGCAGCCTGATACATGTTCTGGAGGAGCTGCAGCCTGATACATGTTCTGGAGGAGCTGCAGCCTGATACATGTTCTGGAGGAGCTGCAGCCTGATACATGTTCTGGAGGAGCTGCAGCCTGATAAATGTTCTGGAGGAGCTGCAGCCTGATAAATGTTCTGGAGGAGCTGCAGCCTGATACATGTTCTGGAGGAGCTGCAGCCTGATACATGTTCTGGAGGAGCTGCAGCCTGATAAATGTTCTGGAGGAGCTGCAGCCTGATACATGTTCTGGAGGAGCTGCAGCCTGATACATGTTCTGGAGGAGCTGCAGCCTGATACATGTTCTGGAGGATCTGCAGCCTGATACATGTTCTGGAGGAGCTGCAGCCTGATACATGTTCTGGAGGAGCTGCAGCCTGATACATGTTCTGGAGGAGCTGCAGCCTGATACATGTTCTGGAGGAGCTGCAGCCTGATACATGTTCTGGAGGAGCTGCAGCCTGATACATGTTCTGGAGGAGCTGCAGCCTGATACATGTTCTGGAGGAGCTGCAGCCTGATACATGTTCTGGAGGAGCTGCAGCCTGATATATGTTCTGGAGGAGCTGCAGCCTGATACATGTTCTGGAGGAGCTGCAGCCTGATAAACGTTCTGGAGGAGCTGCAGCCTGATAAATGTTCTGGAGGAGCTGCAGCCTGATACATGTTCTGGAGGAGCTGTAGCCTGATAAATGTTCTGGAGGAGCTGCAGCCTGATACATGTTCTGGAGGAGCTGTAGCCTGATAAATGTTCTGGAGGAGCTGCAGCCTGATACATGTTCTGGAGGAGCTGCAGCCTGATACATGTTCTGGAGGAGCTGCAGCCTGATACATGTTCTGGAGGAGCTGCAGCCTGATACATGTTCTGGAGGAGCTGCAGCTTGATACATGTTCTGGAGGAGCTACAGCCTGATACATGTTCTGGAGGAGCTGCAGCCTGATACATGTTCTGGAGGAGCTGCAGCCTGATAAACGTTCTGGAGGAGCTGCAGCCTGATAAATGTTCTGGAGGAGCTGCAGCCTGATAAATGTTCTGTAGCCCAATAACAAGGCCTAGCCTACAGTCGGGAACGCGCAGAAAATCTGTCAGTGAACAAAACAGCAGGCAGCCAAAACAGGCCTTTCACAATATTTCAAATACAATAGTGGGAAAACCGAGGTTGGAAAGCAAATGGCTCTTACTGAAAAGAGAAGACTCTAATCTGTCAACTGTAGGCTTCCAAATGTTGTTTTAAAAAATACAAGAGAGAGAGAGGCTTTTAGCATTAGCGTATAGGCCATCACCAGCGATTGAGCTGGGCATCAACGGGTAAGTCAGTAAAACTGTTAATCATTTTTAGGACTATAATTTCCTTCTCATATTGTAGCCTACAATACAATATACAGTGCCAGTCGAAAGTTTGGACACACCTACTTCTTTATTTTTACTATTTTCTACATTGTAGAATAATAGTTAAAACGTCAAAATGAAATAACAGATATGGAATCATGTAGTAACCAAAAAAGTGTAAAGTCCCCATATTTTGGGACCTTATTAGATTTGTTTTATTCGATTCAGTCTGGTATGAAAACAGTAGCTCCTATCTACAAAAGCAGGGTGTCTTTGGTGTGACTTACTACCAAATATGGGCATACGAATGCATAAGGGAGGCTGAGCCGATGACCTCATTTCAAGATGGCTGCTACCTACATTCCGGTTAGCATTGTGGAGCATAAACAACATAAAGACAGAAGAGGTAGATTTACATGGAAAGCCGGGATTCCACAGATGATTATGTCTTATTTGTCTGCCTGTGACCTACTGTTATTGATCACCAGCCCCCCTGACAGTCAACATGTTTATTTTACACAACGTTTTCACCAAACAGCAAACATCTTACAAGGTAATCTTCAATTTGGTCTGTGTTTGAATCTATAGCTACATGGAGGGGGTATCAAATGAATCTTTAGGTTGGTAGGAACAAATCTAATCTAACCATATGACTGAATGGAAACATCGAATGTCCACCGAGTGACTATATCTTTGCGTATAAAAAATATGACGTTGCTTGCTTACGCGCTGTAGGCATCCATTACACAGGGGAGTGGCTACTACGGCACCTTGAAAGTCTTGTAGCCAATGAGATGAGCTTTCCAGAGATATGCAGTTGACCTGGGTGGGACAAAAGCAAGGCCTAGAACCTTTTATACATAATGCAAACTATTGCTACCTGGCTCAGAGACGAGACGCACCGAGCACACTACATTACATTGTAAACAGATTTAATCGTTTTAACTTCATCGCTTTAGCATAAAAGATTGCTTCTCAAGGGAGAAAAAAGGTTAAACTAAAGCTATATCGAACAGGAAGCAAAACAAAAAAGGCAGCTATGAATAAGTATACCGACATAGAAGCTTTGAATAAAATACTGGTCGGACTCCGATCAGGGGAGCGATTTGGACAACGAGGATTTCGAATCGGCCGACAAAGATTTCTTTCTAGAAGGATTGGATCCACTTTTAGATCTGCAAGTACATTATTTTCAAAACTTTATAAAATAATTTACTAGATAGATTTCGTTTTTTATAAGTTGTCTGCTTTTTTGTGCTTTGGATTTAGTTGACATAGGCCTATGTAACAAGACATTTCAACGTTATATTATTCCAAAGTAGTTATTGTCTATGTTACATATTAGTTTCATCCTTGTAACTTTGGAGAGGCCACTAAACTCTCAGGGCCATTGGAGAGGCCACTAAACTCTCAGGGCCATTGGAGGGGCCACTAAACTCTCAGGGCCATTGCAGGGGCCACTAAACTCTCAGGGTTGTGTTTCTCACCTCTGCCTTCCAAAATGCTACTGTTTGCATTGTGTGTGTCCTTCACACCTTATATGTGAGTCACTGTACAGATAACGTTTAGGCTTGGTGTTTTAACATTATAGTAATGTTGTTTTGTAAATTTAGTCAACTGTATTTCTGTGTGTCTTACAACAATATACCCCTTTATTTAATTCACCACAGAGTGGAGGATGCAGAGCATTTGGATGATGCCGTTTGAGAGCCACCCTTCCCCAGCTAGCGCCCCCCGCTGGTCATTGTCCCCGCCCCCCCACTGCTATGTCAATCACCCCATCTGATGGTTCGACATCCACTTTTCATAGACCTCTTAAAAAAGAAAATAGGGGCTTGTGGCACCATTGGTCCTAACAGAATCGGTTTCGCCAAGACCAAGGTAAAGGACATGACAAAGACAGCGGAGATGGGGACCGTACGTTGGATCAGGACTAACAAGCTGCTGTTTGTGATATGGAAACACACTAGGGAAGTACCCATGCTCACAGCATTTGTGCAGTATTATGGGGCTTTCAAGACAACTGGGAACTCTGGAGGGGTGAGGTCAAAACATGACGTCAGTGATCTTCAGGTCGGAAAGTCGGAGCTCTTGAAAGAGGCTATCTGCACCTGCTGCCGTTTTAACCCTCAACACGGATAAGTTTCCCAGATGCCAGGATGATTAGGAACAATGAGGGTTTTGTTCTGTTCCTCCAGGCTATCTCTACCTCGGTCACACGCGCCACATCTAGTCTATCTCGGGTCACACCCACCACATCTATGCTGTAGTCATATTTCAACTGTCAGCTCAAGCCCCAGAGGCCCAACTCAGTCCCATAGAGAAGGATGAGAGAGTTACTCATCAAAGCTAATCGATGCATAAACAGTATTATAACATCATCTTGTAATTTTTTTCACCCACAATTTCCCATTTATCTAAAGTCAGAGATATCCGAGTTCGCAGTTGTTTCGAATGCGGCATTAAAAAAAAAATTATGACAAGGTCTCCAGTCATGTAAACTGACGTAGAATTGCATGAAATGCTTTTATATAAAGGCCTGGAATTTCCCGGACCCTAGGCAAGGAAAAATGTTTCCCATGTGTACAAATTCTGTAAGTTTCTCAACTCTAAAGGTGATATTGTTTTATTTATCTCTCATTCATACGGTTCCTCAGAGTTCCCCAGGTCACCCACATCTTGAGCATACTTTTTGTTCAGGGACTTCCTGATTTACAAGTTAAGCACTGAGTACTTTTGACTAGGGTCCTTGTAAAACGTAGCGCACCGTATAGGGAACAGGGAACCATTTTTTATTTTTCTCTGTGAACCCATTTCCTCTCTACAATAGATAAACCACAACCAGACTGCCAGGACTAAACACTCCTCTCGAACAACACTGGCCTTCTCCTCTCCAACAACACTGGCTTTCTCTTCTCCTCTCCTCTCCTCTCCAACAACACTGGCCTTCTCTTCTCCTCTCCAACAACACTGACCTTCTCTTCTCCTCTCCAACAACACTGGCCTTCTCTTCTCCTCTCCTCTCCTCTCCAACAACACTGGCCTTCTCTTCTCCTCTCCTCTCCAACAACACTGGCCTTCTCTTCTCCTCTCCTCTCCAACAACACTGGCCTTCTCTTCTCCTCTCCAACAACACTGACCTTCTCTTCTCCTCTCCAACAACACTGGCCTTCTCTTCTCTTCTCCTCTCCAACAACACTGGCCTTCTCTTCTCCTCTCCTCTCCAACAACACTGGCCTTCTCTTCTCCTCTCCAACAACACTGACCTTCTCTTCTCCTCTCCAACAACACTGGCCTTCTCTTCTCCTCTCCTCTCCTCTCCAACAGCACTGGCCTTCTCTTCTCCTCTCCAACAACACTGGCCTTCTCTTCTCCTCTCCTCTCCAACAACACTGGCCTTCTCTTCTCCTCTCCTCTCCAACAACACTGGCCTTCTCTTCTCCTCTCCTCTCCTCTCCAACAACACTGGCCTTCTCTTCTCCTCTCCTCTCCAACAACACTGGCCTTCTCTTCTCCTCTCCTCTCCAACAACACTGGCCTTCTCTTCTCCTCTCCTCTCCTCTCCAACAACACTGGCCTTCTCTTCTCCTCTCCAACAACACTGGCCTTCTCCTCTCCTCTCCTCTCCAACAACACTGGCTTTCTCCTCTCCTCTCCTCACCAACAACACTGACCTTCTCTTCTCCTCTCCAACAACACTGGCCTTCTCTTCTCCTCTCCTCTCCAACAACACTGGCCTTCTCCTCTCCTCTCCAACAACACTGACCTTCTCTTCTCCTCTCCAACAACACTGGCCTTCTCTTCTCCTCTCTCTGACACCCACTATAAGCTCCCCCCCTCGCCCTCACATTTTTAGGTTCAGCCATCACAACACAGTTAGATTCAGCCATCACAGCACAGTTAAATTCAGCCATCACAGCACAGTTAAATTCAGCCATCACAACACAGTTAGATTCAGCCATCACAGCACAGTTAAATTCAGCCATCACAACAGTGGTTAAGGTGGTTCCTCCTTTAAAAGTTGAGAGTTTACGCCGCGGGACTTAAAGGTAATTTGTGGTTAAGTACAGTACCCTGCGTCACCACTTCATTGCTCCAGACCAGCGCAAGGGGGAGTTAGAGCACTGATTATGCTTTTGGGTCCTACAGTGTCTCTAACTGACAATGAATGGGCGACATAAACCTAAATATAAACTGATAATTGTGCAGGACTTCAGTATTCACACACCTTATATGTGAGTCACTGTACAGATAACGTTTAGGCTTGGTGTTTTAACATTATAGTAATGTTGTTTTGTAAATTTAGTCAACTGTATTTCTGTGTGTCTTACAACAATATACCCCTTTATTTAATTCACCACAGAGTGGAGGATGCAGAGCATTTGGATGATGCCGTTTGAGAGCCACCCTTCCCCAGCTAGCGCCCCCCGCTGGTCATTGTCCCCGCCCCCCCACTGCTATGTCAATCACCCCATCTGATGGTTCGACATCCACTTTTCATAGACCTCTTAAAAAAGAAAATAGGGGCTTGTGGCACCATTGGTCCTAACAGAATCGGTTTCGCCAAGACCAAGGTAAAGGACATGACAAAGACAGCGGAGATGGGGACCGTACGTTGGATCAGGACTAACAAGCTGCTGTTTGTGATATGGAAACACACTAGGGAAGTACCCATGCTCACAGCATTTGTGCAGTATTATGGGGCTTTCAAGACAACTGGGAACTCTGGAGGGTGAGGTCAAAACATGACGTCAGTGATCTTCAGGTCGGAAAGTCGGAGCTCTTGAAAGAGGCTATCTGCACCTGCTGCCGTTTTAACCCTCAACACGGATAAGTTTCCCAGATGCCAGGATGATTAGGAACAATGAGGGTTTTGTTCTGTTCCTCCAGGCTATCTCTACCTCGGTCACACGCGCCACATCTAGTCTATCTCGGGTCACACCCACCACATCTATGCTGTAGTCATATTTCAACTGTCAGCTCAAGCCCCAGAGGCCCAACTCAGTCCCATAGAGAAGGATGAGAGAGTTACTCATCAAAGCTAATCGATGCATAAACAGTATTATAACATCATCTTGTAATTTTTTTCACCCACAATTTCCCATTTATCTAAAGTCAGAGATATCCGAGTTCGCAGTTGTTTCGAATGCGGCATTAAAAAAAAAATTATGACAAGGTCTCCAGTCATGTAAACTGACGTAGAATTGCATGAAATGCTTTTATATAAAGGCCTGGAATTTCCCGGACCCTAGGCAAGGAAAAATGTTTCCCATGTGTACAAATTCTGTAAGTTTCTCAACTCTAAAGGTGATATTGTTTTATTTATCTCTCATTCATACGGTTCCTCAGAGTTCCCCAGGTCACCCACATCTTGAGCATACTTTTTGTTCAGGGACTTCCTGATTTACAAGTTAAGCACTGAGTACTTTTGACTAGGGTCCTTGTAAAACGTAGCGCACCGTATAGGGAACAGGGAACCATTTTTTATTTTTCTCTGTGAACCCATTTCCTCTCTACAATAGATAAACCACAACCAGACTGCCAGGACTAAACACTCCTCTCGAACAACACTGGCCTTCTCCTCTCCAACAACACTGGCTTTCTCTTCTCCTCTCCTCTCCTCTCCAACAACACTGGCCTTCTCTTCTCCTCTCCAACAACACTGACCTTCTCTTCTCCTCTCCAACAACACTGACCTTCTCTTCTCCTCTCCAACAACACTGGCCTTCTCTTCTCCTCTCCTCTCCAACAACACTGGCCTTCTCTTCTCCTCTCCTCTCCAACAACACTGGCCTTCTCTTCTCCTCTCCAACAACACTGACCTTCTCTTCTCCTCTCCAACAACACTGGCCTTCTCTTCTCCTCTCCTCTCCTCTCCAACAGCACTGGCCTTCTCTTCTCCTCTCCAACAACACTGGCCTTCTCTTCTCCTCTCCTCTCCAACAACACTGGCCTTCTCTTCTCCTCTCCTCTCCAACAACACTGGCCTTCTCTTCTCCTCTCCTCTCCTCTCCAACAACACTGGCCTTCTCTTCTCCTCTCCAACAACACTGGCCTTCTCCTCTCTTCTCCTCTCCAACAACACTGGCCTTCTCTTCTCCTCTCCTCTCCAACAACACTGGCCTTCTCCTCTCCTCTCCAACAACACTGGCCTTCTCCTCTCCTCTCCAACAACACTGGCCTTCTCTTCTCCTCTCCTCTCCTCTCCAACAACACTGGCCTTCTCTTCTCCTCTCCTCTCCAACAACACTGGCCTTCTCTTCTCCTCTCCTCTCCAACAACACTGGCCTTCTCTTCTCCTCTCCTCTCCTCTCCAACAACACTGGCCTTCTCTTCTCCTCTCCAACAACACTGGCCTTCTCCTCTCCTCTCCTCTCCAACAACACTGGCTTTCTCCTCTCCTCTCCTCACCAACAACACTGACCTTCTCTTCTCCTCTCCAACAACACTGGCCTTCTCTTCTCCTCTCCTCTCCAACAACACTGGCCTTCTCCTCTCCTCTCCAACAACACTGACCTTCTCTTCTCCTCTCCAACAACACTGGCCTTCTCTTCTCCTCTCTCTGACACCCACTATAAGCTCCCCCCCTCGCCCTCACATTTTTAGGTTCAGCCATCACAACACAGTTAGATTCAGCCATCACAGCACAGTTAAATTCAGCCATCACAGCACAGTTAAATTCAGCCATCACAACACAGTTAGATTCAGCCATCACAGCACAGTTAAATTCAGCCATCACAACAGTGGTTAAGGTGGTTCCTCCTTTAAAAGTTGAGAGTTTACGCCGCGGGACTTAAAGGTAATTTGTGGTTAAGTACAGTACCCTGCGTCACCACTTCATTGCTCCAGACCAGCGCAAGGGGGAGTTAGAGCACTGATTATGCTTTTGGGTCCTACAGTGTCTCTAACTGACAATGAATGGGCGACATAAACCTAAATATAAACTGATAATTGTGCAGGACTTCAGTATTACTTACTAAAACCGTTGTTACACTAAGGTTTTTATTATTTTATTTTGTTAGGATTATTTTGCTCTTACTGTAGTACTGTAGGCCACTCCCAACCGGTCACGTTGTACAGTGCCTGAGTGGCCCAACGGTCTAAGACACTGCATAGCAGTGCAAGCTGTGTTGCTACAGATGCTGGTTCAATACCTGTGGTGGCCTCAACTGGGAGACCCATGAGATGACTGTAGGATTTTGGCTTTATTTACAAATTAGTAACAATGTCTCACCCCATGTTCAAGAATGGCCTTTTTCTCGCTCATTTTACGTTATTTGAAAAACGAAATGATCTCCAAAATATAGTTATTTTTTTTAAACAAAGTGATTATTATTAATGTAGAATGATATAAAAGTGTCCCGCTAGCGGGACACCAGTCGACAACATCCGGTGAAATTGGAAGGAGTGCAATTCAAATAAATAATCGTAATATTAAACATTCATGAACATACAAGTATCTTATATAATTTAAAAGCTTAAAAGCTTCTTGTTAATCTAACTGCTTTGTCCGATTTACAATAGGCTTTACAGTGAAAGCATGCCATGAGATTGTCTGAGGACGGCGCCCCACATCAACATATTTTTCAACCAGCACAGGCTTCATAAAATCACAAATTGTGACTAAATAAATCACCTACTTTTGAAAATCCTCTGTTTGCAATCCCAAGGGTCCCAGCTACAACGTGAATGGTCATTTTGTTAGATAAAATCCTTCTTTATATCCCAAAAAGTCTGTTTAGTTGGCGCCATCGATTTCAGGAATCCACTCTTTCAACATGCAAACAAAGGAATCCAAAAAGCTACCGCTAAAGTCAAACGACGTTTCTATTTCATCCTCAGGTTCCCTAAAATTTAAATAAACGGTAATATTTCAAACAGAAAGAAGTCTGTTCAATAGGAAAGGAAAATTAGTAAGCGCGCGCCCTCTTCCTCGCGCGCCGAAAGACTGATATTCTTCCGGTGGTCTCTTCACCAAAACTCAAAATTCTTGCTCGTTATTCAGGCAAGAAACAAGCCTGAAACCTTGAACAAAGACTGTTGACATCTAGTGGAAGCCATAGGAATTGCAATCTGGGAGCCGGAATTACATAGAACCCATAGCCATCACAACACTGTTAGGTTCAGCCATCACAACATTGTTAGGTTGAGCCTTTACAACATTGTTAGGTTCAGCCATCACAACACTGTTAGGTTCAGCCATCACAACACTGTTAGGTTCAGCCATCACAACACTGTTAGGTTGAGCCATCACAACACTGTTAGGTTGAGCCATCACAATACTGTTAGGTTGAGCCATCACAACACTGTTAGGTTGAGCCATCACAACACTGTTAGGTTGAGCCATCACAACATTGTTACGTTCAGCCATCACAACACTGTTAGGTTCAGCCATCACAACACAGTTAGGTTCAGCCATCACAACACTGTTAGGTCTCCAGTGAGCTATAAAGACACACCTCTGGGAGTTACAGTATAGCCTCTGGCCTGAAACACCTCTGGGAGTAACAGTATAGCCTCTGGCATGGCCTGAAACACCTCTGGAAGTGTGTGTGTGTGTGTGTTAGTCCAGCGGAGCCTGAAAATTAGATTACTACCAATATTTGATATTGCAATATGAAATTCAGTAGCACGGTATTCAGTACCATGGAGGGAACTCCACTATATCGTTATACCTGCATCTGAATTCAGTACCATGGAGGGAACTCCACTATATCATTATACCTGCATCTGAATTCAGTACCATGGAGGGAACTCCACTATATCATTATACCTGCATCTGAATTCAGTACCATGTAGGGAACTCCACTATATCATTATACCTGCATCTGAATTCAGTACCATGGAGGGAACTCCACTATATCATTATACCTGCATCTGAATTCAGTACCATGGAGGGAACTCCACTATATCATTATACCTGGTTCTGAATTCAGTACCATGGAGGGAACTCCACTATATCATTATACCTTGATCGGATGAGGTGAGGTGCTGAATTCCTGCGCTGCCTCCAGCCAGTTGATTCAATTTGATGTCAGCATTTGAAGTCGGCCTTGTTATGACTTCATTGGCTTTAATTGCTTTGTAAAGCTGTCCATCAAATAAAAATCTAATTTATTTATAAAGCCCTTCTTACATCAGCTGATGTCACAGAGTGCTGTACAGAAACCCAGCCTAAAACCCCAAACAGCAAGCAATGCAGGTGTAGAAGCACGGTGGTTAGGAAAAACTCCCTAGAAAGGCCAGAACCTAGTAAGAAACCTAGAGAGGAACCAGGCTGTGAGGGGTGGCCAGTCCTCCTCTGGCTGTGCCGGGTGCAGATTATAACAGAACATGGACAAGATATCTGTTTTGTAAAGCTGTCCATCTGTTTTGTAAAGCTGTCCATCGGTTTTGTAAAGATGTCCATCGGTTTTGTAAAGCTGTCCATCGGTTTTGTAAAGCTGTCCATCTGTTTTGTAAAGCTGTCCATCTGTTTTGTAAAGCTGTCCATCGGTTTTGTAAAGCTGTCCATCGGTTTTGTAAAGCTGTCCATCTGTTTTGTAAAGCTGTCCATCGGTTTTGTAAAGCTGTCCATCGGTTTTGTAAAGCTGTCCATCGGTTTTGTAAAGCTGTCCATGGTGCACTATTCCCCACGTACTACACTACTTTGATTTGTGAACAATTTTCCAATCATGTATTTGGTTTTCAAAAGAGAAATCCGTTGTGACGACAGGCCTATACTTTTCTTTGATGTTTTTTAACTGAATGTATCATTTAGCATCATGCTGTGTGGGTATGTTTTTCAGCAGCAGGGACTGGGAGACTAGTCAGGATCGAGGGAATGATAAATGGAGAAAAGTACAGAGAGTGCTCTGGTGCCCCAGAGCAGCAATAAGAGTGGTGGAAATGTATCATTCTGCTTGGTCTTTGACAAAGTTTTGAGTTTTCTGTTTGTTGTGTGTTTCACCACTACTATTCAGAACCAGCAATAAAGGATTAAATGGGCCTATCCAAAACTTTAACTATTTCAGCACGGCGGCCCCCCAAAAAAACTTTTCAGTGGGTTGTTCAGTACAAATAAGCTCCATGACCAACGGTGTGTGGACACCTGAACGTCATATTCCAAAATCAGGGGAATTAATATGGATTTGTCCCCACCCAACCAGCTGGAACTCCAATGTAATGGCAGGTTATTACCATGTAGTTAACCTTCCGATAATCGTCGGTCCACATATATGTGGACATACCCCCTTCCCCCCCAAGTCATTTACAGCAGCTAATGCTTTGTTGATATTGGCCACCACCTCAATCCTCTTTACAGCAGCAGTTTTGTGGCACCTCCGTGGTTGTGGGGTCAGGGAGCGGCCATGACTAGTCCACGTTTATTAGCTCCAGAGCAAAAACAAACAAAACCACTTCCTTGAACTGTGTGAAAGGGGTTAATATCCCGTTACAGAAAGCTACACAATTTGTCTGTGATTCCTGATTTGACTTTAGCTGGTAACTGCCTTGGGGCAGAGAGAAATTATGTCACGCTTTGTTGCTGACTCGTACCTGCTCCTGCATCCTCGGTCAACGTGGCACTGGAGAGAGTAGGTGCCGGGTTCTCTTGCTATCAAAATTTCTAAAATCACGTGGCAAGCTCGACACTTCACGTGGCCAGCGTGCATTTTAGTTTAAAGCGGTCACGAGCTAAATCAAAACATTTTCAAATGTCAGCTTTTTCCCCCTACTTCATTTGTGATTTTGTGTTTCAATTTCACTTCTTCCGTGTCCATAGCGACGAGTGCGACTAGTGGCTAGCATCAGCAACAACCGACCAGACACACATGTCGCAGGCTACATCACATCATGTGGGCAGCAGGAGAGGTACACTGCTGGTGCAGCAGAGCAGGAGCAAACTGACACTGGTCCAGAAATCAAGTCATTTTAGTCTTTTTCTTATTTTTATGATACGCTAGCTCGTTATGGATGGAAAAACAGGCCCTACCCGGCCCTAACCTGATATATATTGTCGTGCTCTAGTTGGGTAGCAGAGTTCTAGTGTGTGTGTGTGTGTATGTGTGTGTGTACAGGCTCAACATTTCAATCTGCATTCTGCACAACAAATTATTATTAATATAATTATTATCATACCATATCTATGGATGACACAGGTCCAATGCTGTTCACATAGATGTCCACATCTATCACCGTTGGTTTAACTGCAAAAGAAAGAGCATTTTAAGATTAGCAATGAAACTCATTCACAAATTGATTCATTGATTAATTCATTCACACATTCATTCATCCATTCATTCACACAAGCATTCATTAACTCACACGATAATTTATTAATTCCTTCAGACTTTCATTCATTAATTAATTTACCACGTCCCCGCCGCCGCCGTGCCCCCTCCCCCCCTCCTCTCATACTGACAGGATGAAAATATTTTCATCTGTGGAGAATTATGGAACGATGATGGACAACATGTGGTATGTAGGGAGCAGGGAGGCCAGGGAGAGCAGGGTGAGTCAGGAGCAAGTGACAATAGGGAGGAGGTAGAGTAGAGGCCTTTTGCCTTTTGGTCGGATGTCGTTGTAAATAAGAACCTGTTCTTAACTGACTTGCCTAGTTAAATAAAGGTAAAATAAATAAAAAAATTATTGAGAGCAGGAACAAGAGCAGGGAGGAGGGAAGAGGAGGGAAGAGGCAGGAACGAGGGAGGAGGGAAGAGGCAGGAACCAGAGCAGGGAGGAGAGAGAGAAGGGAAGAGGCAGGAACCAGAGCAGGGAGGAGAGAGAGCAGGGAGGAGGGAGAGCAGGGAGGAGAGAGAGCAGGGAGGAGGAAGAGCAGGGAGGAGAGAGAGAAGGGAAGAGGCAGGAACGAGAGCAGGGAGGAGAGAGAGAAGGGAGGAGAGAGAGCAGGGAGATTTGCCCCATCCCCATCCACAAACTTGTTGCCAGAATGGGTATGTATGGGCAGTAAACGTCCTTCAAGACCCATTACCTGTATAAGCCTTGTGGATCCCTAAACTCCATTATCATATAAACCAGGTCAATCCATGGAGATAGTCATAAAAAGACAGGTCTATCCCAGAGCCCAAGCCTCAACATTAATTCAAACCACGTCTACACCTATACTTCAGACCCAATAATCTTACAGACCAGGTGTACACCTGCACGTCTAACCCAATATAATTTGTTCAGGTCTACTGTTACAGTGGTTCCTCCTTTAATAACTGCGATCTTACACCGCGGGACTTAGAGGTACCCAGCGTCACGGCTTCATTGCTCCAGACCACCACAAGGGGGCGATAGAGCGCTCGCTATGCATTTGGGTCCCAAGATTTTTATATGACCAATCATATCGAGTGGTTCCAATGACCAATGTGACGCGAGCCACCCGTCCCTGGTGGCTTTCTTCAACAAAGATTGCTGACAAAACATCACGGCGGAAGCAAATGTAAGTAATTATAACGTCATAATGAGTCTAGCTAAAAATGTACAATTGAGAGGAATATGTTAGTTAATGTAGAGACAAAAGATTGTGCATATTTTTTGTCATAAAGTTAATTTACGAAAATCGCTATTTAGCAAGTTGACTGACTAGCTAACATTAGCCAGCTAGCTAGCTGGTGTTATGACATGAGTACAGTATGACATTGTAATTTGTGTTGTTTAACGTTTTAGCGACTTCTGAAGAAACCCAGCAAACCAGGCTGTCGTCTTGGGAAACAGTGGATGTAAAGAATTTATCTAGCTAAAGCATTTACTGCAAATTGAGTGTACAATTGTGTAAGCTTGCCTTGTCGTGCAAAGCAGCTGAGTGACATAGCTAGCTAACTATTTACTTGCTTATTGTGTATTGGAGGATAAAAAATAACTGTATGTGTAGCTAGCTACAGTATGTAGCCGATCTGTGTATGGACCCTAAAACGTTAGGTTCTGAACTAATATTCATACCAATCTATGAACCTCAGCTATCATAGTTGTTGTATCAACGTCAAGTCTGAATGGCATTAATGAAGCCTATGGATAGAGTAGAATATAATAACTTTATTGTGCCAAGGATGCAAGTCTTTATACATGTACTGTAGTTATAGCCACGCATGAGATCCCCCACATTGTAGCCTGTACATTGAATATATTCACTGATCATGTACTCTTCCTTGGCAAATAAAGGTGTAGTTCAGGTATGAATCTCTTTGAGACATTCGTTTTCAGTCATATCCAATACCAGGTGTATCAAACTCCATTCTTTGAATGATGCTGTGTCTGCGTGTATGTATTACAATCATACACTTAAAAAAAACATCTGCATTAATCTGAGGACACAGGATAGTATTTCAACGAGATACTTAATTTCAACCAGTGGAGAATGTGAAACGTTTTATTGAAAGAAGTTTTTTATCCAGGTAGTATAAATACATAATACATGCATTATAATTATGATAATTGTAATATTATATTATAAATACAAGTTCAATCTGTACTTCAATGCACATGTGGTGTGCATTATAAAACGAGGAATAAAGATGAGGTGGGGAAAGAGGTAAGAACAGAGGCAGACAGCATATGATTCATGAATTACAGTGCTACCCTAATATTCCCTCAGTTCATCACAATTACTGTGTCTCTAGCGGTATCTCCTAACCAGCCTTGGGCCCCCGGGTTGGCCCGAAGGTTATCTTAAGAGCGTGTGAGGTGGCGAAGACGGGACTGGCTTCCTCTCTCACATCAAAACAGACCTGCAGACGAGAGACAGATGGAGAGAGAAAGAGCATGATTAAGCCTTGTTTTTTTATTCTAACACGGTCAGTCATCATAATCATCAGGAGGTGAAATGCAAAACTGACCTGGGATCATTAACTCTGGGACTACTACATCTCTATCTGTATTTCAATGTAAAGCATCTCTTTAATAATACTCCCTGTATAAAATAAACTGACCTGGGATCATTAACTCTGGGACTAATACATCTCTATCTGTATTTCAATGTAAAGCATCTCTTTAATAATACTTCCTGTTGACCTGACCTCTCACCTATGATCATGCTGTGCCCTCTGTATCAGGCAGTTCAGATGCGGGAGGGGTTCACCAACACAGCTAATTTAACCTAGAGGATTTAGGGAGAAGGTGGAGAGGGATGAAGTGAAGGAGAGAGACTTATTGTGTGTGTGTGTGTGTGTGGTCTCACCTGGTGTCCACACTAAGTGGCTACAGAGTACTTTATGCTGACAAAACAGACACATGAGGACAAACAATAGAAGATAATGTCATTATTAGACATGAATACCACTTGAAGCTTGACGATAACTTGATCATTTGAATCAACTAAGGCTAAAACAAAAATGTGCACAGGTGTTTGGAGCGTTCCGATATGCCACAGCTGGTGAGGTGTCCGGTTCGCCTCTGTACTTAAAGGGTGATTATTCCAACTCTCTGTGAAACGCTGCAGATCTGCCCGCAGATGAGGTAGGAACACACATATCCCACACAGAAGAGGTGGATAGATTTCGACAGGTCAAGGTATCCTTCTTCTTCCAAACTGTGTATGTGAGACAGGTTCCATGTACAACAAGACAGGCAGAGAGGAAGAGAGAAAAAAAGAACACAGAACAGTTTAATTACCTCTGGTTATGGACACTTTTGCCAGCAATAAAGCTTCCACGGCCTGTTCCTCGGACAGTGAACATCTGGCAATATCTACATTTTCGACCCCTTGGTCAGCTCGCACTCTGAAAGAAAAGAAAATAGATTATTTTTTGTAGATATGAAAACAATAACTGGCATATGACCGTTCAATCTAAAGCAGCAGATGTCATTTTCAGGATACGTCAATACGGCACAGAAAGCTGAACACCAGACTGGTATTGTGGTTGTTCATTAGGTGATGGGAAATATGCAATATGTATACACAATAATATACTTACCTGGTGTATCTTGAAAAAATGCATTGGAATTAAAAGTGAAATGTTTAACCTATCAACCTGCTTCATTATTTATGTATTACCAGTTAATGAAGAACAACTCCAATTTCATACATCATTGAACATTTGTCTAGGAATAAATAAGAATAGAAAAAGTTAAAATGACTTGTTAGATTTGATGGAGACATTATACATCTTAGTACCTATATCAATGCATGATTTGTATCGAGAGACAGGGGAGCAGGAACAGAGTATTTTTGCAGAGCAATGCAACGAAGCTGGATCATTCTGGCAATGATACCTGCACCATCTACACGCTGCAAAGACTCCCTAACTCTTCGCCATTGTACACGACGGCCCATTGCTCTGAGACTTCCTTTGACCATTCTAAAGCCCGCATTGGGGCATCCTTGCCTTAATGGCCCTGGCTTTCTGCTCTAACTCTTCATCTGACATATCAGACTAGCATTCCCTGACAGACATATTGTGTTCTTTCATCCTTCTGTAAAAAAAAAGCTAACCGTTACACTGTCATGAAATATGATTATATATCGACTATGAAACAAATAGGACATGGCCTGCTTATGAGTTGCCAAGAAAGAAAGTTAGATTAATTCAACTGAAAATGTCGAGAACAGGCGTTCGTAGCTAAATGCTTTTGGTTAGCTTGAGAATAATAATAGCATGATTTATCCTTCTACGGTATGTATGTATGTATGTAATATAGTAGAATGTTATGAACCGACACTGAATCGTAGGGAGCTAACTACTAGCTATGTAAAAGTTGGACGGAAGAACGCCCAGTGCTGCTTACCTGAGATGACATCATCACGCAGTCCTTCTTCGTACTGTAGGTGTCTGCCATGACTTCCTTTGTGTCGGAAAGAAAGGCTGAACAGTATTGGTTGTAGCCAAACTGACACTCCACAAAAATTTGCCAAAATCCTGAAGTACCCCTTTAACCACCATACTTAATACACAACAGTTTCATTTCAACAGAACAAATACATGTGATGTATGTTGAATCAACACGGAAAACTGATTGGATTTGCAAAATTTGTTTTCAAATACATTTTTTGTTCTCAAAATATTTTTGGAGAATAAAATGCACAAGCTTTGCGCTGTTTTACAAAATATTGGATTGCAATTTTAATTTTTTTACTTTGAAGCCTCTTTTTTTGCTTTCAGAACAACTATTTTTGTCTTGAAAATAAAGTTTTGTTCTTGAAAAAAAATACATCCATTTGTTGCAAGTTGGGGAGGAGGGCTAATAGCTGAACAATAGACTATTCAACCTTTCCTGAAGAAATAGTCTAATAGCCGAGCTAGGTGTGAAAACCCCCCCGTCCTATCACAGACTAGATTTACCTTAACGGCCAAGGGGGAGTTAGAGCACTGATTATGCTGTTGGGTCCAAATGCACTACTGTGTCTAACTGACAATGAATGGGCAATATAAACCAAATAATAAACAGATAATTGTGCACGACTTCAAATGAAACAAGCAGGGAGCAGGATTCGAACCCTCAACCTTCTTGCCCAAAGTCCAGCGCGCTATCAACAGTGCAAAAAAAGCGTGCTCAAGCCGCAGAGTCGATAGAGCGCGTCTTCGCGGTAGCTTGCTACTCAATGTAATAAAGTAATGACTTTTCAAATAAGTTACCTTACATGTTATTTTGGATGACAATTTTTTAGCTACGCTGTCCTTACTAACCACATAGCGTATCATTACAGCAGTATGTACCGGTATGTTAGCTACGCTGTCCTTACTAACCACATAGCGTATCATTACAGCAGTATGTACCGGTATGTTAGCTACGCTGTCCTTACTAACCACATAGCGTATCATTACAGCAGTATGGACCGGTATGTTAGCTACGCTGTCCTTACTAACCACATAGCGTATCATTACAGCAGTATGTACCGGTATGTTAGCTACGCTGTCCTTACTAACCACATAGCATATCATTACAGCAGTATGTACCGGTATGTTAGCTACGCTGTCCTTACTAACCACATAGCATATCATTACAGCAGTATGTACCGGGTATGTTAGCTACGCTGTCCTTACTAACCACATAGCATATCATTATATTAACTATAGGCTATCTAACTACCCAACATTTATTGACTTGATTATTCTCATCATTCTTAGCTTAGCTAAATGGTATAGTCGGAGTGCGTTCTCAATGGATATTCGGGTGCTTTCTTAAATTCGCTCTGGCTATCTATTCCGATTTTCAGAGCACTTTCGTCTTAGTGTACCAGAGTGCAGAATAATTAATTTACGAGGGCTCAACACCCGTTGACTATGGCCGGTGTCAGTAAACGTATGCAAAAGAGCACAATTAAATTGTTGCCAGCAGCACAGTTACAGTCACCAACGCTCTGGATAACATGACAACTGCCTAACCAGCTCTGGATAACATGAAAACAGCCTAACCAGCTCTGGATAACATGACAACTGCCTAACCAGCTCTGGATAACATGAAAACAGCCTAACCAGCTCTGGATAACATGGAAACAGCCTAACCAGCTCTGGATAACATGGAAACAGCCTAACCAGCTCTGGATAACATGGAAACAGCCTAACCAGCTCTGGATAACATGAAAACAGCCTAACCAGCTCTGGATAACATGAAAACAGCCTAACCAGCTCTGGATAACATGGAAACAGCCTAACCAGCTCTGGATAACATGGAAACAGCCTAACCAGCTCTGGATAACATGAAAACAGCCTAACCAGCTCTGGATAACATGGAAACAGCCTAACCAGCTCTGGATAACATGGAAACAGCCTAACCAGCTCTGCTAGGACAAGTAAATGGTCAGAGTGAGGTGTTCTGTCATTTGTGTCTGGAAGTAGCTAGCAAGCTAGCCAACGTTAGCTTGGGTGCTTGCCTGCCCCGGCCCGAACATGTGCGCTCCGAGAGCGAAACTGTCTGAACTTACCCAGAGGTAATAGAAACACCATAATATTAATCAAATGAATTATGCAAGTAACAGTCAAAAGTTTGGACACACCTACTCATTCCAGGATTTTTCTATATTTTTACTATTTTCTACATTGTAGAATAATAGTGAAGACAACACAACTATGAAATAACACATATGGAATCAGTTAAGAACTCAATCTTATTTACAAGGACAGCCTACTCATTCCTCCCTATCAAATAATTCTCAAAGATGCCCTCTGGTGGTCAAACTGGCAATAACTTGCAGTAACAAAACAAATGGCTGACAATTAGATAACGTGCCACAGAATGCTGCAGCAGCACGCAAGGAGGAACCACAGTACATGTCAAGGCTACTGTTACCTGTCAGGTCTACTGTTACCTGTCAGGTCTACTGTTACCTGTCAGGACTACTGTTACCTGTCAGGTCTACTGTTACCGGTCAGGACTACTGTTACCTGTCAGGACTACTGTTACCTGTCAGGTCTACTGTTACCTGTCAGGACTACTGTTACCTGTCAGGACTACTGTTACCTGTCAGGTCATCTGTTACCTGTCAGGACTACTGTTACCTGTCAGGACTACTGTTACCTGTCAGGACTACTGTTACCTGTCAGGTCTACTGTTACCTGTCAGGACTACTGTTACCTGTCAGGTCTACTGTTACCTGTCAGGTCTACTGTTACCTGTCAGGACTACTGTTACCTGTCAGGTCTACTGTTACTTGTCAGGTCTACTGTTACCTGTCAGGACTACTGTTACCTGTCAGGTCTACTGCTACCTGTCAGGTCTACTGTTACCTGTCAGGTCTACTGCTACCTGTCAGGTCTACTGTTACCTGTCAGGTCTACTGCTACCTGTCAGGTCTACTGTTACCTGTCAGGACTACTGTTACCTGTCAGGACTACTGTTACCTGTCAGGTATACTGTTACCTGTCAGGGCTACTGTTACCTGTCAGGTCTACTGCTACCTGTCAGGTCTACTGTTACCTGTCAGGGCTACTGTTACCTGTCAGGTCTACTGTTACCTGTCTGGTCTACTGTTACCTGTCTGGTCTACTGTTACCTGTCAGGTCTACTGTTACCTGTCTGTTACATGTATCTGCGCCTCATTGCCTCAAACTGTACCATTTTGTTTCTCTCCAGTGTAGCATAACATGCAAACAATGTTTCCATGATGGGCTCTTAGCAGGACTATAGTCTCTTCATACATCCATTTACTTACTAAATGGTAGTTTAATAGCCCGTGCTACTGTAAGTGTGAAAATCCCCCCAACTTGCAAGGTATTTGATGCTTAAGTACTCTAAAGAGTTACATTTCTAACTCAAAACCTCATGTAATCGCAAAATGTTGGATAAAGCATATAGTATACTTTACAGTATCCGTTCATCAACATCTTTATGCTTTTGTTCATAAAATAATGAGAAAAAAGACTGTCAAAATGCAGATGTTTATTTCAACTACATTTTCAACTACTGTACATCTCAGCTACATTTTAGTTGCACTTCCCCCCCAGCTCCACGATCACGGGTAAAACCTTACTGAGATGCATTGTTGTATTTTCAGTTTCTCAAGCCAAAACATCTGGATGGCATTTATCAGTTAAGTGCCATGGGTGACCACAGAGAGTCGGGACACCGTTCATCTTTGCTTGTAGGTTTGGCAGAGTTAAGGATGAATGTTTTCAGTTAATGCCAAACAAGTTCGATCGGGTTTAAATCAGGAGACCTACATGTAGAGATTAAAAAATATATTTTTACATATACTGTAGACTAACCGTGACATGAGTCTCATGAGTAACGTGCTGTTAAAAGTGTTGTAGGTCTTTTATTTATTTTTTACTTAACCTTTATTTTTACTACATAAAGGTCTACTTACTCTGCTGGCCTTTTAACCCAGTTTATGCCCTCATTTGCAATGCAAACCCTGGCGGCAGTGTGTTTTGGGTCATTGTCTGCATTTGGAGAAGAAAAAAAAGACATTTAGCCTAACAGCCAACATTTATTTATTTATTAAACCAGGTAAGTTGACTGAGAACACATTCTCATTTAAAGCAACAACCTTGAATTGTTAAAGGGAAAGAGGAGGGCACGGGTTAACACCCCTACTCTTACAATAAGTGCCATGGGATCTTTTAGTGACCACCGAGAGTCAGGACACCTGTTTAACGTCTCATCCAAAAGACAGCACTCCACACAGGGCAATGTACCCAATAACTGCCCTGGGGCATTGAGATATTTTTCTAGACCAGAGGAAAGGGTGCCTCTTACTGGCCCTCCAACACCATTTCCAGCAGCAACTGGTCTCCCAACCCAGGGACTGACCAGGACCAAATCTGCTTAGCTACAGAAGCAAGCCAGCAGCGGAATGCAGGCTGGTATGCTGCTGGCAACGTTAAGTACAATACTAGAAATATACATGTAAATTGGCCTAAACATAACAAAGTATTGTTATAATCCTACCTTGAAAGAAACCATGTGGTCCCAGAAAAACCTCTCTGACATAGGGTCCAGCATATCTCTTGATGATTTCTTCCTCAAGGAAATCTAGAGCCATGATGCCTGAAAAAGGAGGCAACAGTGAAGTATTGTGGAACATATAGCAGTCCGTGAGGTGTAGGCTACAATATTTGATGTATCTTTTGCTTTGTAGATAGCTAAACTTACCATCAAAGATCTAATATGGGCCTGGTGAGAAATTGCCCCCCACACATGGAGATGCTTGGGACTCGGCATGCTCTATCTTCTTTCCTTTTTTCTGTAGCAATTCTGAGCAAATTGCTCAAGGGCCACGGTGGATTCGTCTGTGAAGATGACGTCATTGAATGTCACGCCAGCTTTGATACACGCCTGGGCAAAGTTCTTTGTTTGTCAGACGAATCTTAGGGTCGAAACTACAAAACAGTACAAAACAATAGAACACACATGGTTCTGAAAAAAATTATATAAATATATACAGTACCAGTCAAAAGTTTGGACACACCTACTCATTCAAGGGTTTTTCTTTATTTATTGTTTTGTACTGTTTTGTAGTTTTCTTTATTTGTACTGTTTTCTACATTGTAGAATAATAGTGAAGACATCAAAACTATGAAAATAACACACATAGAATCGTGTAGTAAACACAAAATATTAAACAAAATATATTTGAGATTTGAGATTCTTCAAATAGCCATCCTTTGCCTTTATGACAGCTTAGTACACTTTTGGCAGTCTCTCAACCAGCTTAACCTGGAATGCTTTTCCAACAGTCTTGAAGGAGTTCCCACATATGCTGAGCACTTGTTGGCTGTTTTTCCTTCACTCTGCGGTCCGACTCATCCCAAACCATCTCAATTTGGTTGAGGTCGGGGGATTGTGAAGGCCTTGTCATCTGATGCAGCACTCCATCACTCTCCTTCTAGGTAAAATAGCCATTACACAGCCTGGAAGTGTTTTGGGTCATTGTCCTGTTGAAAAACAAATGATAGTCCCACTAAACCCAAACCAGATGAGATGGCGTATCGCTGCAGAATGCTGTGGTAACCATGCTGGTTAAGTGTGCCTTGAATTATAAATCAATTACAGACAGTGTCACCAGCAAATCACCCCCACACCTTTTCCATGCTTCCCGGTGGGAAATGCACATGCGGAGATAATCCGTTCACCCACACCGCGTCTCACAAAGACACAGCAGTTGGAACCAAAAATCTCGAATTTGGACTCCAGACCAAAGGACAAATGTCCACCGGTCTAATGTCCATTGCTCGTGTTTCTTGGCCCAAGCAAGTCTCTTCTTCTTATTGGTGTCCTTTAGTAGTGGTTTCTTTGCAGCAATTCAACCATGAAGGCCTGATTCACACAGTCACATCTCAACATCAACTGTTCAGAGGAGTCTGTTACTTGAACTCTGTGAAGCATTTATTTGGGCTGCAATTTCTGAGACTGGTAACTCTAAGGAACTTATCCTCAGCAGGCAGAGGTAACTCTGGGTCTTCCATTCCTGTGGCGGTCCTCATGAGAGCCAGATTCATCATAGCGCTTGATGGTTTTTTGCGACTGCACCTTAAGAAACTTTCAAAGTTCTTGAAATGTATTGACTGACCTTCATGTCTTAAAGTAATGATGGACTGTCATTTCTCTTAGGACATTTGAGCTGTTCTTGCCATAATATGGACTTGGTCTTTTACCAAATAGGGCTATCTTTTCAATACCACCCCTACCTTGTCACAATACAACGGATTGGCTCAAACACATTAAGAAGGAAAGAAATTACACAAATTACCTTTTATGAAGGCACACCTGTTTATTGAAATGCATTCCAGGTGACTCCCTCATGAAGCTGGTTTGTTTGGGTACTACATGATTCCATAAGTGTTATTTCATAGTATTGATGTCTTCACTATTATTCAACAATGTAGAAAATAGTAAAAATAAAGACAAACCCTTGAATGAGTAGGTGTTCTATAACTTTTGACCGGTTGTGTATGTACAGTTAAAGTCGGAAGTTTACATACACCTTAGCCAAATACATTTAAACTCCATTTTTCACAATTCCGGATATTTAATCCAAATACAAATTCCCTGACTTAGGCCAGTTAGGATCACCACTTTATTTTAAGAATAATAGTAGAGAGAATGATTTATTTCAGCTTTTATTTTTTTAATCACATTCCCAGTGGGTCAGAAGTTTACATACACTCAATTAGTATTTGGTAGCATTGCCTTTAAATTGATTAACTTGGGTCAAACGTTTCGGGAAGCCTTCCACAAGCTTCCCACAATAAGTTGGGTGAATTTTGGCCCATTCCTCCTGACAGAGCTGGTGTAATTGAGTCAGGTTTGTAGGCCTCTTTGCTCGCACACACTTTTTCAGTTCTATAGGATTGAGGTCAGGGCTTTGTGATGGCCACTCCAATACCTTGACTTTGTTGTCCTTAAGCTATTTTGCCACAACTTTGGAAGTATGCCTGGGGTCATTGTCCATTTGGAAGGCCAATTTGCAACCAAGCTTTAACTTCCTGACTGACGTCTTGAGATGTTGCTTCAATATATCCACATAATTGTCCTTCCTCATGATGCCATCTATTTTGTGAAGTGCAGCAGTCCCTCCTGCAGCATAGCACCCCTACAACATGATGCTGCCAACCCCATGCTTCACGGTTGGGATGGTGTTCTTCGGCTTGCAAGCCTCCCCCTTTTTCCTCCAAACATAACGATGGTGATTATGGCCAAACAATTCTATTTTTGTTTCATCAGAGCAGAGGACATTTCTCCAAAAAGTACGATCTTTGTCCCCATGTGCAGTTGCAAACCGTAGTCTGGCTTTTTTATGGCGGTTTTGGAGCAGTGGCTTCTCCTTGCTGAGCGGCCTTTCAGGTTATGTCGATATAAGACTCGTTTGACTGTGGATATAGATACTTTTGTACCTGTTTCCTCCAGCATCTTTACAAGGTCCTCTGCTGTTGTTCTGGGGTTGATTTGCACTTTTCGCACCAAAGTACGTTCATCTCTAGGAGACAGAACGCGTCTCCTTCCTGAGCGGTAGGACGGCTGCGTGGTCCCATGGTGTTTATACTTGCGTACTATTGTTTGTACAGATGAACGTGGTACCTTCAGGCATTTGGAAATTGCTCCCAAGGATGAAGCAGACTTGTAAAGAAGAGGTCTTGTGGAGGTCTACAATTTATTCTGAGGTCTGGCTGATTTCTTTTGATTTTCCCATGATGTCAAGCAAAAGACACTGAGTTTGAAGGTAGGCCTTGAAATATGTCAATTAGCCTATCAGAAGCTTCTAAAGCCATGACATAATTTTCTGGAATTTTCCAAGCTGTTTAAAGGCACAGTCAACTTAGTGTATGTAAACTTCTGACCCACTGGAATTGTGATACAGTGAGTTATAAGTGAAATAATCTGTCTGTAAACAATTGTTGGAAAAATTACTTGTGTAATGCACAAAGTAGATGTCCTAACCGACTTGCCATAACTATAGTTTGTTAACAAGAAACTTGTGGAGTGGTTGAAAAACAAGTTTTAATGACTCCAACATAAGTGTATGTAAACTTTCGACTTCGTGTGTGTGTGTGTGTGTGTGTGTGTGTGTGTGTGTGTGTGTGTGTATGTGTATGTATATATATGTGTGTATATAAAATGTCTTACCCAGCATTTCCATAAGTCCTCTTAAGTTTCTTCAACTGTCTTCTGACTCTGATTAGAGCAATGTTGATGTTGTGCTGTGTTGCCAGCAGATTACAGATGGCCTTTGCCGATCGCTCATCATCTTCATTCATCAGTGAGTCGATGGCTTGAATAGTCTTACTGGAAAATGGAATACACTGTAAAAATGTGCAGCATACAGTAAAGTCCAGCAGTCGATTTAGTTGAGCATTATTTTTAGCTTTATTAGGCCCACAGTACAGTATTGTAGCCTACTGTACCTGATCATTTTCTTGGCTTTTGCGTTCGGCGTATTGCATTATGGTCCGTGACCATAATCCCCAAGTCTACCAGTCTTATTGAAATGTCTCCAGCCCTGATCTGCTCACTTAAAGGAGATTCTGGTCATGGTACTACAGTATGTTGTAACAGTATAATCAAAGTGAGGACAATCAGAGATCTGCTAAATGAATAGAGATCCTGGTCATGGTACTACAGTATGTTGTTATAGTATAATCATATGTATACTTGTGTAGACTTACAGTGTATACTTACATTGAGGGAAAAAAGTATTTGATCACCTGCTGATTTTGTACGTTTGCCCACTGACAAAGAAATGATCAGTCTATAATTTTAATGGTAGGTTTATTTGAACAGTGAGAGACAGAATAACAACAAAAAAATCCAGAAAACACACATGTGAAAATTTTTTTAATCTGATTTGCATTTCAATGAGGGACATAAGTATTTGACCCCCTCTCAATCAGAAAGATTTCTGTCTCCCAGGTGTATTTTATACAGCTGAGATTAGGAGCACACTCTTAAAGGGAGTGCTCCTAATCTCAGTTTGTTACCTGTATAAAAGACACCTGTCCACAGAAGCAATCAATCAATCAGATTCCAAACTCTCCACCATGGCCAAGACCAAAACGCTCTCCAAGGATGTCAGGGACAAGATTGTAGACCTACACAAGGCTGGAATGGGATACAAGGCCATTGACAAGCAGCTTGGTGAGAAGGTGACAACAGTTGGTGCGATTATTAGTAAATGGAAGAAACACTAAATAACTGTCAATCTCCCTCGGCCTGGGGCTCCATGCAAGATCTCACCTCGTGGAGTTGCAATGATCATGAGAACGGTGAGGAATCAGCCCAGAACTACACGAGAGGATCTTGTCAATGATCTCAAGGTAGCTGGGACCATAGTCACCAAGAAAACAATTGGTAACACACTACGCCGTGAAGGACTGAAATCCTGCAGTGCCCGCAAGGTCCCCCTGCTCAAGAAAGCACATATACATGCCCGTCTGAAGTTTGCCAATGAACATCTGAATGATTCAGAGGACAACTGGGTGAAAGTGTTGTGGTCAGATGAGACCAAAATGTAGCTCTTTGGCATCAACTCAACTCGCCGTGTTTGGAGGAGGAGGAATGCTCCCTATGACCCCAAGAACACCATCCCCACCATCAAACATGGAGGTGGAAACATTATGCTTTGGGGGTGTTTTTCTGCTAAGGGGACAGGACAACTTCACTGCATCAAAAGGACAATGGACGGGGCCATGTACCATCAAATGTTGGGTGAGAACCTCCTTCCCTCAGCCAGGGAATTGAAAATGGGTCGTGGATGGGTATTCCAGCATGACAATGACCCAAAACACACGGTCAAGGCAACAAAGGAGTGGCTCAAGAAGAAGCACATTAAGGTCCTGGAGTGGCCTAGCCAGTCTCCAAACCTTAATCCCATAGAGAGCTGAAGGTTCGAGTTGCCAAACGTCAGCCTCAAAACCTTAATGACTTGGAGAAGATCTGCAAAGAGGAGTGGGACAAAATCCCTCTTGAGATGTGTGCAAACCTGGTGGCCAACTACAAGAAACGTCTGACCTCTGTGATTGCCAACAAGGGTTTTGCCACCAAGTACTAAGTCATGTTTTGCAGAGGGTTCAAATACTTATTTCCCTCATTAAAATGCAAATCAATTTATAACATTTTTCACATGCGTTTTTCTGCATTTTTTTGTTGTTATTCTGTCTCTCACTATTCAAATAAACCTACCATTAAAATGACCATTACAATTATAGTACAAAATCAGCAGGGGATCAAATAATTTTTTCCCTCACTGTATGGCCTATACATGTATGGCCTCGTAATCACCAGAGGACTTGAAAATGACCCGGAGCTGAGAGGATCACCAAAACTAAAGGTGTTTTCTTTTCAGTGCATTCAGTGCATAGCCTATCAATGTGTATTACTGTGTAATAAAATCAATAATTGTCTACTAAAAACCTGAATGTGTTTTTGCAGAGCATACAACCATGCCGACAATCATCTGTGGAGATCAGTGGACAAAGGCCTGGACAACGGGCCGCACCGAAAAAAAGCATGGTTCCCAAGAAAGCGGTTTGTTTTGCTAGACTCTTAAAATGTTTTTCTGTACGCAGTATTTGTGTGTTGGAGTCACTTTTAATTCTTAATTGATCTACTGTTTCTATCTGTAATTGATGGGAAGTACTAGTCATCGGGGCGGCAGGTAGCCTAGTGGTTAGAGCGTTGGACTTGTAACCGAAAGGTTGCAAGATCGAATCCCTGAGCTGACAAGGTCGTTCTGACCCTGAACAAGACAGTTAACCCACTGTTCCTGGGCTGTCATTGAAAATAAGAATTTGAAAACCAGCAGAAAGAAAAACATAATCTGAGGGCTGAGATACAGGTGACAGCTGATGCATTTGTTCAGACAGTCAGGTGTCATTGCTGGAGAGTCAGGGGAAGAATGGTGCATTGAAGAGGCAGAGGAATGAGATGGAGTCACAATCCATGCCAGGCACACCTGTGAGCTCTGGAACTCCACCTCCAACAGGCAGAGTCAACCTACGTGGTGGGTTTGTCAGGTCGTCGGTTCACCCTGACATTTCCATTCCTCTTCTGACGACAGAACTTGATGATCTGCACATCAAGGGCTGTCTGGACTGTTATGCTGTTCTGCTCCAAGGATGTGTAACCGAAGAGAGATACCACGAGTGGACAAAGAATACCAACTGGGATGGATCCCGAGACAAATTAATACTGTGTCTCAGAAGTTAAAGACGGAGTTAGTGAGTACTTGAGGTCACCGGGAAAGTCTGGAATTAGGCACTTTACCATGTTTACTATGTACTGTAGCCTATGTTTACTTGTCAGACTGCACAGTAGCACAGTATCTTAATAAACATATTTTAAAAAATTATCGAAAACAATAATATATTTTTACCACTGTAGATGCACCAACCCCTACAAATATATTAATTTATTATTACCCCTGCATTATAATTGTATAAAAGCCCCTTAGATATTATTTCTGAATACTCTAAATGTAATTAGATCTACAAGGACGTTTTATTGATCTGCCAGTATTTTCATTTAGAAATTCCGGTAAACTCTTTGATGTTTCCTTTTATGTGTCTTACCAATTATTATTGGATTATTCACCATGGCAACCAAGGAAATGTATTCTTAGTTAGGTTGGCTTTTGTGTTGATCAGACCATTTTCATTTGCAGGGAAATTCATGCGTTTCTGACCAAATGTAAGTCAGAACAAATACTTGTTTCACTTTTGTAATATTCCTTTTGCTATTGTTAAATTGTGTATGTAGAGGGGTAACTTTCTTCACCGGTTCTCTTGTCATTTTTATACAATTGTGTGATTAGCCTACCAGTTGGTGTAACTGTAATGTTAATCCTCTTGAGAGGAATTATAGTGTGTTATTACAGATAGTTGACATTAGTTTAATGTAATATTGTTTATTGGATTTACATTGTAGTTTATATTTTTTTTGATCCAGACCACGTGTACACTCTGGTTCATCATTAAACTCCTAGACTGGACCTCTGTGTCTGCCTGCCATCACTCTTTGACCTGTCATTCAAGACATTGGAATACAAAATAAGAAGATCTACCCATGAAGGGCTATTAGCAGGACAATGGGAAGGGAAGGTAGGGGGAGCTTTGTATTTAAAGACTAATAAACATATTTTGAAATAGTAAAAAAAAAAATCTAAAATATTCAATAACATATTTCTACCACAGTAGATGCTGTGTTTTTGGCTGATGGCCAATATTAAAAACAGTCAAATGCATTCGCTTTAGCTGACATTTTGTGGTTAATTCATTGTTTAATTTAAGGCTACTCTGTGCTGGAGTTATTTTAAGAATAGACAAACAACAAATTGTTGCTTACAGGAACACCCGAAGTCATCCAATTGTTATAATAGGATTTGAAACCGACCCGCGTGTGGTCAACTATTTCAGCACCGTTTCGTGCTGCTCTGAAACAAACATGGGGACTGGTCTTGATAAATCAATTAGATTTTTATTTTGACTGAATCTCCATTTGGGTATTGGTTAGCCTACAATTAGGGTGTGGAAATGTTAGGATTACTTTGTTCTTCTCTCGCAGTCACTAAGTAGCCTACTCCCGACCGGGCACGCTGTACAGCGCCACTGTATGTAAGAATGCTATTCATTGACTCCAGCACAGTATTCAACAACATAGGTTCCTCCAAGCTCTTCACTAAGCTCAGGACCCTCGGACTGAATACCTCCCTCTGCAACTGGATTATGGACTTCCTGACGGGCCACCACCCAGGTGGTGAGGGTAGACAACAACACATCCGCCATGCTGATCCTCAACACGGGGGCCCCTTAGGGGTGCATGCTTAGTCCCCTCCTGTACTCCCTGTTCACCCACGACTGCGTGGCCATGCACGACTCCAACACCATTGTTAAGTTTGCTGACAACAAAACAATGGTAAGCCTGATCACCGACGACGAAGAGACAGCCTGTGAGGAGGCCAGAGACCTGACAGTGATGCCAGTAGTGGATCGGGTCAAGAACTTCATGTTTTTCCGTGTCCACGTGATCCACACACACCAACACAGTCGTGAAGAGGGCACAACAATGGGCACTCAGATCCCAAAAAAGTTATACAGCTGCACCATTGAGAGCATCTTGACTGGCTACATGCAGGACGTCTATACCAGGCGGTGTCAAAGGAAGGCCCTAAAAATTGTCAAAGACTCCGGCCACCCAAGTCATAGACTGTTCTCTCTGCTACCTCACAGCAAGCGGTACCGATGCACCTGAACAGCTTCTACCCCCAAGCCATACAGTGCCTTAAGAAATTATTCACACACCTTTACCTTTTCCACATTACAGCCTGAATTTGAGATTTTGTGTCACTGATCTATACACAATACCCCATAATGTCAAAGTGGAATTTTGGTTGTTGAACATTTTCAGAATATATATAAGAAATGAAAAGCTGAAATGTCTTGGGTCAATAAGTATTCAAACCCCTTTGTTATGGCAAGCCTAAATACGTTCAGGAGCAAAAATGTGTTTAACAAGTAACATAATAAGTTACATGGACTCGTTCTATGTTCAATAGTAAGTGGTTAACATGATTTTTGATTGGCTAACCCACACGTACAATTATCTCTAAGGTCCCTCAATCGAGTAGTGAATTTCAAGCACAGATTCAACCACAAAGACCAAGGAGGCCTCGCAAAGAAGGGCACCAATTAGTAGATGTGTAAAATGTGTAGAGTTCCTCTGTCCAGTGTCTGTGGTCTTTTTGCCCATCTTAATCTTTAATTTTCATGGGCCAGTCTGAGATGTGTCATTTTCTTTGCAACTGCATCCCGGAGGTACACCTCTTCACGGTTGACATTGAGACTGGTGTTTTGCAGGTACTATTTAATGGAGCTGCCAGTTGAGGACTTGTGAGGCGTCTGTTTCTCAAACTAGACACTCTAATGTACTTGTCCTCTTGCTCAGTTGTGCACCGGGGCCTCCCACTCCTCTTTATGTTCTGGTTGGAGCCAGTTTGTGCTGTTCTGTGAAGGGAGTAGTAAACAGCATGGTACGAGATCTTCAGTTTCTTGACAGTTTCTCGCATGGAATAGTCTTAATTTCTCAGAACAAGACTAGACTGACGAGTTTAAGAAGAAAGTCTTTGTTTCTGGCCATTTTGTGCCTGTAATCGAACCCACAAATGCTGATGCTCCAGATACTCAACTAGTCTAAAGAAGGCCCATTTTATTGCTTCTTTAATCAGAACAACAGTTTTCAGCTGTGCTAACATAATTTCAAAAGTTTTTTTTATGATTAACAAGCCTTTTTAAAATGATAAACTTGGATTAGCTAACACAACGTGCCATTGGAACACAGGAGTGATGGTTGCTGATAATGGGCCTCTATACGCATATGTAGATATTCCATAGAAAATCTGCCGTTTCCAGCTAAAATAGTAATTTACAACATTAACAATGTCTACACTGTATTTCTGATCAATTTGATGTTATTGTAATGGACAAAGAATCTGGACATTTCAAAGTGACCTAAGTGACCGTAACTTTTGAATGGTAGTGTGGGTCGGGGTGCCTTGTAAGAATCCGATGGCGACCCCCCTCTACCATCAGTCCTATTAGCCAAAGTGCAATCATTAGATAACAAAATGGATAAGCTCCGATCAAGACAATCTTACCAACAGGACATTAAACACTGTAGTATCTTATGTTTCACAGAATCGTGGCTGAACAACGACATGGATAACATACAGCTGGCTGGGTTTTTGGTCCATCGTCAAGACAGAACAGCTGCCTCCGGTAAGACAAAGGGTGGCGGTCTGGGTCTATTTGTAAATAACAGCTGGTGCACGAAATCTAATATTAAGGAAGTCTCTAGGTTTTGCTCGCCTGAGGTAGAGTATTTCATGAGAAGCTGTAGACCACACTATTTACCAAGAGAGTTTTCATCTATATTCTTCGTAGCTGTCTATTTACCACCACAAACCGATGCTGGCGCTAAGACCACACTCGACAAGCTGTATAGGGCCATAAGCAAACAAGAAAATACTAATCCAGAGGTGACGCTCCTAGTGGCCGAGGACTTTAATGCAGGGAACCTTAAATCTGTTTTACCTAATTTCTACCAACATGTTAAATGTGCAACCAGAGGAAACAAAACTCTGGACCACCTTTACTCCACACACAGAGACGCATACAAAGCTCTCCCTCACCCTCCATTTGGCAAATCTGACCGTCATTCTATCCTTCTGATTCCTGCTTACAAGCAAAAACTAAAACAGGAAGTACCAGTGACTTGCTCAATAAGGAAGCGGTCAGATGACGCAGATGCTAAGCTACAGGACAGTTTTGCCAGCACAGACTGGAATACGCTCCGGGATTCTTCTGATGGCATTGAGGAGTACATCACATTAGTCATTGGCTTCATCAATAAGTGCATCGATGACGTCGTCCCCACTGTGACCGTACGTACAAACCCAAACCAGAAGCAATGGATTACAGGCAACATCCGCACTGAGCTAAAGGGTAGAGCTGCTGCTATCAAGGAGTGGGACTCTAACCCGGATGCTTATAAGAAATCCCGCTATGGCCTCCGACGAACCATCAAACAGGCAAAGCATCAATACAGGACTAAGATTGAATCATATTACACCGGCTCCGACGAAGTGGCAGGGCTTGCAAACTATTACGGACTACAAACGGAAGCACAGCCATGAGATACCCAGTGACACGAGCCTACCAGACGAGCTAAATAACTTATATGCTCGCTTCGAGGCAAGCAACACGGAAGCGAGCATGAAAGCATCAACTGTTCTGGACGACTGTGTGATCACGCTCTCCGTAGCCGATGTGAGTAGGACCTTCAAACAGGTCAACATTCACAAGGCCAGACAGATTACCAGGACGTGTACTCCGAGCATGCGCTGACCAACTAGCAAGTGTCTTCACTGACATTTTCAACCTGTCCCTGACCGAGTCTGTAATAACAACATGTTTTAAGCAGACCACCATAGTCCCTGTGCCCAAAAAACACTAAGGTAACCTGCCTAAATGACTACTGACCCGTAGCACTCACGTCTGTAGCCATGAAGTACCTTGAAAGGCTGGTCATGGCTCACATCAACACCATTATCCCAGAAACCCTAAACCCACTCCAACTTGCATACCGCCCAAACAGATCCACAGATGATGCAATCTCCATTGTACTCCACACTGCCCTTTCCCAGCTGGACAAAAGGAACACCTACGTGAGAATGCTATTCATTGACTACAGCTCAGCGTTCAACACCGTAGGGCCCTCAAAGCTCCACCACCCATAGTCCCTGTTCACCCACGACTGTGTGGCCAAGTACGACTCCAACACCGTCATTAAGCTTCATTGAGATTCAGTGTGTTAAATCAGAGGGCCTGTTGTCCGGGCCTCTGGCAGTCTCTATGGGGGTGCCACAGGGTTCAATTCTTGGGCCGACTCTTTTCTCTGTATACATCAATGATGTCGCTCTTGCTGCAGGTGATTCTCTGATCCACCTCTATGCAGACGACACCATTCTGTATACTTCTGGCCCTTCTTTGGACACTGTGTTAACTAACCTCCAGACGAGCTTCAATGCCTTACAACTCTCCTTCCGTGGCCTCCAACTTCTCTTAAACGCAAGTAAAACTAAATGCATGCTCTTAAACCGATCGCTGCCCGCACCCGCCCGCCCGTCCAGCATCACTACTCTGGACGGTTCTGACTTAGATTATGTGGACAACTACAAATACCTAGGTGTCTGGTTAGACTCTAAACGCTCCTTCCAGACTCACTTTAAACATCTCCAATCCAAAATTGAATCTAAAATCAGCTTCCTATTTCGCAACAAAGCATCCTTCACTCATGCTGCCAAACATACCCTCTTAAAAAAAGACAATCTACCGATCCTCGACTTCGGCGATGTCATTTACAAAATAGCCTCCAACACTCTACTCAACAAATTGGATGCAGTCTATCACAGTGCCATCCGTTTTTGTCACCAAAGCCCCATATACTACCCACCACTGCGACCGGTACGCTCTCGTTGGCTGGCCCTCGCTTCACACTCGTCGCCAAACCCACTGGCTCCAGGTCATCTACAAGTCCCTGCTAGGTAAAGCCAATTCCCTCTTTGACCGACTTTCCTTCCAGTTCTCTGCTGCCAATGACTGGAACGAACTACAAAAGTCTCTGAAACTGGAGACACTTTTCTCCCTCACCAGCTTTAAGCACCAGCTGTCAGAGCAGCTCATAGACACCTGCACCTGTTTATAGCCCATCTGTAAATAGCCCATCCTACTACCTCATCCCCATACTATATTTATTTATTCATCTTGCTCCTTTGCACCCCAGTTTTTCTACATTGCACATTCATCTACTGCACATCTACCATTCCAGTGTTTAATTGCTATATTGTAATTACTTTGCCACCATGGCCTATTTATTGCCTTACCTTCCTTATCCTACCTCATTTGCACACATTGTATATAGATGTGTTTTTCTACTGTATTATTGACTGTATGTCTGTTTTACTCTATGTGTAACTCTGTGTTGTTGTATGTGTTGAACTGCTTTGCTTTATCTTGGCCAGGTCACAGTTGTAAATGAGAACTTGTTCTCAACTTGCCTACCTGGTTAAATAAAGGTTAAATAAATAAATAAAAAATAAAAGGTTTGCTGACGACAGTGGTAGGCCTGATCACCGAAAATGATGAGACAGCCTATAGGGAGGAGGTCAGAGACCTGGCAGTATGGTGCCAGGACAACAATCTCTCCCTCAATGTAAGCAAGACAAAGGAGATGATCATGGACTACAGGAAAAGGAGGGCTGAACAGGCCCCAATTAACGTCGACGGGGCTGTAGTGGAGCGGGTCGAGAGATTAAAGTTCCTTGGTGTCCACATCACCAACGAACTATCATGGTCTGAACACACTAAGACATCCGTGAAGAGGGCACCACAAAACCTATTCCCCCTCAGGAGACTGAAAAGATTTGTCAGGGGTCCTCAGACCTTCAAAAGTTTCTACAACTCCGTCCTCCCGAGAGCGTCCTGACGGGTTGCAACAGCTAGGCCTCCGACCGCAAGGCTCTACAGAGGGCAGTACATCACTGGGTCCAAGCTTCCTGCCATCCAGGACCTCTATACCTGGCGGTGTCAGGGGAAGGCCCAAATATTTCCAGACTCCAGCCACACTAGTCATAGACTGTTCTCTCTGCTACCACATGGCAAGTGGTACCGGAACGCCAAGTCTAGTTCCAAGCAGCTTTTACCACCAAGCCATAAGACTCCTGAACAGCTAATCAAATGGCTACCCGGACTATTTGCATAGCCCCCCCCAGCCTAATTTTTACTCTGCTGCTGCTCTCTGTTCATTATCCATGCATAGTTATGTTGCCTCTACTGACATGTACATATTACCTCGACTAACCGGTGTCCCCGCACATTGACTCTGTACCGGTACCCCCTGTATATAGTCTCCACATTGACTCTGTACCGGTACCCCCTGTATATAGCCTCCACATTGACTCTGTACCGGTACCCCCTGTATATAGCCTCCACATTGACTCTGTACCGGTACCCCCTGTATATAGTCTCCACATTGACTCTGTACCGGTACCCCCTGTATATAGCCTCCACATTGACTCTGTACCGGTACCCCTGTATATAGTCTCCACATTGACTCTGTACCGGTACCCCCTGTATATAGCCTCCACATTGACTCTGTACCGTACCCCTGTATATAGCCTCCACATTGACTCTGTACCGGTACCCCTGTATATAGCCTCCACATTGACTCTGTACCGTACCCCTGTATATAGCCTCCACATTGACTCTGTACCGGTACCCCCTGTATATAGCCTCCACATTGACTCTGTACAGTACCCCTGTATATAGCCTCCACATTGACTCTGTACAGGTAGCCCCTGTATATAGCCTCCACATTGACTCTGTGGTACCCCCTGTATATAGCCTCCACATTGACTCTGTACCGGTACCCCTGTATATAGTCTCCACATTGACTCTGTACCGGTACCCCCTGTATATAGCCTCCACATTGACTCTGTACGCAGTACCCCCTGTATATAGCCTCCACATTGACTCTGTACCGCAGTACCCCCTGTATATAGCCTCCACATTGACTCTGTGCAGTACCCCCTGTATATAGTCTCCACATTGACTCTGTACCGTACCCCTGTATATAGCCTCCACATTGACTCTGTGCAGTACCCCCTGTATATAGCCTCCACATTGACTCTGTACCGGTACCCCTGTATATAGCCTCCACATTGACTCTGTACCGGTACCCCCTGTATATAGCCTCCACATTGACTCTGTACAGTACCCCTGTATATAGTCTCCACATTGACTCTGTACTGCAGTACCCCCTGTATATAGCCTCCACATTGACTCTGTACTGGTACCCCCTGTATATAGCCTCCACATTGACTCTGTACTGGTACCCCCTGTATATAGCCTCCACATTGACTCTGTACAGGTACCCCTTGTATATAGTCTCCACATTGACTCTGTACCGGTACCCCCTGTATATAGCCTCCACATTGACTCTGTACCGGTACCCCCTGTATATAGCCTCCACATTGACTCTGTACCGGTACCCCCTGTATATAGCCTCCACATTGACTCTGTACCGGTACCCCCTGTATATAGCCTCCACATTGACTCTGTACAGTACCCCTGTATATAGCCTCCACATTGACTCTGTACCGGTACCCCTGTATATAGCCTCCACATTGACTCTGTACCGGTACCCCCTGTATATAGCCTCCACATTGACTCTGTACCGGTACCCCCTGTATATAGTCTCCACATTGACTCTGTACCGGTACCCCCTGTGTGTAGATTTGCTACTGTTATTTTTTTGTTACTCTTTAATTATTTATTTATATTTTTTGATTAGTTTAGTAAATACTTTCTTAAAACTTATTAAAACTGCATTGTTGGTTAAGGGCTTGTAAGTAAGCATTTCACTGTAAGGTCTACACCTGTTGTATTCAGCATTTCACTGTGAGGTCTACACCTGTTGTATACAGCATTTCACTGTAAGGTCTACACCTGTTGTATTCAGCATTTCACTGTAAGGTCTACACCTGTTGTATTCAGCATTTAACTGTGAGGTCTACACCTGTTGTATTCAGCATTTCACTGTGAGGTCTACACCTGTTGTATTCAGCATTTCACTGTGAGGTCTACAACCGTTGTATTCAGCATTTCACTGTGAGGTCTACACCTGTTGTATTCAGCATTTCACTGTGAGGTCTACACCTGTTGTATTCAGCATTTCACTGTGAGGTCTACAACCGTTGTATTCAGCATTTCACTGTGAGGTCTACACCTGTTGTATTCAGCATTTAACTGTGAGGTCTACACCTGTTGTATTCAGCATTTCACTGTGAGGTCTACACCTGTTGTATTCAGCATTTCACTGTGAGGTCTACAACCGTTGTATTCAGCGTTTCACTGTGAGGTCTACACCTGTTGTATCCAGCATTTCACTGTAAGGTCTACACCTGTTGTATTCAACATTTCACTGTAAGGTCTACACCTGTTGTATTCAGCGTTTCACTGTAAGGTCTACACCTGTTGCATTCAGCATTTCACTGTAAGGTCTACACCTGTTGTATTCAGCATTTCACTGTAAGGTCTACACCTGTTGTATTCAGCGTTTCACTGTAAGGTCTACACCTGTTGCATTTGGCGCATGAGACAAATAACATTTTATTTGATATGTACATACGGTTGCTGTGGGGAGGACTTTGTCGATGGACTTATTAATGAAGCCGGTGACTGATGTAGTAAATTCCTCAATATTATCGGATTAATCCCGGAACATATTCAAGTCTGTGATAGCGAAACAGTCCTGTGTCACTGGTACTTCCTGTTTGAGTTTTTGCTTGTAAGCAGGAATCAGGGTAGAATCGAGACTGAATATGCTGTCTCGACCTCTGAATTCTCGGCTATGAAAAGCCAAATTGCATTTACTCCTGAGGTGCTGACCTGTTGCACCCTAGGTTCCAGCCCTTCTAGGGAGTTTTTCCTAACCACCGTGCTTCTACATCTGCATTGCTTGCTGTTTGGGGTTTTAGGCTGGGTTTCTGTATAGCACTTTGTGACATCAGCTGATGTAAAAAGGGCTTTATAAATACATTTGAATGATTTGATTGTCATGGTCAGATTTGTATGCAGAGTCTTGTATGCATTTCTGTGTGTGGAGTAAAAGTGATCAAGAGTTTTGTTGCCTCTAGTTGCACAAGCTGTTCAAAAACAGATTTCAATTTCCCTGCATTAAAATCACCAGCTACGAGAAACATGCCTCTGAATGAGCATTTTCTTGTTTTCTGACTCTGGTTGAGTGCGGTCTTAGCGCCAGCATCGGTTTTGTGGTGGGAAGTAGACAGCTATTAAAAATATAGATGAAAACTCTCTTGGTAAATAGTATGGTCTGCAGCTTATCATGAGGTTTTCTAACTCGGGTGAGCAAAAAAACTGGAGACTTCCTTCACATTAGAGAACGCACACTAGTTGTTACGCTCAGAATCCAAAACGTCAGCACCGTCTTGGAGCCTGTCTATTGTGCTTAAGGACATCATAACATCATAACAGCCCTTTGAGCCTCTTGAAAGCGAGAAGAAATATCTCTCCATTAAAAAAACGCTTTTTCTTATTGCCCTTTTTGTGTGAGTTGCTGTCAGTCCACTGCCTACAGTTTGGGGTTTTCAAAGGTATCTTTGCTACCTAACCTCACCTTTATGCCTAAGAGCAGAGATAATTATAATTGTGGTTTTCCACCTGCCTGTCCTTTACTTCTACAGAAGAAGAGCATCTCCACCATTTTGTGTCCAAAATTCACTTGGATAGAATGAGCAAGAGCGACCAACTCTTGGTGCCTCTCTTCAAGGGTGGCCCCTCTCTCATCAAAGGCTATCTCACTGGATAGTGTAGGCTTACATTATATATATATATTTATATATTGGCTTATAATAGTACCCAGAGGGCCTGAGGGCTCATTCCACCAAAGGCATGGCTACCTCTTGGGCACTGTTCAAAGCCATCTCTTTACAAGATATTTATGATGCAGCATGTTGTCATACTTCTATGAGGTTTTACAGACTGGATGTCACATTTGTGGGTACATACTGTCCTCAGTGTCGGAGGCTTTGAGGGGTGATGTTGTTGGGACTACCCTGGCTTTGGAGAGCATGTCTAAGATACAGGATTTGGCAATATCCCATATGTGATACATCGAAATGAGTATTTGAAAGAGAACTCAAGGTTACTTTCGTAAACCTCTGTTCCCTGATGATATGAGTGAGATGTATCACCGCTTTTCTCTCCTAACAGAGCGCAAGGAAGAGAGACATGCTTGGAAATGACCAGTGGGCGGGTGAGTTGCGCCTTATAGGGAGGGAGGGGCTCACCTCATTCGCCACTCGAAACCTGTCTGTCTTCGTCAGATGCTGTGTGATTGGTTACTTCCTGTTGTGAAACCCCATATGTGATACATATCGCACTCATATTTTCAGAGAACCTGGGTTACGAAAGAAACCTTGAATTTACGCACAAACCCCCAAAAAATACAGTTTTGAACATTAGTGAACAGCAGAGTCCTGGTCTGCAGTGTCCCTGAGCCTTAAACTACGAATAAGGTGTAGTAAGGATAGCAAAATCATAGTTCTATAGCGGGGATGCAGGGAATTGTATTGTATTTATTTCGCGAAAGACAAACTGACAGCAGCAACCAAAACCAAAGACACATGATCCATAGATGGCAGTTCCAATTCAAGTCAAAACTGGAAGCCGTTACTTGTGTTGCATCCATGAGTTTACCTGTTCACATTAAAAATAAATAATAATATTTAACCTTTATTAGCCTTTATTTAACTAGGCAAGTCAGCTGAGAACAAAGTTAAGAGGTGTGTGTACAGCAGAATTATGTATATATAGCAGCGACAGCTGGGTTCAGAAGAACAGCGTGTACAATCATAAGCTAAGTCGGCTAAGAGCAAATCCAGCCAAACCCGGACAACGTTGGGCCAAATGTGCTGTAAGGTTCTGTATGTATTTTCTTAGTCAACCTTCTGTTTCGTTGTGTTCTTGAAAGTAGCCCTGTTTGTTTGTGTTCTTGTTTATTGATTTCACCTGGTCTCATCAGCTCCTTATTTAGCTCAGTTCATTCTGTTTGTGCCTTTGTGAGGTATTGTTCCTTTTGACTCTACTAAAGCCTTTTCCTAGCTCGTTTGTGAGAATCAGTTATAGCCTTCAGTCCTAGTTTTGATTCACCCGGCCTGTTTGCCTACCTGTGTATGACCATGGCCTGCCTGTGACCGCGATTCCTGAAAATAAACACCTGCCGCGCTCGTCAATCTACACCTTTTTCTCCCTGAGTATTCATGTGCGCTGCCCTATGGGACTCCCAATCACGGTACAGCCTGGATTCGAACCAGGGACAGTAGTAACCCTTTTAGTTAGAGGTTCAAAAACCTTTGGGAAAGTGTTCAGACCCTTTTAGATGTTCTCAGCAATCTACACACAATACCATATAATTACAAAGCAAAAACAGGTTTTAATAAATGTTGGCGAATATATAAAATATTTACAACAGAAATTCCTTATTTACATAAGTATTCAGACCTTTTGCTATAAGACTCGAGGTGACAAAGAACCTGATGGTCACATGGACAGAGCTCTTGAGTTCCTCTGTAGAAATGGGACAACCTTCCAGAAGGATAACCATCTCTGCAGCACTCCACCAATCAGGCCTTTATGGTAGAGTGGCCAGACAGAAGCCACTCCTCAGTAAAAGGCACATGACAGCCCACTTGGAGTTTGCTAAAAGGCACTTAAAGACTCTCAGACCATGACAAACAAGATTCTCTGGTCTGATGAAACCAAGATTGAACTCTTTGGCCTTAATGCCAAGCGTCACGTCTGGAGAAAACCTGGCACCATCCCTACAGTGAAGCATGGTGGTGGCAGCATCATGCTGTGGGGATGTTTTTTCAGCGGCAGGGACTGGGAGACTAGTCAGAATCGAGGTTAATGGAGCGAAGTACAAATCAAATCAAATTGTATTGGTCACATACACATGGTTGGCAGATGTTAATGCGAGTGTAGTGAAATGCTTGTGCTTCTAGTTCCGACCATGCAGTAGTATCTAACAAGTAATCTAACAAATTCACTACCTTATACACACAAGAGTAAAGGAATGAATACAAGTACGTACATATAAATATATGGATGAGCGATGGCTGACCGGCATAGGCAAGATGCAGTAGATGGTATAGAGTACAGTATATACATATGAAATGAGTAATGTAGGATATGTAAACATTATATAACGTGGCATTGTTTAAAGTGGCTAGTGATACATTTATTACATCCAATGTTTTATTATGAAAGTGTCTAGAAATTCAGTATGTTGGCAGCAGCCACTCAATGTTAGTGATGGCTGTTTAACAGTCTGATGGCCTTGAGATAGAAGCTGTTTTGTAGTCTCTGGGTCCCAGCTTTGATGCACCTGTAGTGACCCCGCCTTCTGGATGATAGCTGGGTGAACAGGCAGTGGCTCGGGTGGTTGTTGTCCTTGATGATCTTTACCCCCGGTGATGCGCTGTGCAGTCCTCACTACCCTCTGGAGAGCCTTACGGTTGAGGGCGGAGCAGTTGCCATACCAGGCGGTGATACAGCCCAACAGGATGCTCTCGATTGTGCATCTGTAAAAGTTTGTGAAGGTTTTTGGTGACAAGCCGAATTTCTTCAGCCTCCTGAGGTTGAAGAGGAGCTGTTGCACCTTCTTCACCACGCTGTCTGTGTGGGTGGACCATTTCAGTTTGTCTGTGATGTGTACGCCGAGGAACTTAAAACGTTCCACCTTCTCCACTACTGTCCCGTCGATGTAGATAGGGGGGTGCTCCCTCTGAGGTTATTTTCCTGACACCACACTCCGAGGGCCCTCACCTCCTCCCTGTAGGCCGTCTCGTCGTTGTTGGTAATCAAGCCTACCACTCTAGTGTTGTCTGCAAACTTGATGATTGAGTTGGAGGCGTGCATGGCCACACAGTCATGGGTGAACAGGGAGTACAGGAGAGGGCTGAGAACACACCCTTGTGGGGCCCCAGTGTTGAGGATCAGCGAGATTAGCGAGATGTTTCCTACCCTAACCACCTGGGGGCGGCCGTCAGAAAGTCCAGGACCCAGTTGCACAGGGCGGGGTCGAGACCCAGGGTCTCGAGCTTAATGACGAGTTTGGAGGGTACTATGGTGTTAAATGCTGAGCTGTAATCGATGAACAGCATTCTTACATAGGTATTCCTCTTGTCCAGATGGGTTAGGGCAGTGTGCAGTATGATTGCGTCGTCTGTGGACCTGTTGGGGCGGTTAGCAAATTGGAGTGGGTCTTGGGTGTCAGGTAGGGTGGAGGTGATATGATCCTTGGCTAGTCTCTCAAAGCACTTCATGATGACGGAAGTGAGTGCTACGGGGCGATAGTCGTTTAGCTCAGTTACCTTAGCTTTCTTGGGAACAGGAACAATGGTGGCCCTCTTGAAGCATGCGGGAACAGCAGACTGGGATAGGGATTGATTGAATATGTCCGTAAACAGCCAGCTGGTCTGCGCATGCTTTGAAGACACGGCCAGGGATGCCGTCTGGGCAGGCAGCCTTGCGAGGGTAGGAATGAACAGAGAGATCCTTGATGAAAACATGTTCCAGAGCGCTCAGGACCTCAGACTGAGGCGAAGGTTCCACTTCCAACAGAACAACAACCCTAAGCACACATCCAAGACAACGCAGGAGTTGCTTCGGGACAAGTCTCTGAATGTCCTTGAGTGGCCCAGCCAGAGCCCGGACTTGAACCCGATCTAACATCTCTGGAGAGACATGCAGCAAAACGCCCCATCCAACCTGACAGAGCTTGAGAGGATCTGCAGAGAAGAATGGGAGAAACTCCCCAAATACTCCCCAAATACCCTAACCCTAACCCAAGAAGACTCAAGGCTGTAATCTCTGCCAAAGGTGCTTCAATAAAGTTCAGTAAAGGGTCTGGTTTTATATTTTTTATAAATTAGTAAAAAAAAAAAACATGTTTTTGCTTTTTCATTATGGTGTATAGTGTTTAGATTGGTGAGGAAGAAAAACGATTTAATCAATTTTTGAATAATTTTGTAACTTAACAAAATGTGGAAAATGTCAAGCGGTCTGAATACTCTCTGAAGGCACTGTATGTCTATGGCCACAGTGCAACAAACAACAACAACAACAAACAACTACAACTACAACTACAACAACAACAACAACAAACAACTACAACTACAACTACAACAACAAACAACAACAAACAACTACAACTACAACTACACCTACACCAACACCAACAACAACACCAACACCAACAACACCAACACCAACACCAACACCAACACCAACAACAACAACACCAACACCAACACCAACACCAACAACACCAACACCAACACCAACAACAACACCAACACCAACAACACCAACAACAACAACACCAACACCAACAACAACACCAACAACAACAACACCAACACCAACACCAACACCAACACCACCAACACCAACACCAACAACTACAACAAACAATAACAACAACAACAACAACAACAACAACCAACAACACCAACAACACCAACACCAACACCAACACCAACAACTACAACAAACAACAACAACAACAACAAGCTGTTCCAGAGATACAAGAAGGAGCGATAGGAGGGGAAAAAGGTGCTTGTGCATTGATAAGCCAAACCACATCAAAGACAGCCTTCACGATAAGTAATTAAATAAAGACGGCATTTTGAAAATGCCTGTTTCACACCATAGCCTGCTGAATTCGCAAGACTTCTTTCTTTCATTAAAATTTTGGCACAAATAAAAGATGTAGCACTGACTCGCCCATGGATTGATGTTCCAGTATTGTCTCAATGTTCGGTGTTCGACTAGCCACGTGCAACATGCACTCCCAGTTACAAGCCTGCTAGAGTTAGCGGCAGGCGGACTAACAATATCCACCGGTATAGTACGGATGAAGCCTGACCTGGATGTGAAGTTAACTAAAGCTTGCAAGCTTTATAAAAGCCTGAATTGATCTAGCTTGCTTCATAGGTTACCATTATGATGTCTTACTCCTTAATCTGAAATGTTTTCAGGGTGCCTTTGAAAAGGTTCCCTGTCTGAGTCAGTCAGTACTCTGCCTTAGGAGCTTTCATAGAATGAAAAGCAGCACAGAAAAATGGTCCATTTAAGATGTGCACGAAGACAGAGACCAGCTCTTACATTCCTCCCATCTACAGATTAAGATACCTTTAAGGTATTTTCACTGACTCGGAGAACAGGCCATAAAAATGAAAACAAGATTAAGATGTTCATGACAGACAGGGTTTACGGCCAACCATTTCCACATCACTCCATCTATACATCTACACAAGAACCTTAATGACTGTTACAAAAATGTGTGCAGTCTTTAAGACTCTAGAAGAGTGGAGAGGTATGAATACATCCAAAGTTTCAGAGGACGCTCATTTAAATGCAGTGGTACAATGGAATCCATTGGAGAGAGAGAGAGAGAGAGCCTGCAAGGCCCCTGTAGGAATGAAGCCTCAAAGAGCCACCAAGAGTGTGTCCCAAAATAGCACCCTATTCCTTTTATAGTGAACTGCACTGGTCAAAAGTACTGCACTATGTAGGGAATAATGAAAACTGAAATACCGCCATTTAGAACACACAACAATACTTTCAGGATGGAAGCTTTTCACCAGGGAGCTGGGAGCTTTCTGCATAACAGACATTTCACCAGGGAGCTTCCTGCCTAACAGACATGTCAACAGAGAGCTGTGAACTTTGTGCCTAACAGTCATTTCAACAGAGAGCTGTGAACTTTGTGCCTAACAGTCATTTCAACAGAGAGCTGTGAACTGCGTACATAACAGACATTTCAACAGAGAGCTGTGAACTTTGTGCCTAACAGACATGTCAACAGAGAGCTGTGAACTTTGTGCCTAACAGACATGTCAACAGAGAGCTGTGAACTGCGTACATAACAGACATGTCAACAGAGAGCTGTGAACTTTGCGCCTAACAGTCATTTCAACAGAGAGCTGTGAACTTTGTGCATAACAGACATTTCAACAGAGAGCTGTGAACTTTGTGCCTAACAGACATTTCAACAGAGAGCTGTGAACTTTGTGCCTAACAGTCATTTCAACAGAGAGCTGTGAACTTTGTGCCTAACAGTCATTTCAACAGAGAGCTGTGAACTTTGTGCCTAACAGTCATTTCAACAGAGAGCTGTGAACTGCGTACATAACAGACATTTCAACAGAGAGCTGTGAACTTTGTGCCTAACAGACATGTCAACAGAGAGCTGTGAACTTTGTGCCTAACAGACATGTCAACAGAGAGCTGTGAACTGCGTACATAACAGACATGTCAACAGAGAGCTGTGAACTTTGTGCCTAACAGTCATTTCAACAGAGAGCTGTGAACTTTGTGCATAACAGACATGTCAACAGAGAGCTGTGAACTTTGTGCCTAACAGACATGTCAACAGAGAGCTGTGAACTTTGTGCATAACAGACATTTCAACAGAGAGCTGTGAACTGCGTACATAACAGACATGTCAACAGAGAGCATACTGTCCTTTTGAGTAGTGGCACAAAAATAACTCAGCATGCCACCTAAAGCCATTAATGTCACGTCTATGCAGCTGGGGTCCAGGATGTCAGTTGAGAACGTCTGAATGGCTTGGAGGACAATAGCAGCAACAGGAGCAGTGTATAGGTTAAGTCCCGAATCAAATTCAAGTTTATTATATAAAACCTAATTGCATAACAATCTGAAATGAGATGCTGACGAGGACAACTCTGAAATAAACATGAACAAATACATAAAATACGTAAAAACACACTACAGTAATCTAAAAATGTATCGATTTCTTTTGTTGTTGTTTAAAGATCAGATTTTACCACTGTGCACGTTACAGTTAAGAATTTAAGAAATGCCCACGTGTGCACTACAGGGTCAAGTCTGTAAGCTCTACGGCACTCTATAGCCCTTTGATGTGTTGGCAATTTAATGTGTTACAAAGAGGGATTCATTCAAATGGATTTAATTGTCTTTTCTTTCTTTTTTTCTACACATCTACACAAAATACTTTGTAATGTGAAAGTGGGAGATTTTATTTTTATTAAACATTTGTTTAAAGATTGATAGAAATTAAATAACACTGTCATGCCCTGGACAACATCTGTATCCCTGTCAGTGGATGTAATGCCCTGGACAACATCTGTATCCCTGTCAGTGGATGTAATGCCCTGGACAACATCTGTATCCCTGTCAGTGGATGTAATGCCCTGGACAACATCTGTATCCCTGTCAGTGGATGTAATGCCCTGGACAACATCTGTATCCCTGTCAGTGGATGTAATGCCCTGGGCAACATCTGTATCCCTGTCAGTGGATGTAATGCCCTGGGCAACATCTGTATCCCTGTCAGTGGATTCAATGACCGTGACAACTGTCACACACTGATCTGTTTCACCTGTCTTTGTGCTTGTCTCCACCTCCATCCTGTGTTGTAGTTTTCCCGGTTTTGACCATGCTGCCCTGCCCTGACCCTGTGCCTGCCTGCCCTGACCCTGAGCCTGCATGCCGTTCTGTACCTTGTCACACCACCCTGGAGTATTGACCTCTGCCTGCCCTGACCCTGAGCCTGCATGCCGTTCTGTATCTTCTCACACCACCCTGGAGTATTGACCTCTGCCTGCCCTGACCCCGAGACTGCCTGCCGTTCTGTACCTTCTCACACCACCCTGGAGTATTGACCTCTGCCTGCCCTGACCCTGAGCCTGCATGCCGTTCTGTACCTTGTCACACCACCCTGGAGTATTGACCTCTGCCTGCCCTGACCCTGAGCCTGCCTGCCATTCTGTATCTTCTCACACCACCCTGGAGTATTGACCTCTGCCTGCCTTGACCCCGAGACTGCCTGCCGTTCTGTATCTTCTCACACCACCCTGGAGTATTGACCTCTGCCTGCCTTGACCCCGAGACTGCCTGCCGTTCTGTACCTTTTGGATTCTGATCTGGATTACTGACCTCTGCCTTTGACCTGTCGTTTTGCCTGCCCCATGTTCTAGTAATACACTTGTGTTACTTCAACACTGTCTGCATCTGGGTCTTCCCTGAAACATGATAGTTGTTGCATAAGTATTCAGTCTATAAATGATAGAATCACCTTTGGAAGCGATTACAGCTGTGAGTCTTCTTGGATAAGTCTCTAAGAGCTTTTTGAAAATATACAATGAATAATAATTCGGAGGGCAGAAAATATGAAATATTAAAGCATTAGACCTCTCACTAAAGGCTTCGGTCATACTAAAGTTAGACTTAAATCCTAACTGGTTCTCTAGCAGATTAGTAAGAACCCCGCGTTCAAGAAAAGGCCTTTTTCCCTTTATTCAGATTACACCCTCTCACTTTCAGTTATTTTGAAAAGGAAATAATCTCCCAAAATATCACTATTTTAAAAAGAAGTCCTAGAAAGTTGGTTGCAATTTCAATTTAATCCACCAGAAAAGACAGAACAAATATGATAGTTCAACACCTGGGTAGGCATGAGTGTGCTAAAGTAGTGAATAAAGCAAATTTAGCGAGGAGCCTTCTAATGTTAACATTGCCGGAAACCAAGGCTTGTGTCCTGTTCAATTCAAAATGACAACAAACTAATTGCAGCAATACGGCAAAAAAATGGAAGAGGCAAGTGGAAAGAGGAGATAGTAAGGAACTTGTCTGTCGGCCCGGCATTAAAGACCAAAATTGGTTAAAGAAAATTGTGATGAATAAAAAAGTATACCGGTTAAGGACCAGAAAATGGACAGATGTGCCAGATAGCTGTGCCAGATAGATGTGCCAGATAGATGTGCCAGATAGATTGCAAAACGGTTTATGAACTAATACAGAAAACAACACTGGATTTCAATTTAAATTATTATACAAAATTCTTGCAACCAAAAGGCAGGGTAGCCTAGTGGTTAGAGCGTAGAGGCAGCAGGTAGCCTAGTGGTTAGAGTGTAGAGGCAGCAGGTAGCCTAGTGGTTAGAGTGTAGAGGCAGCAGGTAGCCTAGTGGTTAGAGCGTTGGACTTGTAACCGGAGGGTTGCAAGTTCGAAATCCCCGAGCTGACAAGGTAAAAATCTGTTGTTCTGCCCCTGAACAAGGCAGTTAACCCACTTGTTCCCCGGGCGCCGAAGACGTGGATGTCAATTAAGGCATCCAGCACCTCTCTGATTCAGAGGGGTTGGGTTAAATGTGGAAGGCACATTTCAGTTGAAGGCATTCCATTGTACAACTGACTAATAATGGTGACTTTGACTTTATATATATAGATACAACCATCCTGTCTCTGCAGTTTTGTTACTGTCCATATCTAGCTTTTATTTAGTCACAGGTTCAGGAATGGCTGAACAATTGCCCTGGAACTAACTTGGCAAATAGCATTGCTGGGTGATTTTAAAAGTCATAGCCAATCGATCAATAATATAATAATACTCTCAGCAAAAAAATAAAATGTTTATCTTTAATTTACAATCTGTAGAATGTGAGAATAGAAAGGGTTCAGAACTTTTCTGAAAAATCACAGCACAGTTGAACTGTGATATATATGGCAAATAGAAATCAGAACTGGATGGTGTTCAGAGATAGATGGGAGCTGAAGGATGGGACTCATAACATCAAAATGACTAATGTAAAATATACTGTGTCCGTTAAATGTGTATAAGATGGAAGTAGAAGCTTAAGTGTTGTTGTCCATTAGTTTACTACAATTAGGGGAGGGGTGGTAGGGTTAGGGTAAAATAATAAAGGAAAATATGTACAAATATATATTTAATTTATACATTTATTTACAAAAATATATATATATGGGGATTGGAAATGATGCAGACAATTACATTGTCGGAAGCAACAATCTCTCTGCAATATTAAAGCTACTCTTCCTGAGGTCCGGCAATATTAAGGTAGTTCAGAATTCACAACACATGAATACTCCACTACCACATATCTACAAAACAAAATCCATGTGTACATGTGTGTATAGTGCGTATGTTATCATGTGTGTGTATGCATGTCTGTGCAATATGTTTGTGTTGCTTCACAGTCCTCGCTGTTCCATAAGGTGTAGTTTTATCTGTTTTTTAAAATCTGATTCTACTGCTTGCATGTAGTAGTCATGGCTCTATGTAGTACTGTAGTCTGTTAGTAGTCTGTTCTGGACTTGGAGATTGTGAAAAGACTTCTGGTGGCATGTCTTGTGGGGTACGCATGGGTGTCCGAGCTGTGTGCCAGTAGTTCAGACAGACAGCTTGGTGCATTCAACATGTCAATACCTCTCATAAATGCAAGTAGTGATGAAGTCAATCTCACCTCCACTTTCAGCCAGGAGAGATTTACATTAGCTCTCTGTGTACATCCAAGGGCCAGCCGTGCTGCCCTGTTTTGAGCCAATTGCAATTTTCCTACGTCCCTCTTTGTGGCACCTGACCATACGACTGAACATTAGTCCTGGTGCGACAAAACTAGAGCCTGTAGGACCTGCCCTGTCAACAACGTCTCACGGGAGCGAGATTGTGAGTGTGCACCACTTTTTTTTCCTTTCCTATTGTTCACGTTATGGTCCGGTTTAAATATTACAGTAAATATACATAAAAGGATACCTAAGGATACATTAAAAATGATGTTTGATTTGTTTGTAGAAAGTTTATAGGTATAATTTGAACGTGTACTCTTCACGATTCAATGGGCGACTCAACGGTGGATTTTCTGATCATAACGCGCCAACCAAACAGAGATTTATGGATATAATAAATGACTTTTTCTAACAAAAGAACCATTGGATGTCTTCGTTGGACACTTGGGAAGCCCTCAGCAGAAGTTCTTCAAAAGGTAAGTGATATTTTTTAGCTCTTATATGGGTTTAATGTGACCCGCGCTGGATATTAATTTATGATAATGTGGAAAATATATGAGGTGCTATCCTCAAACAATCAAATGTTGTGCTTTCGCCGTAAAGCCTTTTTGAAATCTGACAATGCTGTCACGTCCTGGCCATAGATAGCCCTTTTGGCTGCTCTATGGTGGTTTTGGTCAGGACGTGAGCAGGGGTGGTTTTTTGTTCTATGTTTTATTTTCTAGGTTTGGTTTGTGGATGGTTCCCAATTAGAGGCAGCTGAGTGTCGTTACCTCTAATTGGGGACCATATATATGTTTGTTCTTTTCCCCACTTACGGTGTGGGTCATTGTTTAGGTGTGAGTACCTGTATGTGCTACACCTTCGTTACGGTCAGTTTGTTCTTTATTTTTGTATTGAGTGAGTTAACCCAATAAATATGTTTAACTGCACCCGGCACGCTGCGCCTTGGTCCGTTCTTCACGACGATCGTGACAAATGCTGTGATATTGCCAAGAAGCAGAGCTTTTGATGACTATGCAACACTTGTATATTGATGAATGTTTAATAATTCAACTATTGGATTTTGAATTTGGCACCTTACATTTCACCTGGTACTGTCGGAAGCTGCCCGCTAGCGCGCCGCTACTCCCTAAGTAATTAACCAACAATGCAGTTTTAAGAAAATACCAAAACAAAAGTAGGTGATAAGAATAACAAATGATTAAAGAGCAGCAGTAAATAACAATAGCGGGGCTATATATAGAGGGTCAATGTGCACCGGTGTCGAGGTAATTTAGGTAATATGTACAGTGAGGGAAAAAAGTATTTGATCCCCTGCTGATTTTGTACGTTTGCCCACTGACAAAGAAATGATCAGTCTATAATTTTAATGGTAGGTTTATTTGAACAGTGAGAGACAGAATAACAACAAAAAAATCAAGAAAAACGCATGTGAAAAATGTTATAAACTTATTTGCATTTTAATGAGGGAAATAAGTATTTGACACCTCTGCAAAACATGACTTAGGACTTGGTGGCAAAACCCTTGTTGGCAATCACAGAGGTCAGATGTTTCTGGTAGTTGGCCACCAGGTTTGCACACATCTCAGGAGGGATTTTGTCCCACTCCTCTTTGCAGATCTTCTCCAAGTCATTAAGGTTTCGAGGCTGACGTTTGGCAACTCGAACCTTCAGCTCCCTCCACAGATATTCTATGGGATTAAGGTCTGGAGACTGGCTAGGCCACTCCAGGACCTTAATGTGCTTCTTCTTGAGCCACTCCTTTGTTGCCTTGGCCGTGTGTTTTGGGTCATTGACATGCTGGAATACCCATCCAGGACCCATTTTCAATGCCCTGGCTGAGGGAAGGAGGTTCTCACCCAACATTTGACGGTACATGGCCCCGTCCATCGTCCCTTTGATGCAGTGAAGTTGTCCTGTCCCCTTAGCAGAAAAACACCCCCAAAGCATAATGTTTCCACCTCCATGTTTGACGGTGGGGATGGTGTTCTTGGGGTCATAGGCAGCATTCCTCCTCCTCCAAACACGGCGAGTTGAGTTGATGATCTCATCCGACCACAACACTTTCACCCAGTTGTCCTCTGAATCATTCCGATGTTCATTGGCAAACGTCAGATGGGCATGTACAGTGAAGGAAAAAAGTCCATATTTGATCCCTTGCTGATTTTGTACGTTTGCCCACTGACAAAGAAATGATCAGTCTATAATTTTCATGGTAGGTTTATTTGAACAGTGAGAGACAGAATAAAAAAATAATAATAAAAAAAAAAGCTGGACCACAACTGGACCACAACCTCCAACAGCCCTCCCTGCCCTGATCCTGTATCAGCTGGACTACAACCTCCAACATCCCTCCCTGCCCTGATCCTGTATCAGCTGGACCACAACCTCCAACAGCCCTCCCTGCCCTGATCCTGTATCAGCTGGACTACAACCTCCAACAGCCCTCCCTTCCCTGATCCTGTATCAGCTGGACTACAACCTCCAACAGCCTCCTCTCCTCCTCTTCTCCCCTCTTCCTCCTCCCCTCTTCCTCCTCACTCTCCTCCTCTTCCCTCTTCTCCTCTCTTCCCCTTCTCCCTCTCCTCCTCTCCTCCCTCTCCTCCTCCTCTTCTCCCTCTGCTCCTTTCCTCATCCTCCTCTCTCCTCCTCCCCTCCCCTCCTCCTCCCTCTTCTCCTGTCCTCCCTCTCCTCCTCCTCTTCTCCCTCTGCTCCTTTCCTCATCCTCCTCTCTCCTCCTCCCCTCCCCTCTCATCCTCCCTCTTCTCCTGTCCTCTCACATTATTGAACAACATGCCATGAAGAATTCATAAGCTCCAGGATTTCATGCTCAGCTCATTCTACAACCTTGTTGAAAGACTTTTATGCTAGCTGACTGGCTGCAGTAATAAAGCTGTGTGGTGTGGCGTGGCGTGATGTGTGCCTCCATCATAGTGCCCAATTAAATCTGGAGTGAGTCGCTCCATCTGCCAGTGATATGTGTTGGTGCAAGGGCCTGTAGTCCACATATGCTGACATATGCTGACACTAACTGGTACAGTAGGAAGGTAATGTTATAATGTTATACAAAAAAACTAAATAAAACTGAAAGCGCGAACCACTGCTTTTAACCAGGTAAAGGCTACCGGAAACATGACTGAATACAAACAGTGCAGCTACTCCCTCCGCAAGGCAATCAAACAAGCTAAGCGTCAATATAGAGACAAAGTAGAGTTACAATTCAATGGCTCAGACACAAGAGGAATGTGGCAGTCAGTCAATCACGGACTACAAAAAGAAAACCAGCCCCGTCGCGGACCATGACGTCCTGCTCCCAGACAAACTAAACAACTTCTTTGCTCGCTTTGAGGACAATACAGTGCCACCGACACGGCCCGCTACCAAAACCTGCGGGCTCACCTTCACCGCAGCCAATGTGAGAAAAACATTTAAATGTGTTAACCCTCGCAAGGCTGCCGGCCCAGATGGCATCCCTGGCCGTGTCCTCAGAGCATGCGCAGACCAGCTGGCTGGTGTGTTTACGGACATATTCAATCAGTCCCTATCCCAGTCTGCTGTTCCCACATGCTTCAAGAGGGCCACCATTGTTCCTGTTCCCAAGAAAGCTAAGGTGACTGAGCTAAATGACTATCGCCCCGTAGCACTCACTTCCGTCATCATGAAGTGCTTTGAGAGATTAGTCAAGGATCATATCACCTCCATCCTGCGAGACACCCTGGACCCACTCCAATTTGCTTACCGTCCCAATAGGTCCACAGACGACACAATCGCAATCACACTGCATACTGCCCTAACCCACCTGGACAAGAGGAATACTTATGTAAGAATGCTGTTCATCGACTACAGCTCAGCATTTAACACCATAGTTCCCTCCAAGCTCGTCATTAAGCTCGAGACACTGGGTCTCGACCCAGCCCTGTGCAAATGGGTCCTGGACTTCCTGACGGGCCGGCCCCAGGTGGTGAGGGTAGGAAACAACATCTCCACCCCGCTGATCCTCAACACTGGGGCCCCACAAGGGTGCGTTCTCAGCCCTCTCCTGTACTCCCTGTTTACCCATGACTGCGTGGCCAAGCACGCATCCAACTCAATCATCAAGTTTGCTGACGACACTACAGTGGTAGGCTTGATTACCAACAACGACGAGACGGCCTACAGGGAGGAGGTGAGGGCCCTCGGAGTGTGGTGTCAGGAAAATAACCTCTCACTCAATGTCAACAAAACAAAGGAGATGATCGTGGACTTCAGGAAACAGAAGAGGGAGCACCCCCCTATCCACATCGAGGGGACAGTAGTGGAGAAGGTGGAAAGTTTTAAGTTCCTCGGCGTACACATCACGGACAAACTGAATTGGTCCACCCACACAGACAGCGTGGTGATTTTCGGCTTGTCACCAAAATCACTCACAAACTTCTACAGATGCACAATCGAGAGCATCCTGTCGGGCTGTATCGCTGCCTGGTACGGCAACTGCTCCGCCCACAACCGTAAGGCTCTCCAGATGGTAGTGAGGACTGCACAACTCATCACCGGGGGGGTAAACTACCTGACCTTCAGGACACCTACACCATCCGATGTCACAGGAAGGCCAAAAAGATCATCAAGGACAACAACCACCCGAGCCACTGCCTGTTCACCCCGCTATCATCCAGAAGGCGAGGTCAGTACAGGTGCATCAAAGCTGGGACCGAGAGACTGAAAAAACAGCTTCTACCTCAAGGCCATCAGACTGTTAAACAGCCATCACTAACATTGAGTGGCTGCTGCCAACATACTGACTTAAATCTCTAGCCACTTTAAACATAGGAATTGGATGTAACAATGTATCACTAGCCACTTTAAACAATTTTGTATATAATGTTTACTTATACGACATACTTATATCAAATGTATACACTGTACTCTAAACCATCTACTGAATCTTGCCTATGCCGTTCGGCCATCGACCCAAATCTCTAGCCACTTTAATAATTATAATTGGATGAAATAATGTATCACTAGCCACTTTAAACAATGCCATTTATATAATGTTTACATATCCTACATTACTCATCTCATATATATATGTGTATATACTGTACTCCATACCATCTACTGCATCTTGCCTATGCCGGTCAGCCATTGCTCATCCATATATTTATATGTACATACTCGTATTCATTCCTTTACTCTTGTGTGTATAAGGTAGTTGTTGTGAATTTGTTAGATTACTTGTTAGATACTACTGCATGGTCGGAACTAGAAGCACAAGCATTTCGCTACACTCGCATTAACATCTGCTAACCATGTGTATGTGACAAATAAAATTTGATTTGATTTGATTTGAACCCCTATTACTAGTCTGTTCAACATCTCTTTCATATCGTCCGAGATTCCTAAAGACTGGAAAGCTGCCTCGGTCATCCCCCTCTTCAAAGGGGGTGACACTCTAACCCAACTGTTACAGACCTATATCCATCCTGCACTGCCTTTCCAAAGTCTTCAAAAGACTTAGTTAACCTCTTCCAGCTAGGGTCCCATTTTCCGAATTTTCGCCTGTCTGACGTGCCCAAAGTTAAATGCCTACCACTCATGGCCAGAAACTAGGATATTTACATATTTAGTACTATTGGATAGGAAACACTCTGAAGTTTATAAAACCATTAAGATATAGTCTGTGGCTATTCCAGAACAGATTTAGCAGGCAAAAACCAGAGAAATTTCTGTCCGAATTTATTTTTCTTTGGCTCTCCTCTCAATTTGAAGCCCATGTAATATTTTTCTATGGGGAATAGGACCGAGGTTGCAGTACTTATGGCTTCCACTAGATGTCAACAGTCTCTGGAAAGGGTATGGAGGAAAAAGCTCTGACCAGATCCTTAGAGAGAGAGAATTACTACGGGTAGGGAAAATAGGTAAACAGACGTGCACGTTCACGAGAACGGAACGCGCCCAGCGCGACCAACTTTCTTTTCGTCTTTTAACGTTTCACTTACCGTTCTTGTAAAATATGATCGCTATTATTCATAAAAGAATACATAAGGATGCATTATTAATGATATTTGATTTGTTTGTGAAAAAGATGAGAGGTATAATTTGAACGCGATCCCTTCACTGTAAAACGGGCGAGTAGACTGACAATGCTTGGTGGAGTAGCTGAACGTAACGTGCCAAAAACAACGGATATTTATGGATATAATTATTTACTTTTTCTAACAAAAGAACCATGGATTATCTTGTTTGGACACTTGGGAAGACCTCAGAAGAAGTTATTTGAAAGGTAAGCGATTTATATTAGCTGTGATATGGATATTTTGAGAACCGAGCTGGATATGAATTTATGCTAATGTGGAAAATATGTGAGGTACTAGCCTCAAACAATCAAATGTAGTGCTTTCGCCGTAAAGCCTTTTTAAAATCTGACAACGCAGTGATATTGCCAAGAAGCAGAGCTTTTGATGGCTATGCAACACTATGCAACACTTGTATATCGAAGTTAAATATTACGAATATGTATTACGAATATGTATTTTGAATTTGGCGCGTTATGTTTGCTCTGAAAACGATCCCGCTAAAGGGATCGGCGCGCTAAGAGGTTAACAAACAGATCACTGACCATTTGAAATCCCACCGTACCTTCTCCGCTGTGCAATCCAGTTTCCGAGCTGGTCACGGGTGCACCTCAGGCACGCTCAAGGTACTAAACGATATCATAACCGCCATCGATAAAAGACAGTACTGTGCAGCCGTCTTCATCGACCTGGCCAAGGCTTTCAACTCTGTCAATCACCGTATTCTTATCGGCAGACTCAACAGCCTTGGTTTCTCATATGACTGCCTCGCCTGGTTCACCAACTACTTCTCAGATAGCATTCGGTGTGTCAAATCGGAGGGCCTGTTGTCCAGACCTCTGGAAGTCTCTATGGAGATACCACAGTGTTCAATTCTTGGGCCGACTCTTTTCTCTGTATATATCGCTCTTGCTGCGGGTGATTCCTTGATCCACCTCTATGCAGACGACACCATTCTGTATACATCTGGCCCTTCTTTGGACACTGTGTTAACAAACCTCCAAATGAGCTTCAATGCCATACAACACTCCTTCCGTGGCATCCAACTGCTCTTAAACGCTAGTAAAACTAAATGCATGCTCTTCAACCGATCGCTGCCCACACCCGCCCGCCCAACTAGCATCACTATTCTGGACGGTTCTGACAAATACCTAGGTGTCTGGCTAGACTGTAAACTCTCGTTCCAGACTCATATTAAGCATCTCCAATCCAAAATCAAATCTAGAATCGGCTTCCTATTTCGTAACAAAGCCTCCTTCAATCACGCTGCCAAACATACCCTCGTAAAAATGTCTATCTTACCGATCCTCGACTTTGGCAATGTAATTTACAAAATAGCCTCCAACACTCTACTCAGCAAATTGGATGCAGTCTATCACAGTGCCATCCGTTTTGTCACCAAAGCCCCATATACCACCCACCACTGCGACCTGTATGCTCTCGTCGGCTGGCCCTCGCTACATATTCATCGCCAGACCCACTGGCTCCAGGTCATCTATAAGTCTTTGCTAGGTAAAGCCCCGCCTTATCTCAGCTCACTGGTCACCATAACAACACACACCCGTAGCACGTGCTCCAGCAGGTATATCTTACTGGTCATCCCCAAAGCCAACACCTCATTTGGCCGCCTTTCCTTCCAGTTCTCTGCTGCCAATGACGAATTGCAAAAATCTCTGAAGCTGAAGACGTATATTTCCCTCACTAACTTTAAGCATCAGCTATCTGAGCAGCTCACCGATCGCTGCAGCTGTACATAGCCCGTTTGTAAATAGCCCATCCAATCTACCTACCTCATCCCCATATTGTTTTTATTACATTTTTTGCTCTTTTTCGCATGACTATTTCTATTTTCACATCATCTGCACAAATATCACTCCAGTGTTAATTTAGTAAATTGTAATTACTTCGCTACTATGGCCTATTTATTGCCTTACCTCACTCCGTTTGCACACACTGTATATATATATGTTTTTATTGTAATTGACTGTACGTTTGTTTATCCCATGTGTAACTCTGTGTTGTTGTTTGTGTCGCACTGCTTTGGTTTATCTTGGCCAGGTCGTAGTTGTAAATGAGAACTTGTTCTCAACTGGCCTACCTGGTTAAAAAAAAAAAAACACAGGTCATTTTAATAATGTTTGCATACTGTTTTACCCACTTTATATGTATTTATACCACAACATTGTTGAATACTACTTTCTGATTGGCTAGAAGGGCATTCTAGAATGGACATTAAAACCAGATAACAGGACAGTTTGTAAAAGATATCGAGAAACCTTGCAGTCATGACCCAATATGTACCTACACATACTGTACTTGCTACAAAGTTACAGAAAGCTAAACCAACAACCACACAAACTGAAATTGGATACATTGTAAACGTAGGTCAAACAAAGAAAAAACATAGCTAGCTAGCACTGATTTGTTTTTGCAGATACAATTTTTCAAGAGCATCTGATGACCTAACGTGGTGAGTGATGAACATTGATTTCTCTAGTCCAGATGTTGCAATCCTGAAGCAAGTGGCGCTATGCTGTCAAATCCTCCCTCATGTTTCTAGTTTAGTGGCGCTATGCTGTCAAATCCTCCCTCATGTTTCTAGTTTAGTGGCGCTATGCTGTCCAATCCTCCCTCATGTTTCTAGTTTAGTGGTGCTATGCTGTCAAATCCTCCCTCATGTTTCTAGTTTAGTGGCGCTATGCTGTCAAATCCTCCCTCATGTTTCTAGTTTAGTGGTGCTATGCTGTCAAATCCTCCCTCATGTTTCTAGTTTAGTGGCGCTATGCTGTCAAATCCTCCCTCATGTTTCTAGTTTGGTGGAACTATGTTGTCCAATCCTCCCTCATGTTTCTAGTTTAGTGGCGCTATGCTGCCAAATCCTCCCACGTGTTTCTAGTTTACTGGCACTATGCTGTCAAAATCCTCCCTCATGTTTCTAGTTTACTGGCACTATGCTGTCAAATCCTTCCACATGATTCTAGTTTAGTGGCGCTATGCTGTCAAATTCTCCCTGATGTTTCTAGTTTAGTGTCGCTATGCTGTCAAATCCTCCCTCATGTTTCTAGTTTAGTGGCGCTATGCTGTCAAATCCTTCCACATGATTCTAGTTTAGTGATGCTATGCTGTCAAATCCTCCCTCATTTCTCTAGTTTAGTGGCGCTTTGCTGTCAAATCCTCCCACATGATTCTAGTTTAGTGGTACTATGCTGTCAAATCCTCTCACATGTTTCTAGTTTAGTGGTGCTATGCTGTCAAATCCTCCCACGTTTCTAGTTTCACCAGCTGTTTTCAGCAACTATATTTTTGGATTTGGTTGTCATATTGGCAGGTTGGCTAGCAACAAAACATTTAACTAGATTCTGTATGTGATATCTAATGCGATCTCCTCGTAATGAACAGTGTTAACTGTCCTGACGAGAAGGCAAACCTTTCTAGCTATGCCAGGCAAAATGGGGCATTGTCAGCTTGTCGTTATGAATGTATCCAAATAAATGTCAATAGAAAACAGCTACTTTGCTGTTATTCTGGCTGCAGCGGTCGTGACTGTGTTAGCCGTAGCTAGCTGGCTAACTAGCTAGCAATGGATAAGAACGTTGACAGCAAGCATGGCAACGGAACATAAATATCGAACGACTAGGTTGCGTCCATCAACATCAAACTAATGGAACAAACGACTGGGTCGCGTCCATAAACATCGAACTAATGGAATGAACGACTAGGTGGCGTCCATGAATATCGAACTAATGGAACGAACGACTGGGTCGCGTCTCTATCAAGCAAAAGATGAGGAAAAAATAATATATATATATTTTTTAAATATCAACAACAAAAACTATTTATAACGGTAAATGCGTGTTTTCATATTGTATTCTTTGGCAACCGCCTCGTCCCTGTGCGTAGCCAATCATATCCAAGGTAGAATGCCGGCGTTTATCTCTGTGCGTAGCCAATCATATCCAAGGTAGAATGCCGGCGTTTATCCCTGTGCGTAGCCAATCATATCCAAGGTAGAATGTCTGCGTTTATCCCTGTGCGTAGCCAATCATATCCAAGGTAGAATGTCGGCGTTTATCCCTGTGCGTAGCCAATCATATCCAAGGTAGAATGTTGCCGTTTATCCCTGTGCGTAGTCAATCATATCCAAGGTAGAATGCTGGCGTTTATCCCTTGCCTGAAGCTACCACGTTCATCTGTACAAACAATAGTACGCAAGTATAAACACCATGGGACCACGCAGCCGTTATACCGCTCAGGAAGGAGACTCGTTCTGTCTCCTAGACATGAACGTACTTTGGTGTGAAAAGTGCAAATCAATCCCAGAACAACAGCAAAGGAACTTGTGATGATGCTGGAGGAAACAGGTACAAAAGTATCTATAGCCACAGTAAAACAAGTTCTATATCGACATAACCTGAAAGGCCACTCAGCATGGGGTGGCAGGGTAGCCTAGTGGTTAGAGCGTTGGACTAGTAACCGAAAGGTTGCAAGTTCAATTCCCAGAGCTGACAAGGTACAAATCTGTCATTCTGTCCCTGAACAAGGAGTTAACCCACTGTTCCAAGGCCATCATTGAAAATAAGAATTTGTTCTTAACTGACTTGCCTAGTTAAATAAAGGTTAAAGAAATGGAAGAAGCCACTGCCATGGAAGAAGCCACTGCCATGAAATAGCTAGACTACAGTTTGCAACTGCACATGGGGACAAAGTCTGTACTTTTTGGAGAAATGTCCTCTGGTCTGATGAAAAAAATATATAACTGTTTGGCCATAATGACCATCGTTATGTTTGGAGGAAAAAGGGGGAGGCTTGCAAGCTGAAGAACACCATCCCAACCGTGAAGCACGGGGGTGGCAGCATCATGTTGTGGGGATGCTTTGCTGCAGGAGGGACTGGTGCACTTCACAAAACATATGGCATCATTAGGAAAGAAAAGTATGTGCATATATTGAAGCAACATCTCAAGACATCAGTCAGGAAGTTAAAGCTTGGTCGCAAATGGGTCTTCCAAATGGACAATGACCCCACGCATACTTCCAAAGTTGTGGCAAAATGGCTCAAGGACATCAAAGTCAAGGTAATGGAGTGGCCGTCACAAAGCCCTGACCTCAATCCCATAGAAAATCTGTGGGCAGAACTGAAAAAGCGTGTGCGAGCAAGGAGGCCTACAAACCTGACTCAGTTACACCATCTCTGTCAGTAGGAATGGGCCAAAATTCACCCAACTTATTGTGGGAAGCTTGTGGAAGGCTACCCGAAACGTTTGACCCAAGTTAAACAATTTAAAGGCAATGCTACCATCTACCAATTGAGTGTATGTAAAGTTCTGACCCAGTTCTGACCCATTGGGAATGTGATGAAAGAAATAAAAGCTTAAATAAATCATTCTCTACTATTATTCTGACATTTCACATTCGTAAAATAAAGTGGTGATCCTAACTGACCTAAGACAGGGAATTTTTACTAAGATTAAATGTCAGGAATTGTGAAAAACTGAATTTAAATGCATTTGGCTAAGGTTTATGTTAACTTCCGACTTCAACTGTACTGCTGTATATTCAGACTCCTTGACTTTTTCAAAATGTTGTTACGTTTCAGCCTTATTTTGAAATGCATTAAATGAAAAAAATCTCATTAATCTACACACAATACCCCATAATGACAAATCGAAAACAGGTTTTCCTAAATGTTCACAAATGTATAAAAAATAAACCGAAATATCTTATTTACGTAAGTATTCAGACCCTTTTTAATGAGACTTGAAATTGAGCACAGGTGCATCCTTTTTCTATAGATCATCCTTGAGATGTTTCTACAACTTGATTGCAGTCCAACTGTGGCAAATTGTGCATGATTTGGAAAAGTACACACCTGTCTACTATGTAAGTCCCATGGTTGACAGTGCATGTCAGAGCAAAAACCATGCCATGAGGTCGAAGGAATTTTTCATAGATCTCCAAGACAGGATTGTGTCGAGGCACAGATCTGGGGAAGGATACCAGATCTGGGGAAGGGTGTCTGCAGAATTGAAGGTCCCCAAGAACACAGTGGCCTCCATCGTTCTAAAATGGAAGAAGTTTGGAACCACCAAGACTCTTCCTAGAGCTGGATGCCTGGCCAAACTGAGCAATTGGTGGAGAAGGGCCTTGGTCAGGGAGGTGACCAAGAACCCAATGGTCACTCTGACAGATCTCTAGAGTTCCTCTGTGGAGATTGAAGAACCTTCCAGAAGGACAATCATCTCTGCAGCACTCCACCAATCAGGCCTTTTTGGTAGAGTGACCAGACGGTTATACCCAAGATGACTCGAAGCGGTAATGTCTGCCCAAGGTGCTTCAACAAAGTACTGAGTAAAGGGTCTGAATACTTATGGAAATGTCATATTTCTGTTTTTCTATCAAATAAATAAGCGAAAATGTCTAAAAACTGTTTTTGCAATGCCATGATGGGGTGATGTCAGTTCCTTTGCACCTTATTTATGGAACAAACTGCAGATCCAACTTAGACACTCTGGTGTCCCTTGCCCATTTAAAAAATATGATGGAGGATCAATATGATGTTGTCTGTGATTGTTTTTTCTGTTGAACTGTGTCTTTGTATGTTTTGAAATCAAAGTCACCATTATTAGTCAGTTGTACAACTGAATGCCTTTGACCGAAATGTTTCTTCCACATTTAACCCAACCCCTCTGAATCAGAGAGGTGCAGGGGGCTGCCTAAATCGACATCCACGTCTTCGGCGCCCGGGGAACAGTGGGTTAACTGCCTTGTTCAGGGGCAGAACGACAGATTTTTTCCTTGTCCGATTTTTTCCTTGTCAAGTCCAACGCTCTAACCACTAGGCTACCTGCCGCCGAAATGTTCTTGTCTGTATGCCTAGAACTGTACATGTCAACATGTTTACAGGTCTCAGTCTGTTTTCCCTGTTAAAATAAAGATTAAAAAATAAAAAAATACAAAATAATTTGATGAGGGGGGGGGCAATTTAATCAATTTTAGAATAACCTATACTTTCAGGAGGAGTGAAAGAACTGTGTAATTATTAGTTTCTTAGTGTATATATGCATTTAGATTACTGTTAATTGGGTCGTTAATTGGATTAATGCTGACATTTCTTCATTCTCGATTTGTATTATTATTATTATTATTTGTGTACCTGTTTGACATTGTACTGCATTGTTAGGAACATTTCAGTATAATGTCTGCTAAATCATAAACTTTGACAAACACACACACACACACACACACACACACACACACACACACACACACACACACACACACACACACACACACACACAATGCAACACCATCATCACAGCTACCCTCAGAGGGCTTTAATGTAAGACTCAGAATCAGTTTTCCATCTCAAGCTCCAGATTACATTTTAATAGATTCTCTGCAGAGACTCCTTGGCTTGCCGCTCCTCTCTGATCCCACCGTGACATTCTGAACCCACTTAGAAACTACAAATAGCTTCTAAGACCAGGTACTTCAGAAACATTCACTACTTTTAGTATTCAAACCGCAAAAGCAGACCAGTAACTTTAGCCAGTAACTTTTGCCAGTAACCTTAGCCAGTAACTCTGGCCTGATTCACAACTTGTACATCTCAGTCATGAATTTAACTGAGAACAACAGTCATTGGTTAAATGAGGACCAAGCTTAGATGTCATGTAGGTTAACAGTTAGGTCATATTTTGGTTAATGTCCATAATTGTCAGTTACACAATTACGGTGCCAGCCCTAATGTCAAGTTTGGCGGTGGTAGGTGCGACAAAGACACAAAATATAGTGGTGTAGAGACCCAGTTAAAAGAGGAAAGCTATTAAGCTCTTTGAAGATTAGCCCCTCTGGCAAGGACAGTTTCATTACTTGAATTTATTTTATTTAACCTTTATTATGACCTATTTTACCAGGTAAGTTGACTGAGAACACATTCTCATTTACTGCCTACAACCTGTGGAATAGTTTACAGGGGAGTAGTTGTGTACATGATTCACTCTTCATACAATAATGAGATAACATTGATAGTGCTCGGAGAGGAAACATTCAATGTGCCAGCGGATGAGCGGGAACATGAGACGTGACATCAGTTCATGTCAGGAGAAAGTTGACAATGGTAGTGGAGTGGTCATCACCTCTTAATCAGGGAACAGGAGGGGACTTAGCTGGCAATACAAACAGCAGATAAATTCCATTACAGCTGCGCCCTGGTAGGTTTGAACAACAAGTTTCTCCATGAAGTTAAAACAGAGACTGCACATCTCGCCCACTTGACACATCAAAGCAGCCCAAGAAACGTTCCTGAATGAAGCCCAGACTAGATTAGGAGGAGGATTTCTTCTACCCAGACACATAGACAACAACTGATAGACAATAGAACTCACAGGGCTGAGCTGGATTTATGTAAATTCTCACACTATACAACTATACAAATTCTCACATCTGTCATCACTATTAGGTTGATTGATTAATTCCAGCTAATAACTTTGAATTGAAAATGTGTAGGCAGCCTAACCAGTCCAATTCGATTGACATTCACATTTTCTCCTGACACACAAACGGACTATAAATACATAATGAGAGGGGCGGCAGGTAGCCTAGTGGTTAGAGTGTTGGACTTGTAACTGGAGGGTTGCAAGTTCAAATCCCCGAGCTGACAAGGAAAAAATCTGTCGTTCTGCCCCTGAACAAGGCAGTTAACCCACTGTTCCCTGGGTGCCGAAGATGTGGATGTGGATGTCGATTAAGGCAGCCCACCTGCACCTCTCTGATTCAGAGGGGTTGGGTTAAATGCAGAAGACACAGGCATTGAAGGCATTTGGTTGTACAACTGACAAATAATGGTGACTTTAATGTTACCAATTAGTTTACCCTGACCGGATGGACAGGACACATAGGCTGTATGCAGCGGCTCTTATTAGTAGTCTACAGTAGATCAGACGGAAAAATAGTATTGTTTTCATCCCATACATCAGGTCAGATCTCTAAAGTTTAGGTGTAGCCTAGGCTGCTGCAACATCCGGAGTGATTATGCGTTATATTCCTAAATAAATATATAAATACCAGAGGAAAGTAAAGTCAACCTCTCTCTTTAATCTAACTTTTAATTGCGACGGAAGCGATCAAATCATTCTCAATTGATTTCGACATCCAAGAAAAGACAGTATAAAGTTCCATATGTTCAGCAAGTAAAGCAGCGTAACGTGCAATTACCTCTGCAAGCTCCTTGTAAGTTCCCTCTCCTCATGTCCTCTAAAAGCCAATTCTTTCAGGCCCCCTAAACCCAGTGGTGTTGATAAGCCTCTTGAGAACATCCCTGTTTCTTCTTTTACTTTCTCGTTGTGTTCAGTTTGAACACGCAGACCTTCGTCCTAATCGACGCAGCTTTTTTTCCCCAGAAGCGTGAATCTGATGTGGGCATTGATATGCTCTCTGCTTTTGTTTTGCCGTTTAGCTGAAAGATCAAAGTTCTTCAGGTCACTGTACCCCTCAGGCAAGGACAGCAATATAGGTGGCTTGATGAAAGGCTCCCTGTTAACCAGCTATACTTTTGATACCATCCTTCTTCATGAAACTGATCTCAGGCAGATGTTGACCCTCGGTTTTAATTCACACCTTTTCCGTGTAGGCAGAGTTGCAATGAAAAAGCCATATCTCAGACTGGCCAATAAAAAGAAAAGATTAAGATGGGCAAAATAACACAGACAACTGGACAGAGGAACTCTGCCTTGAAGGCCAGCATCCCGGAGTCGCCTCTTCACTGTTGACGTTGAGACTGGTGTTTTGCGGGTACTATTTAATGAAGCTGCCATTTGAGGACTTGTGAGGCGTCTGTTTCTCAAACTAGACACTCTAATGTACTTGTCCTCTTGCTCAATTGTGCCACCGGGGCCTCCCACTCCCTTTTCTATTCTGGTTAGAGCCAGTTTGCGTTGTTCTGTGATCGGAGTAGTACACAGCGTTGTACGAGATCTTCAGTTTCTTGGCAATTTCTCGCATGGAATAGCCTTCATTTCTCAGAACAAGAATAGACTGACGAATTTCAGAAGAAAGTTATTTGTTTCTGGCCATTTTGAGCCTGTAATCGAACCCACAAATGCTGATGCTCCAGATACTCAACTAGTAAAAAGAAGGCCAAATCTGAAGTTTGTATCCCCCATATATATATACCATTCTATTGGTTGCAAGAATTTTGTATAATAATTTAAATCGAAAAATGTAAAGTTTTGAATCCGGCTACATTTTGCGTGTCAATTCATAAACCATGTGCCATGGAATCGGTACATCGAAAATTTCTTCCCAACTAATTTTGCAATCTATATGGCACAGCTGTCAATTTTTTGGTCCTTAAATGAAACTGGTATATTTTTATTTAATACAATTTTCTTTAACCAATTATGTTCTTAATACAGGGCCGACAGACAAGTTCCTTACTTTCTCCCCCTTCCACTTGCCTCTTCCCTTTATGCGGTAAGGCTGCAAATAGTTAGTTGTAACTTTGGGTAGAGCAGACATTTCCATATATTTGTGTTAGCTGCATGTGTGACATAACTCCACCAGTCCTATTTATGATGTCATTTACAAAGATTATACTTAAAAATAAAAAGAAGAAGTTATCAAAAAACAGAGAGTTAGCTACAGAAATTTTTTGTGCAGGGATGCGCACTCATCATTCGAACGTGACGCTTCATGGTAAACAAAACATTTCTCTACTAGCCTCAGTATCAGATGGCCTCCACGGAGATACAGGTGGAGCACATGGAACTAGACGTCAAACACTAAACTAGGCAAACACTACGAGACTAACACTACCAGGCTAACACTACGAGACTAACACTACGAGGCTAACACTACCAGGCTAACACTACGAGGCTAACACTACGAGACTAACACTACGAGGCTAACACTACCAGGCTAACACTACCAGGCTAACACTACGAGACTAACACTACGAGGCTAACACTACCAGGCTAACACTACCAGGCTAACACTACCAGGCTAACACTACGAGACTAACACTACGAGGCTAACACTACCAGGCTAACACTACCAGGCTAACACTACGAGACTAACACTACGAGGCTAACACTACCAGGCTAACACTACCAGGCTAACACTACGAGGCCAACACTACGAGACTAACACTCACGAGGCCAACACTACCAGGCCAACACCACGAGACTAACACTACGAGGCTAACACTACCAGGCTAACACTACCAGGCTAACACTACGAGACTAACACTACGAGGCTAACACTACCAGGCTAACACTACGAGACTAACACTACGAGGCTAACACTACCAGGCTAACACTACGAGACTAACACTACGAGGCTAACACTACCAGGCAAACACTACCAGGATAACACTACCAGGCTAACACTACCAGGCAAACACTACCAGGATAACACTACCAGGCAAACACTACCAGGCAAACACTACCAGGATAACACTACCAGGCTAACACTACCAGGCTAACACTACCAGGATAACACTACCAGGCTAACACTACCAGGCAAACACTACCAGGCTAACACTACCAGGCTAACACTACGAGGCTAACACTACGAGGCTAACACTACCAGGATAACACTACCAGGATAACACTACGAGGCTAACACTACCAGGCTAACACTACGAGGCTAACACTACCAGGCTAACACTACCAGGCAAACACTACCAGGATAACACTACCAGGCAAACACTACCAGGATAACACTACCAGGCTAACACTACCAGGCTAACACTACCAGGATAACACTACCAGGCTAACACTACCAGGCAAACACTACCAGGCTAACACTACCAGGCTAACACTACGAGGCTAACACTACCAGGATAACACTACCAGGATAACACTACGAGGCTAACACTACCAGGCTAACACTACGAGGCTAACACTACCAGGCTAACACTACCAGGCTAACACTACACTGGTTGCCCTGATGAATGGGCCTATATAGTATTATAACATCCACTGACAGGAATACAGATGTTGTCCAGGGCATTACATCCACTGACAGGGATACAGATGTTGTCCAGGGCATTACATCCACTGACAGGGATACAGATGTTGTCCAGGGCATTACATCCACTGACAGGGATACAGATGTTGCCCAGGGCATTACATCCACTGACAGGGATACAGATGTTGTCCAGGGCATTACATCCACTGACAGGGATACATATGTTGCCCAGGGCATTACATCCACTGACAGGGATACAGATGTTGTCCAGGGCATTACATCCACTGACAGGGATACAGATGTTGTCCAGGGCATTACATCCACTGACAGGGATACAGATGTTGTCCAGGGCATTACATCCACTGACAGGGATACAGATGTTGTCCAGGGCATTACATCCACTGACAGGGATACAGATGTGGCCATGACGCATGGATGGATGGATGGATGGATTGATGGGAGGGGACGGACAAAAAGAGGGAGGGAGAGAGGCATGGATGGATGGGAGGGAGAGAGGGATTTTGTATTTTATTTACGATCCCCATTAGCTGTTGCGGAAACAGCAGCTACTCTTCCAGGGCCTCACAAAAAACATTAAACATGACATAACACAGAACATTAATAGACAAGAACAGCTCAAGGACAGAACTTTTAAAAACGGCACACATACACAGAAAATATCTAGGTCAGAGGCGTTTGTGCTGTGAGGTGTTGCTTTGTCTGTTTTTTTTTAAACCAGTTGTGCTGTTCATTTGAGCATTTATTACTGACGTACCTCTCGACATCTCTACAACCATTGAATCATTACGTTTTGACCACGACAGTTTACAATCTAAGTAATTTAGTCTCCTCAACTTGTTCAACGGCCACACTCGATTCATTACCAGATTCAGGTGAGGTCTAGAGCTTAGGGAATGATTTGTACAAAATACCAATGCTCTTAGTTAGATTTGTTTAGGACCAGTTTATTACTGGCCACCCATTCCAAAACTGACTGCAACTTCTTGTTTAGGGTTGCAGTGACTTCATTAGCTGTGGTTGCTGACACGTATATGGTTGAATCATCAACATACACACATAGACACACACAGGCAATTGTTGTGGTGTACTTCTGAAGTGTCTTCAGATCCTTCTGTTGCCTGCGGTACAGGGGTCTTTACCATGGTGGTACAGGGGTCTTTACCATGGCGGTACAGGGGTCTTTACCATGGCGGTAGAGGGGTCTTCACCAAGGTGGTAGAGGAGTATTTACCATAGTAGTAGAGGGGTGTTTACCATGGTGGTAGAGGAGTCTTTACAATGTTGGTAGAGGAGTCTTTACCGCGATGGCAGAGGAGTCTTAACCGTGGTAGTAGAGGGGTCTTTACCATGGTGGTAGAGGAGTCTTTACCATGGCGGTAGAGAAGTCTTTACCATGGTGGTAAGGGTTTTTTACCATGGTGGTAGAGGAGTCTGCCATGTTGGTAGAGGAGTCTTTTCCCGCGATGGTAGAGGAGTATTTACCGTGGTAGTAGAGGGGTCTTTACCATGGTGGTAGAGGAGTCTTTACCATGGCGGTAGAGAAGTCTTTACCATGGTGGTAGAGGGGTATTTACCAAGGTGGTAGAGGAGTCTTTGCCATGGTGGTAGAGGAGTCTTTGCCATGGTGGTAGAGGAGTCTTCACCATGGTGGTAGAGGGCTCTTTACCATGGTGGTAGAGGCGTCTTTGCCATGGTGGTAGAGGAGTCTTAACCATGGTGTTAGAGGAGTCTTTACCATGGTGGTAGAGAAATCTTTACCATGGTGGAGGAGGGGTATTTACCATGGTCGTAGAGGAGTCGTTGCCATGGTGGTAGAGGAATCTTTACCATGGTGGTAGAGGGGTATTTACCATGGTGGTAGAGGAGTCTTTGCCATGGTGGTAGAGGAGTCTTTGCCATGGTGGTAGAGGAGTCTTTACCATGGTGGTAGAGAAGTCTTTACCATGGTGGTAGAGGGGTATTTACCATGGTGGTAGAGGAGTCTTTGCCATGTTGGTAGAGGAGTCTTTACCGCGATGGTAGAGGAGTCTTTACCGTGGTAGTAGAGGGGCCTTTACTATGGTGGTAGAGGATTCTTTACCATGGCGGTAGAGAAGGCTTTACCATGGTGATAGAGGGGTGTTTACCATGGTGGTAGAGGAGTCTTTACCATGTTGGTAGAGGAGTCTTTACCGCGATGGTAGAGGAGTCTTAACCGTGGTAGTAGAGGGGTCTTTACCATGGTGGCAGAGGAGTCTTTACCATGGCGGTAGAGAAGTCTTTACCATGGTGGTAAGGGGTTTTACCATGGTGGTAGAGGAGTCTTTGCCATGTTGGTAGAGGAGTCTTTTCCCGCGATGGTAGAGGAGTCTTTACCGTGGTAGTAGAGGGGCCTTTACTATGGTTGTAGAGGAGTCTTTGCCATGTTTAAAGAGGGCTCTTTACCATGGTTGTAGAAGAGTCTTTACCATGGTGGTAGAAGAGTCTTTACCATGGTGGTAGAGGAGTCGTTGCCATGGTGGTAGAGGAATCTTTACCATGGTGGTAGAGAAGTATTTACCATGGTGGTAGAGGAGTCTTTGCCATGGTGGTAGAGGAGTCTTAACCATGGTGGTAGAGGAGTCTTTACCATGGTGGTAGAGGTGTCTTTACCATGGCGGTTGAGGAGTCTTTACCATATGTGGTAGATGAGTCTTTACCATAGGTGGTAGAGGAGTCTTTACTATGGTGGTAGAGGGGTCTTACCATGTTGGTAGAGGAGTCTTTACCATGGCGATAGAGGGGTCTTCACCATGGTGGTAGAGGAGTATTTACCATAGTAGTAGAAGGGTCTTTACCATGGTAGTAGAGGGGCGTTTACCATAGGTGGTAGAGGAGTCTTTACCATGGTGGTAGAGGCGTCTTTGCCATGGTGGTAGAGGAGTCTTAACCATGGTGTTAGAGGAGTCTTTACCATGGTGGTAGAGAAATCTTTACCATGGTGGAGGAGGGGTATTTACCATGGTCGTAGAGGAGTCGTTGCCATGGTGGTAGAGGAATCTTTACCATGGTGGTAGAGGGGTATTTACCATGGTGGTAGAGGAGTCTTTGCCATGGTGGTAGAGGAGTCTTTGCCATGGTGGTAGAGGAGTCTTTACCATGGTGGTAGAGAAGTCTTTACCATGGTGGTAGAGGGGTATTTACCATGGTGGTAGAGAAGTCTTTACCATGGTGGTAGAGGGGTATTTACCATGGTGGTAAAGGAGTCTTTACCATGTTGGTAGAAGAGTCTTTACCATGGTAGTAGATTATTCTTTACCATGGTGGAGAAACACCAGCAAGTCGTTGCTCCGTTCTCATTCATCCTCTTTGCTGCAGTCATTGTAATGCCTCTATGAACTTCCAAATGGTTGGGTGGACTGGGATGTCACCCGGACTCACTACATTAGTGGGTGCCATTGGAAAGGGTTTCCATTGCTTGTTAGGGGCGTCACCAGGACCTTGGATTAGTGAGTGTCACTGGGAGGTTTGTGGACGATAATTTCCTCTTCATATTGTCGGCCTTCAATCTGTGTATCCACTCTTTTCATTGGCCTGTGCTATTGGGTGCATTTAATACATGGGTTGTTTGTTTTACTGATCTCAGTATGTCAATGTCAAGACATGTTGTCATTTTGGTAATTTGTGTGGTATTAATATTAGTCATTGCATGCAAATCATCGTCCCCCGTAACCCCCTGGTCCTTAGTGCTGAGGCCCTGGTCCTTAGGGCTGAGTCCCTGGTCCTTAGGGCTGAGGCCCTGGTCCTTAGGGCTAAGTCCCTGGTTCTGAAACTCTGGTGACGTCCCTCTTGCCTGTTCTGACCTCTAAGAATAATGAAGGCTGATGGTAGCACTGCAATATCTTTTTAAGCAGAATATTTGGATTATTAGCATATGAACAAATTGCAATTTGATTGCTGGACTATCAAAGCCATCTATCCAAACCATTTATTCGTGTATTCAGATATGGCATTTCAAAGAGGATAGTTTCAAAGGTAATCGATTGGGCCAAGTTATTGTTCATTAGCAGCATACATCAGCATTCATTCTCTTAAATCTCTTAAAATAGCCTGTACTCGTATTTTTCAATGTACAGCTTTCAAATCAAATCAAATCAAATCAAATCAAATTTTATTTGTCACATACACATGGTTAGCAGATGTTAATGCGAGTGTAGCGAAATGCTTGTGCTTCTAGTTCCGACCATGCAGTAGTATCTAACAAGTAATCTAACAAATTCACAACAACTACCTTATACACACAAGAGTAAAGGAATGAATACGAGTATGTACATATAAATATATGGATGAGCGATGGCTGACCGGCATAGGCAAGATGCAGTAGATGGTATGGAGTACAGTATATACACATATATATGAGATGAGTAATGTAGGATATGTAAACATTATATAAATGGCATTGTTTAAAGTGGCTAGTGATACATTATTTCATCCAATTATAATTATTAAAGTGGCTAGAGATTTGGGTCGATGACCGAACGGCATAGGCAAGATACAGTAGATGGTTTAGAGTACAGTGTATACATTTGATATGAGTATGTCGGATACGTAAACATTATATACAAAATTGTTTAAAGTGGCTAGTGATACATTTGTTACATCCAATTCCTATGTATAAAGTGGCTAGAGATTTAAGTCAGTATGTTGGCAGCAGCCACTCAATGTTAGTGATGGCTGTTTAACAGTCTGATGGCCTTGAGGTAGAAGCTGTTTTTCAGTCTCTCGGTCCCAGCTTTGATGCACCTGTACTGACCTCGCCTTCTGGATGATAGCGGGGTGAACAGGCAGTGGCTCGGGTGGTTGTTGTCCTTGATGATCTTTGGCCTTTCTGTGACATCGGGTGGTGTAGGTGTCCTGGAGGGCAGGTAGTTTAACCCTGGTGATGCGTTGTGCAGTCCTCACTACCCTCTGGAGAGCCTTACGGTTGTGGCGGAGCAGTTGCCGTACCAGGCGGTGATACAGCCCGACAGGATGCTCTCGATTGTGCATCTGTAAAAGTTTGTGAGTGATTTTGGTGACAAGCCAAATTTCTTCAGCCTCCTGAGGTTGAAGAGGCGCTGTTGCGCCTTCTTTACCACGCTGTCTGTGTGGGTGGACCAATTCAGTTTGTCCGTGATGTATGCGCCGAGGAACTTAAAACTTTCCACCTTCTCCACTACTGTCCCCTCGATGTGGATAGGGGTGCTCCCTCTCCTGTTTCCTGAAGTCCACGATCATCTCCTTTGTTTTGTTGACATTGAGTGAGAGGTTATTTTCCTGACACCACACTCCGAGGGCCCTCACCTCCTCTCTGTAGGCCGTCTCGTCGTTGTTGGTAATCAAGCCTACCACTGTAGTGTCGTCAGCAAACTTGATGATTGAGTTGGATGCGTGCTTGGCCACGCAGTCATGGGTAAACAGGGAGTACAGGAGAGGGCTGAGAACGCACCCTTGTGGGGCCCCAGTGTTGAGGATCAGCGGGGTGGAGATGTTGTTTCCTACCCTCACCACCTGGGACCGGCCCGTCAGGAAGTCCAGGACCCAGTTGCACAGGGCTGGAGTCGAGACCCAGGGTCTCGAGCTTAATGACGAGCTTGGAGGGAACTATGGTGTTAAATGCTGAGCTGTAGTCGATGAACAGCATTCTTACATAAGTATTCCTCTTGTCCAGATGGGTTAGGGCAGTATGCAGTGTGATTGCGATTGCGTCGTCTGTGGACCTATTGGGACGGTAAGCAAATTGGAGTGGGTCCAGGGTGTCTGGCAGGATGGAGGTGATATGATCCTTGACTAATCTCTCAAAGCACTTCATGATGACGGAAGTGAGTGCTACGGGCGATAGTCATTTAGCTCAGTCACCTTAGCTTTCTTGGGAACAGGAACAATGGTGGCCCTCTTGAAGCATGTGGGAACAGCAGACTGGGATAGGGACTGATTGAATATGTCCGTAAACACACCAGCCAGCTGGTCTGCGCATGCTCTGAGGACACGGCCAGGGATGCCATCTGGGCCGGCAGCCTTGCGAGGGTTAACACATTTAAATGTTTTTCTCACATTGGCTGCGGTGAAGGTGAGCCCGCAGGTTTTGGTAGCGGGCCGTGTCGGTGGCACTGTATTGTCCTCAAAGCGAGCAAAGAAGTTGTTTAGTTTGTCTGGGAGCAGGGCGTCATGGTCCGCGACGGGGCTGGTTTTCTTTTTGTAGTCCGTGATTGACTGTAGACCCTGCCACATTCCTCTTGTGTCTGAGCCATTGAATTGTGACTCTACTTTGTCTCTATATTGACGCTTAGCTTGTTTGATTGCCTTGCGGAGGGAGTAGCTGCACTGTTTGTATTCAGTCATGTTTCCGGTAGCCTTTACCTGGTTAAAAGCAGTGGTTCGCGCTTTCAGTTTTGCGCGAATGCTGCCATCAATCCATGGTTTCTGGTTGGGGAAGGTTTTGATATTTGCTATGGGTACAACATCACCAATGCATTTGCTAATAAACTCGCTCACCGAATCAGCGTATACATCAATGTTGTTGTCAGATGCTATCCGGAACATATCCCAGTCCACGTGCTCGAAGCAATCTTGCAGCATGGAATCAGATTGGTCGGACCAGCGTTGAACAGACCTGAGAACGGGCGTTTCCTGTTTTAGTTTCTGTTTGTAGGCTGGGAGCAACAAAATGGAGTCATGGTCAGACTTGCCGAAAGGAGGGCGGAGAATAGCCTTGTATGCATCACGGAAGTTGGAATAACAGTCTGTTCTGTACTGTTTGTCTGTCTGGACTGTCTGCCTGTCTTGGTGAGAATCTTAAGTTAATAAAATACAAAAATATTCTTCTTCAGTGTGCCTATTAGTGTCTTGGCCAGCCAGGGTAGGGCAGCACTTCACCTGTGTGTCCTCGCCAGCCAGGATAATTTACAACATTCAAGTGTTATAGTCTGGTGAATCTCTCAGGCAGATGTTTTTTTCTTCTTCTTGAAAATGGGAACAATGGGAGAGATTTCAAAACCAAATATTCATATTATCAAGACATGAGATGAGTATCAAAATAGTTTAAAAGATGCCCTTGCCTTAAAACCTCTTAAGGACCTGACCCTTTTTAAAAAATTTATTTTATTTTTTTATTTTTTTATTTTCACTTGTTTTCACTTGTTTTTTTTTTTGTTTTTTTTAATGTTCACCTAAAATGAATTTTTGCATAAAATGACCAAATCTAACTGCCCTGTAGCTCAGGACCTGAAGCAAGGATATGCATATTATTGATACCATTTGAAAGGAAACACTTTGAAGTTTGTGGATTTTTTTTTTTTTTCATCATCTTTGAAATGCAAGAGAAAGACCATAATACTATATTGCAGTTACGGTGCAATTTAGATTTTGCAGTGTGTGCAAAGTTTCAGATTGATCCAGTGAGGCATTGCAATACTGGACAATGTTTTGTATCAAGTCTGCCCAGATGTGCCGAATTGGTCAATTGATGCATTTTCAAGTACATAACTATAGAGAACATACACAAATGATATGGTAATACAAAATCTAAGTTTACAAACTCCCAGGAATGTCATACATGATGGATCATTAGCTTATACACACACATCTAGATGGCCGGACCGGCGGGGTGGATGTGGAGCCAGCAGCAGGGGTTCAAACTGTAGAACCCAGTTCCTACATTTTAATATACAAATGGATTTTATCAAACAAAACTATGCTACATTTTATCTCTGGGACCCTCAAGATGACAAATCAGAGCAAGATGACTGAATGGAAGTACATTATTTACCTTCAGAGGTGAATGTATCAAACCAGTTGCCGGGATACGTTTTTTGTTGTTGTACACTCTCCTCAAACAATAGCATTGTCTTTTTCACTGTAAAAGCTACTGTAAATTGGACAAAGCAGTTAGATAAACAATAAACAATAATTAAAGTTTTCTGTCCATATAAGACATGTCTGTGTCCTGGAAAGTTTCTGGTAACAATAAAGGAGAGGCGGTAACAATAAAGGGAGGCGGTAACAATAAAGGGAGGGGCGGTAACAATAAAGGGAGGGGGCTGTAACAATAAAGGGAGGCGGTAACAATAAAGGGAGGCGGTAACAATAAAGGGAGGGGCGGTAACAATAAAGGAGAGGCGGTAACAATAAAGGGAGGGCTGTAACAATAAAGGAGAGGCGGTAACAATAAAGGGAGGGGGATGTAACAATAAAGGGAGGCGGTAACAATAAAGGGAGGCGGTAACAATAAAGGGAGGCGGTAACAATAAAGGGAGGCGGTAACAATAAAGGGAGGCGGTAACAATAAAGGGAGGCGGTAACAATAAAGGAGAGGCGGTAACAATAAAGGGAGGGCGGTAACAATAAAGGGAGGGATGTAACAATAAAGGGAGGCGGTAACAATAAAGGAGGCGGTAACAATAAAGGAGGGCGGTAACAATAAAGGGAGGCGGTAACAATAAAGGAGGGGCGGTAACAATAAAGGGAGGGCTGTAACAATAAAGGGAGGCGGTAACAATAAAGGAGAGGCGGTAACAATAAAGGGAGGGGATGTAACAATAAAGGAGGGGGCGGTAACAATAAAGGAGGGGCGGTAACAATAAAGGAGGGGGGCGGTAACAATAAAGGAAGAAGCGGTAACAATAAAGGGAGGGCTGTAACAATAAAGGGAGGGGATGTAACAATAAAGGGAGGGGATGTAACAATAAAGGGAGGGGATGTAACAATAAAGGGAGGGGATGTAACAATAAAGGGAGGCGGTAACAATAAAGGGAGGGGGCGGTAACAATAAAGGGAGGCGGTAACAATAAAGTGGAGGCGGTAACAATAAAGGAGAAGGCGGTAACAATAAAGGAGGGGCGGTAACAATAAAGGGAGGGGCGGTAACAATAAAGGGAGGCGGTAACAATAAAGGGAGGCGGTAACAATAAAGGGAGGGGATGTAACAATAAAGGGAGGATGTAACAATAAAGGGAGGCGGTAACAATAAAGGGAGGGGGCGGTAACAATAAAGGGAGGGGGGCGGTAACAATATAGGGAGGGGGGATGTAATAATCAATTGTTATTTTTTAATTTAACCTTCATTTAACTTCTTGGCAAGTCTGTTAACACCCCCTGTTCCACTTATCCAACTATCTGTAGAGAAACTAACTTTTGAGTGTTCAGAGATAAAACACGTAACTTCTTCTGACAGGCATGGCAGTTTCTGGAGTCTTCAGAGGTGTAGGGATAATTAGGAGTCTGAAACTAGGATATTCGGTGCAGTGATTAATATTCTTGTAAGGTTCCAATGAAATGTGTCTAGAACATTAATATTGAATATTTTGAGAACATGGTAACTAGGTTCTGTGTACGTAATTTATTTAATTAATGGAATTGTCTTTTGGAAATAGTCCTTGCTCATCACTGGTACAGTCCTATGAAAACGTGACCGAATGAGACTCTTAAGAGGATGTTCTCTAAAGTTGTGAGAACATTTGTTGCTAGCTGGGCAATGCTATCTAGAACCTAAAAGGGTTATTCAGCTGTTCCCATAGCAGAATCCTTTGAATAACTCATTTTGGACCCTTCACACAGAGGGTTCTACAAGGAACCCAAACGGGTTCGGGTTCAAAAATGGGTTATGACACCCTATTCCTAAAATACACCCTATTCCTAAATTAGGCCCTATTCATGAATGACACCCTATCCCTAAATGACACCCTATCCCTAAATGACACCCTATCACTAAATGACACCCTATCCCTAAATGACACCCTATCCCTAAATGACACCCTATCCCTAAATGACACCCTATTCCTAAATGACACACTATCCCTAAAAGACACCCTATCCATAAATGACACACTATCCCTGGTCAAAAGAAGCGCACTACATAGGGAATAGGGAGCCATTTGGGACGTAGGCAGTATCTATCACCACAGCACCAGTATACCTTTAATTGAACCAGGATAAAATCCCAGAGGTTGAAAACATCTCATGTTTTACAGTCCTCAAATGTCTCGATTCTGCATTCAAACTGATGCATTTCAGCGTTAGCATTATTGTCATATGTCATCCATGGATTAATTATGGAAAGGCTTCAAATTATTAACTTTAACTTTAATAAAATCCAATCCAATCTTAGCAATGATTTAAAATGAGTAAAATTATATATAAGACTGCATTTATTTCTACATTCTCTGATTGAGATCATACATATCTTGATTCCACATCCTCATGTGATGATTGGAGAGAACTATTAATCCTAAATCATTACGAAGCTGGGGGCCAAACTAAATCACTCACTATTACAAAGCTGCAGGCCAAATGGGTAGTTGTGTGGTCTTTATTCCAATATTTTCTTCAAATCTTCATCAGTACCTCTATGTTAGTGAACTACTGATCAGTACCTCTATGATAGTGTACTACAGATCAGTACCTCCTCTATGTTAGTGTACTACTGATGAGTACCTCCGCTATGTTAGGGTACTACTGATCAGTACCTCCTCTATGTTAGGGTACTACTGATCAGTACCTCCTCTATGTTAGGGTAATACTGATCAGTACCTCCTCTATGTTAGTGTAATACTGATCCGTACCTCTATGTTAGTGTAATACTGATCAGTACCTACTCTATGTTAGGGTAATACTGATCAGCACCTCCTCTATGTTAGGGTACTACTGATCAGCACCTCCTCTATGTTAGTGTACTACTGATCAGTACCTCATCTATGTTAGGGTACTACTGATTAGTACCTCCTCTATGTTAGTGTACTACTGATCAGTACCTCCTCTATGTTAGGGTAATACTGATCAGTACCTCCTCTATGTTAGTGTACTACTGATCAGCACCTCCTCTATGTTAGGGTACTACTGATCAGTACCTCCTCTATGTTAGTGTACTACTGATCAGTACCTCTTGTGTGATAGGGTACTACTGATCAGTACCTCCTCTATGTTAGGGTAATACTGATCAGCACCTCCTCTATGTTAGTGTACTACTGATCAGTACCTCTATGTTAGGGTACTACTGATCAGTACCTCCTCTATGTTAGGGTACTACTGATCAGTACCTCCTCTATGTTAGGGTACTACTGATCAGTACCTCCTCTATGTTAGGGTAATACTGATCAGTACCTTCTCTATGTTAGGGTAATACTGATCAGCACCTCTATGTTAGGGTACTACTGATCAGTACCTCCTCTATGTTAGGGTACTACTGATCAGCACCTCCTCTATGTTAGGGTACTACTGATCAGTACCTCTATGTTAAGGTACTACTGATCAGTACCTCCTCTATGTTAGGGTACTACTGATCAGTACCTCCTCTATGTTAGGGTACTACTGATCAGTACCTCCTCTATGTTAGTGTACTACTGATCAGTACCTCCTCTATGTAAGGGTAATACTGATCAGTACCTCCTCTATGTTAGGGTAATACTGATCAGTACCTCCTCTATGTTAGTGTACTACTGATCAGTACCTCCTCTATGTTAGGGTACTACTGATCAGTACCTCCTCTATGTTAGGGTAATACTGATCAGTACCTCCTCTATGTTAGGGTACTACTGATCAGTACCTCGTCTATGTTAGGGTACTACTGATCAGTACCTCCTCTATGTTAGGGTAATACTGATCAGCACCTCTATGTTAGGGTAATACTGATCAGCACCTCTATGTTAGGGTACTACTGATCAGTACCTCCTCTATGTTAGTGTACTACAAATCAGTACCTCCTCTATGTTAGGGTACTACTGATCAGTACCTCCTCTATGTTAGGGTAATACTGATCAGCACCTCTATGTTAGGGTAATACTGATCAGCACCTCTATGTTAGGGTACTACTGATCAGTACCTCCATTATGTTAGGGTACTACTGATCAGTACCTCCTCTATGTTAGGGTACTACTGATCAGTACCTCCTCTATGTTAGGGTACTACTGATCAGTACCTCCTCTATGTTAGGGTACTACTGATCAGCACCTCTATGTTAGGGTAATACTGATCAGCACCTCCTCTATGTTAGGGTACTACTGATCAGCACCTCCTCTATGATAGTGTACTACTGATCAGCACCTCTATGATAGTGTACTACTGATCAGCACATCCTCTATGATAGTGTACTACTGATCAGCACCTCCTCTATGTTAGGGTAATACTGATCAGCACCTCCTCTATGTTAGGGTACTACTGATCAGCACCTCCTCTATGATAGTGTACTACTGATCAGCACCTCCTCTATGTTAGGGTACTACTGATCAGCACCTCCTCTATGATAGTGTACTACTGATCAGTACCTCCTCTATGTTAGGGTACTACTGATCAGCACCTCCTCTATGTTAGTGTACTACTGATCAGTACCTCCTCTATGTTAGTGTACTACTGATCAGTACCTCCTCTAGGTTAGTGTACTACTGATCAGTACCTCCTCTAGGTTAGTGTACTACTGATCAGCACCTCCTCTATGATAGTGTACTACTGATCAGTACCTCCTCTATGTTAGGGTAATACTGATCAGCACCTCCTCTATGTTAGTGTAATACTGATCAGCACCTCCTCTATGTTAGGGTACTACTGATCAGCACCTCCTCTATGATAGTGTAATACTGATCAGTACCTCCTCTATGTTAGTGTACTACTGATCAGCACCTCCTCTATGTTAGGGTACTACTGATCAGTACCTCCTCTATGTTAGGGTAATACTGATCAGCACCTCTATGATAGTGTACTACTGATCAGCACCTCCTCTATGATAGTGTACTACTGATCAGCACCTCCTCTATGTTAGGGTAATACTGATCAGCACCTCCTCTATGTTAGGGTACTACTGATCAGCACCTCCTCTATGATAGTGTACTACTGATCAGCACCTCCTCTATGTTAGGGTACTACTGATCAGCACCTCCTCTATGATAGTGTACTACTGATCAGTACCTCCTCTATGTTAGGGTACTACTGATCAGCACCTCCTCTATGTTAGTGTACTACTGATCAGTACCTCCTCTATGTTAGTGTACTACTGATCAGTACCTCCTCTAGGTTAGTGTACTACTGATCAGTACCTCCTCTAGGTTAGTGTACTACTGATCAGCACCTCCTCTATGATAGTGTACTACTGATCAGTACCTCCTCTATGTTAGGGTAATACTGATCAGCACCTCCTCTATGTTAGTGTACTACTGATCAGCACCTCCTCTATGTTAGGGTACTACTTATCAGCACCTCCTCTATGATAGTGTAATACTGATCAGTACCTCCTCTATGTTAGTGTACTACTGATCAGCACCTCCTCTATGTTAGGGTACTACTGATCAGTACCTCCTCTATGTTAGTGTACTACTGATCAGTACCTCTTCTGTGATAGGGTACTACTGATCAGTACCTCCTCTATGTTAGGGTAATACTGATCAGCACCTCCTCTATGTTAGTGTACTACTGATCAGTACCTCTATGTTAGGGTACTACTGATCAGTACCTCTATGTTAGGGTAATACTGATCAGCACCTCCTCTATGTTAGGGTAATACTGATCAGTACCTCCTCTATGTTAGTGTAATACAGATCAGTACCTCCTCTATGTTAGGGTAATACTGATCAGTACCTCTATGTTAGGGTACTACTGATCAGTACCTCTCTGTTAGGGTACTACTGATCAGTACCTCCTCTATGTTAGGGTACTACTGATCAGTACCTCTATGATAGTGTACTACTGATCAGTACCTCCTCTATGTTAGTGTACTACTGATCAGTACCTCCTCTATGTTAGTGTACTACTGATCAGTACCTCTTCTGTGATAGGGTACTACTGATCAGTACCTCCTCTATGTTAGGGTAATACTGATCAGCACCTCCTCTATGTTAGTGTACTACTGATCAGTACCTCTATGTTAGGGTACTACTGATCAGTACCTCCTCTATGTTAGGGTACTACTGATCAGTACCTCTATGTTAGGGTAATACTGATCAGTACCTCCTCTATGTTAGGGTACTACTGATCAGTACCTCCTCTATGTTAGGGTACTACTGATCAGTACCTCCTCTATGTTAGTGTAATACTGATCAGTACCTCCTCTATGTTAGGGTAATACTGATCAGTACCTCTATGTTAGGGTACTACTGATCAGTACCTCTCTGTTAGGGTACTACTGATCAGTACCTCCTCTATGTTAGGGTACTACTGATCAGTACCTCTATGATAGTGTACTACTGATCAGTACCTCCTCTATGTTAGTGTACTACTGATCAGTACCTCCTCTATGTTAGTGTACTACTGATCAGCACCTCCTCTATGTTAGGGTAATACTGATCAGTACCTCCTCTATGTTAGGGTACTACTGATCAGTACCTCCTCTATGTTAGTGTACTACTGATCAGCACCTCCTCTATGTTAGTGTACTACTGATCAGTACCTCCTCTATGTTAGGGTACTACTGATCAGTACCTCTATGTTAGGGTACTACTGATCAGTACCTCTCTGTTAGGGTACTACTGATCAGTACCTCCTCTATGATAGTGTACTACTGATCAGTACCTCCTCTATGTTAGGGTACTACTGATCAGTACCTCTATGTTAGGGTAATACTGATCAGTACCTCCTCTATGTTAGGGTACTACTGATCAGTACCTCTATGTTAGGGTAATACTGATCAGTACCTCCTCTATGTTAGGGTACTACTGATCAGTACCTCCTCTATGTTAGGGTACTACTGATCAGTACCTCCTCTATGTTAGTGTAATACTGATCAGTACCTCCTCTATGTTAGGGTACTACTGATCAGTACCTCCTCTATGTTAGTGTACTACTGATCAGTACCTCCTCTATGTTAGGGTACTACTGATCAGTACCTCCTCTATGTTAGTGTACTACTGATCAGCACCTCCTCTATGTTAGTGTACTACTGATCAGTACCTCCTCTATGTTAGGGTACTACTGATCAGTACCTCTATGTTAGGGTACTACTGATCAGTACCTCTCTGTTAGGGTACTACTGATCAGTACCTCCTCTATGATAGTGTACTACTGATCAGTACCTCCTCTATGTTAGGGTACTACTGATCAGTACCTCTATGTTAGGGTAATACTGATCAGTACCTCCTCTATGTTAGGGTACTACTGATCAGTACCTCTATGTTAGGGTAATACTGATCAGTACCTCCTCTATGTTAGGGTACTACTGATCAGTACCTCCTCTATGTTAGGGTACTACTGATCAGTACCTCCTCTATGTTAGTGTAATACTGATCAGTACCTCCTCTATGTTAGGGTACTACTGATCAGTACCTCCTCTATGTTAGGGTAATACTGATCAGTACCTCCTCTATGTTAGGGTACTACTGATCAGTACCTCCTCTATGTTAGTGTACTACTGATCAGTACCTCCTCTATGTTAGTGTACTACTGATCAGTACCTCCTCTATGTTAGGGTACTACTGATCAGTACCTCCTCTATGTTAGTGTACTACTGATCAGTACCTCCTCTATGTTAGGGTACTACTGATCAGTACCTCCTCTATGTTAGGGTACTACTGATCAGTACCTCCTCTATGTTGTCATTGCACCCAACAGCAGTCTAACTCACATCTATAATATGGGAATTAAAGCATCGGATTACTTCTCACTAAACAGACCTGCACTAGTAATCCCCTGGGCACAGACAACAACTCAACGTCTATTCCACGTTGGTTCAACGCCATGTCATTGAAGTCACCTGGACAACAACTTTGATTCAACCAGTCTGTGCCCAGTAATAACAGTCTATACCTGCTTCCCAAATGGCACCCTATTCCCTACTTAGTTTTACTGCTTTAGACCAGAGCCGTATGGGTCCTGGTCAAAAGTACCGCACTAAATATGCATGCAAGACTGTAAGTCACTTTGGATAAAAGTGTCTGCCAATTGGTATATATTATTATAATATAAAAAAAAATTAATAGTGTTCCATTTTAAAAGAGCATCCTTATTTTAATCGTGATGCAGAGTAGATGCTATTTGCATGTTTTAATTCCTCAGTTGGTTATTGTTTAGGCAGAAGCCATGATGGACTGAAAAAAAGCTTTTAGCAAGTCAAGCTCATTAGCGGCACTGAGAACCAAGTTCAGACGAAGATATGGCAGTAATGGCACTGCTGCATCTGGCATCAGACAGGGAGAGATCAGAACAACAGACGCGGTTTGAAGTGACTTCTCTCTGTAGCAGTGGGGCCGCAAGTCAACAAATAGCACTGACTGCATTGTTGGTAAAGCAGGGAGAGAGGGAACCTAGGATCTGATTCTGTACTGGAGCCAACTGATGCCAAAACAAAAAAATATGAGTCATAAATGGAACCCTATTCCTTACGTAGGGCACTGGTCAAAAGTAATGCACTCTGTATCGAATAGGGTGCCACTCTGGTCAAAAGTAGTGCGCCATGTATCGAATAGGGTGCCACTCTGGTTAAAAACATTGCACTATATATCAAATAGGGTGCCACTCTAGTCAAAAGTAGTGCACCATGTAAGGAATAGGGTGCCACTCTGGTCAAAAGTAGTGCACTATGTAAGGAATAGGGTGCCATTTGGAACACAAACATCAACAGCAACCCAATTTGGGTTATTTGGTCATCCAGTACTGGGTAAATACTGGACAGAACACATGCTGGGTTATTTTGACCCAGCCAGTTGGGTTATATGAATAAACCAGACACGGGTTAATTTAACCATCAGTTTAGTATTTTTTACTCATGCTGGGTTGACCTAAATGCAATCCTATTACTATAATTTAAAAAAAAATGTATTATTATTTTCTGGAGAAGTGGCTTATTAGGGGCATGGCTTTCAGCTAGATCTTATTAGCCACCCATGAGAGTAAATGTATTTCCTGTTCATCAAGTTAAGTTTACATACTGCTAATTCAAATTTTGTCGTTTTTCTTTTCCTCTGGACTGGAAAATTATTAACGGAAGCGGACGATGAAGTGAATTCGGAACCCAATGGCGGTAGAATCAAGGAGAATTGGGAGTATTGTCCCAAAAGAACTGAATACGGAGCAAAGTACTGTACCGTGATGAGAATGTCCCTTCGTATCTGGTTTGTTAATGAGGAGCAGCTGAGCACAGTACCAATCTGGAAGAAGCCATTTGAGATATTCAAACTGGGTGGAGAGAGTGCTGGGTAAAATGAAGGCTGTGAGGATCGCGAGAGGCGGGCTTGTTTTGATTTTATTGTGCTTTTGCGGATCAGAAGGAACGTGCGTTGGGTCTTAACCGATTTGATAAGTTTGAAGTGTCATGTGTGTCTCTTCAGAACAGGGCACCCCTCAAGGGGTTATATCTGGCGTCTAGTGGGGAGTCGATTTTGAAGAGATTAAAAAATATTCCTAGAGTAAATTATGCACGTCGGATGAATCGTGTGGTGAATGAAGAAAAAGCGAAGAGTCTATCTGTTCTTTTGTTTTTTGATATGGAGTCTCTCCCTGCTCAAGTGCAGTTATTAAAACTACAGAGACAGAGCATTTATCCCAAGACCAATGCAGTGGGATCATTGTAAAGCTTTTGGTCATGCAGCAAGTGTTAACAGAAGGGAGAAGCCAAGATGTCCAAGTTGTGGAAAAGATCATATCATGTGTTTTAAAAGTGACACAAATGTGACATGTTGCCATTGCGGTGGGAACCATGAAGCTACGTCGTTGGAATGGCCCAACAAGGGGGGAAAGAGAACGAGGTGGCCAAAGTCAGGGTTGTCCAGAGCATTTCATATGCAGCAGCTGTTTAAAGGGTTGAGGCGTTTGAGTGGTGCACCAGAAGAGTCCATGGTGGTGGATAGGCCTTCACTGCAGGAGGCAGGTGTTGCCTTTCACCAGCAGGACCCTGACTTTTTAAAGGTTAAGAAGGTGGACTTTGTGGCCTTTATAGTTATGGTGATTAATGGCAATGCCAAGGTGGAGAGAAGGTCCAGGAAGATAGATATCATTGTGGATGCGGCAGAGCGGATACTGGGACTGAAAGATTTCTCGGCGGAGGAGTTACAGGCAGGCGTACCACCCTCTCAGGTCCGTACCACCCTCTCAAGTCCTAGAGCAGTACCACCCTCTCAAGTCCTAGAGCAGTACCACCCTCTCAGGTCCTAGAGCCGTACCACCCTCTCAGGTCCGTACCACCCTCTCAAGTCCTAGAGCAGTACCACCCTCTCAAGTCCTAGAGCAGTACCACCCTCTCAGGTCCTAGAGCAGTACCACCCTCTCAGGTCCTAGAGCCGTACCACCCTCTCAGGTCCTAGAGCCGTACCACCCTCTCAGGTCCTAGAGCAGTACCACCCTCTCAGGTCCTAGAGCCGTACCACCCTCTCAGGTCCAAGAGCCGTACCACCCTCTCAGGTCCTAGAGCCGTACCACCCTCTCAGGTCCTAGAGCAGTACCACCCTCTCAGGTCCTAGAGCCGTACCACCCTCTCAGGTCCTAGGGCAGTTCCACCCTCTCAGGTCCTAGAGCCGTACCACCCTCTCAGGTCCTAGAGCCGTACCACCCTCTCAGGTCCTAGAGCCGTACCACCCTCTCAGGTCCTAGAGCCGTACCACCCTCTCAGGTCCTAGAGCCAGACCACCCTCTCAGGTCCTAGAGCCGTACCACCCTCTCAGGTCCTAGAGCAGTTCCACCCTCTCAGGTCCTAGAGCCGTACCACCCTCTCAGGTCCTAGAGCAGTTCCACCCTCTCAGGTCCTAGAGCCGTACCACCCTCTCAGGTCCTAGAGCAGTACCACCCTCTCAGGTCCTAGAGCCGTACCACCCGCTCAGGTCCGTACCACCCTCTCAAGTCCTAGAGCAGTACCACCCTCTCAAGTCCTAGAGCCGTACCACCCTCTCAGGTCCTAGAGCCGTACCACCCTCTCAGGTCCTAGAGCCGTACCACAGTCTCAGGTCCTAGAGCCGTACCACCCTATCAGGTCCTAGAGCCGGACCACCCTCTCAGGTCCTAGAGCCGTACCACCCTCTCAGGTCCTAGAGCAGTTCCACCCTCTCAGGTCCTAGAGCCGTACCACCCTCTCAGGTCCTAGAGCAGTTCCACCCTCTCAGGTCCTAGAGCCGTACCACCCTCTCAGGTCCTAGAGCAGTTCCACCCTCTCAGGTCCTAGAGCCGTACCACCCTCTCAGGTCCTAGAGCAGTACCACCCTCTCAGGCCCTAGAGCAGTACCACCCTCTCAGGCCCTAGAGCAGTACCACCCTCTCTGGTCCTAGAGCCGTACCACCCTCACAGGTCCTAGAGCCGTACCACCCTCTCAGGTCCTAGAGCCGCACTCACCCTCTCAGGTCCTAGAGCCGCACCACCCTCTCAGGTCCTAGAGCCGCACTCACCCTCTCAGGTCCTAGAGCCGCACTCAGCCTCTCAGGTCCTAGAGCAGTTCCACCCTCTCAGGCCTTAGAGCCGTACCACCCTATCAGGTCCTAGAGCCGTACCACCCTCTCAGGCCCTAGAGCCATACCACCCTCTCAGGTCCTAGAGCAGTACCACCCTCTCAGGTCCTAGAGCAGTACCACCCTCTCAGGTCCTAGAGCAGTTCCACCCTCTCAGGCCTTAGAGCCGTACCACCCTCTCAGGTCCTAGAGCAGTACCACCCTCTCAGGTCCTAGAGCCGTACCACCCTCTCAGGCCCTAGAGCAGTTCCACCCTCTCAGGTCCTAGAGCAGTTCCACCCTCTCAGGTCCTAGAGCCGTACCACCCTCTCAGGTCCTAGAGCAGTACCACCCTCTCAGGCCCTAGAGCAGTTCCACCCTCTCAGGCCTTAGAGCCGTACCACCCTCTCAGGTCCTAGAGCAGTACCACCCTCTCAGGTCCTAGAGCAGTTCCACCCTCTCAGGTCCTAGAGCCTGAGAAGAGAGATATGGAGATTTGAAAGAAGGAATAAGTGGGAGTTTTGTTTTGTTTTTGTCATTGTACTATTTTTCTTTGGGTGGATTTTCTTTTTACCTTGTTTTGGTTTTTCAAACCGTCCAGTAGGTGGCGGCGATACACCTTTTTGGGTTGTAGTCCGTCATAAAACCAACAGAAGAAGAAGAACAACAAATGCAGATTTCTGTTGTTGTTGCATTAGACACATTCTTCGACCATAATAAAACTAGTTAAATGTAACTAACTGTAATGGAAATCTATGTAATCTATGTAATCCCCAAAAGTAATTATTTATCATGAAAGGGCCATAAAGAATTACTAGTAATGCTGCATATACCAAGAAAAGTTCAAATCTCACCTTTCTGGTAAAAATAGTTATACGTTGCTGAGGTGTAGTCACTTGATACAATATGGTCCATGTCATATGATGTATTTCCAGTTCAACACACTTCATGAATGAGGCCTGAAATGACATATGCTTGCAAAATATAGTATAATCAAATTATGAAACAACTAACTATAATATTTCACCTTCCTTATAACTGTAAAATACATATTTGTATGGTTAGTTTTGTGCACATTTTCTAAAAGCCTCTCTCGCTGTGAACGTCTCACAGAGCGCTAAGGTTGGCTTCCTGAACTTGATAGGAATTCACCTTTCTATCTCATGTTAATCTTGTCCGTCTATGACAAACAGAACGTGTTTATTTTTTTTAAATCTATGAATTGTTGTAGATGAATGGCTATAAATCGATCTCTGAATGTTCTACAGTGATGAAACTCTCTCTCCTCCTGAGTGACGAAGTAAGGATTGCAGACATGTGCTTTGTCAGTGGCTGTGACGTAGGGTTAAGCCACTTCTGTAAGCCTCATAGAAGCTACAAAAATGACAATATTCGACCTTAACATGTGATATCTATACAACAGAACAGATGAACAGGAAGGGCATTTACTCTCATGGGTGGCTAAAAATAACTATCTGAAAGCCCGGCCCCTATTAAACCATACCTCCAGTCTTCCGATCTGACCCGCTGGGTCATAGATCAACAATCCAGCATCAGTAACCCAGCATCAGTAACCCAGCATCGGTTACCCAGCATCAATTACCCAGCATCAATTACACAGCATCAATAACCGAGCATCAGTACCCCAGCACCAATAACCCAGCATCAGTAACCCAGCAACAAGCATCAATAACCCAGCACCAATAACCCAGCATCAGTAACCCAGCATCAGTAACCCAGCATCAATAACCAAGCATCAGTAACCCAGCACCAAGCATCAATAACCCAGCACCAATAACCCAGCATCAGTAACCCAGCATCAGTAACCCAGCATCAATAACCAAGCATCAGTAACCCAGCACCAAGCATCAATAACCCAGCACCAATAACCCAGCATCAGTAACCCAGCACCAATAACCAAGCATCAGTAACCCAGCACCAAGCATCAATAACCCAGCACCAATAACCCAGCATCAGTAACCCAGCATCAGTAACCCAGCATCAGTAACCCAGCATCAATAACCAAGCATCAGTAACCAAGCATCAGTAACCCAGCACCAAGCATCAATAACCCAGCATCAATAACCCAGCATCAATAACCAAGCATCAATAACCCACCACCAATAACCCAGCATCAATAACCCAGCATCAGTAACCCAGCATCAATTACCCAGCATCGGTAACCCAGCATCAGTAACTCAGCATTGGTAACCCAGTACCAATAACCCAGCACCAATAACCCAGCATAAATTACCCAGCATCAATAACCCAGCATCAATAACCCAGCATCAGTAACCCAGCATCAGTAACCCAGCATCAAGTACCAGGGGGATGTTTACTCTGTACCAGGGGGATGTTTACTCTATACCAGGGGGATGTTTGCTCTGTACCAGGGGGATGTTTATTATTTACCAGGGGGATGTTTATTCTGTACCAGGGGGATGTTTACTCTGTACCAGGGGGATGTTTACTCTCTAACAGGGGGATGTTTACTCTGTACCAGGGGGATGTTTGCTCTGTACCAGGAGGATGTTTGCTCTCTACCAGGGGGATGTTTACTCTGTAACAAGGGAATGTTTACTCTGTACCAGGGGGATGTTTACTCTGTACCAGGGGGATGTTTACTCTGTACCAGGGGGATGTTTACTCTGTACCAGTGGGATTCCTGACTTCACTAAGAGGGGCTACAGCTGTGAGTCCTTCTGGGTAAGAGGGGCTACGCCTTGCCTACTGATTAAATATTCACAGCAGACAGACAGACAGACAGACAGACAGACAGTAGCATAGTATTGTATTTTCTAGGTCTAGGAAACAATTGAAATATATGTGTGTAATAAATATAACTTTATATAACTGGTTTTACGGTAATATCATACCAGACCTTTCACGGACCACTGGTGATACATCAACATCATGGGAAAGAAGCAGTTTCAGGGGGTAGAAACAGGCAGCCTTACAAATGACACCATATTCCCTATGTAGTGCACTGCTTTTGACCACAGCCCTATGGGTCCTGGTAAAACGTAGTACACTATACTCTCTGGGGGAAAACAGCTTTTGGAGGGTTACAGCGAAGGGGGTTTCTCTAACCAGGGACAAACCAACAGCTGTGTGTGTGCTTGTGTGTTGGTGTGTGTTGGTGTGTTAGTGTGTGTTGGTGTGGATAAGAGAAAATGTGCTGTTTTATAGGTCATCTCATGGTATTCTATACATTTTGCCATGAGGATAAGAGAACATGTGCTGTTTTCTAGGTCATCTCATGGTATTCTATACATTTTGCCATGAGGATAAGAGAACATGCTCTGTTTTCTAGGTCATCTCATGGTATTCTATACATTTTGCCATGAGGATAAGAGAACATGTGCTGTTTTATAGGTCCCCCCCCCTTTTACACCGCTGCTACTCTCTGTTGTTATCATCTATGCATAGTCACTTTAATAACTCTACCTACATGTACATATTACCTCGACTAACCGGTGCCCCGGCACATTGACTCTGTACCGGTACCTCCCTGTATATAGTCTCGCTATTGTTATTTTACAGCTGCTCTTTATATACTTGTTACTTTAATTTCTTATTCTTACTTGTATTTCTTTTAACCTGCATTGTTGGTTAAGGGCTTGTAAGTAAGCATTTCAAGTCTACACCTGTTGTATTCGACGCATGTGATTTGTGATTTGATTTGATTTGAGTGACTATATATTTACGCATTCAAAAAAAAGATGAAAACACTTGGATATCCCCTGACACCACCACAATGTTTGAGAGAGGTTGGTGTCGTAGAAATTTAGTTTTTATAGTGAACAATTACTTTTAGGCACATCCAGTTTGCAAAAACAGTGCAATTACCACATTCGGACACTTTGGAGAGGTGGAAAGGACACTTGAATATACCCTGGGTACCCCATTACACCACCACAATGTTTGAGTGAGGTTGATATGGTAGAAATTGTGTTTGTAGACTGAACAAATACCATTTATGGATTGCAAATATATAATAGCACTGGAATTAGTGGTTAGAGCGTTGGACTTGTAACCGGAGGGTTGCAAGTTCGAATCCCCGAGCTGACAAGGTAAAAATCTGTTGTTCTGCCCCTGAACAAGGCAGTTAACCCACTGTTCCCTGGAGACCGTAGATGTTGATTAAGGCAGCCCCCTGCACCTCTCTGATTCAGAGGGGTTGGGTTAAATGCGGAAGACACATTTCAGTTGAAGGCATTCGGTTGTACAACTGACTAATAATGGTGACTTTTTTGACTTTGATTTACAGACATATGCCACTTTGGAGAGGTTTAGGGACACTTGGGGAGGTTTAGGGACACTTGGGGAGGTTTAGGGACACTTGGGGAGGTTTAGGTACACTTGGGGAGGTTTAGGGACACTTGGGGAGGTTTAGGTACACTTGGGGAGGTTTAGGGACACTTGGGGAGGTTTAGGTACACTTGGGGAGGTTTAGGGACACTTGGGGAGGTTTAGGTACACTTGGGGAGGTTTAGGGACACTTGGGGAGGTTTAGGTACACTTGGGGAGGTTTAGGTACACTTGGGGAGGTTTAGGGACACTTGGGGAGGTTTAGGTACACTTGGGGAGGTTTAGGGACACTTGGGGAGGTTTAGGGACACTTGGGGAGGTTTAGGTACACTTGGAAACGTCCCGTGACCACACCTGACACCACTTTCTAAAACATCTGCCCATTTCTATCAATTCCATTTTTTCTGATATTGTTCACATGTTGTGGAAGCCATCTGATGTGTTTACAGCTCTGGGCATCAATAATTCACTTATAAATTGTCAATGAAAGATTAGTTTTCAAAATAAAAATAAAAACTTATTTTGTGTGCGCTTGTCACGACTTCTGCCGAAGTCGGTCCCTCTCCTTGTTCGGGGGCGGCGTTCGTCGGTCGACGTCACCGGTCTTCTAGCCATCGCCGATCTACTTTTCATGTTCCATTTGTTTTGTCTTGTTTTACACACACCTGGTTTCAATTCCCCCAATTACATGTTCACTATTTAACCCTCTGTTCTCCCCTATGTTTGTTGTGCGTGATTCGTTTTGTGTTTTTGGTCCGTATTGTGGGCTTGGTTATTTCTCATTGTAATGAGTACGTATTTTGGAGTAAAATGACTCGTGGTACTCATCTCTGCTGTCCTGTGCCTGACTCCTCTGCACCAGCTACACCCAGACCATTCACAGTGCTTGATCTTGTGTATTCTGAACTATGTAACTCCTATCTATCTTCTGATTTTTTTCCTCATAATCTACCAGATGTCTTCTTTCCAAATATTGGCATGTCAGAATCACGTAATTACACATGAATGGCAGTTACTTTTGGGTCTGTCCATTTAGGCGAAATCTACATTTTGCCATTTACATCTAAGAGGATAACTGATCAACGCACCATCACACCATGTCATTTAATGCTTAAAAACAAAAACAATATGGATGAATAAGACATTTGGCTACAGAAGTGCCATTTCTTACCGATCTCTACAGCTTCCGTCCAAAAACAAATCCTTTGAAATGACGTCAACACATACTGCAGGTGTTACTGGCTAGCTACAGTTGCTACAGTTAGTTGACGAACTAGCTAAGTCGGTTGTGGCGGGCACGATCAGAATGACACATCGATGAACCACCAAAGGCCATTTCTGTTGAAAAATAGAGAAACAGGAGGAGTTGGACCATTTTTCCTGCTCAAAGTCGACCATTAAAGCTAATTTCCTGCAATTCTACACATTTTGCCATCGCTTATGATGTTCTCATATGCTATCCCTATTTCACATTGTCACCTGCTACCTTGATCTGTATCAGTAGTCAAGACACTACTCTCCAACAGAGAAATATCCCTTCCTGCCTGCCTCTCAAATCCTAAAACCAGAACCTGCAGCTCTATTTGGGCTGTAGCTGTGTTCCCTACTTCCCTATGTAATGAGTCTAGCTCAGATCCATGGCTGCATCCCAAATGGTCCCCTATTTTCTATACAGCACACTACTTTTGGACTCAGAATGAATGTTTTATCATAAATTATTATGTGATACTCCTTCCGCATGGTAGGGGGTGAATGGTTAATGTCCCTAGTGTACAGCGCGCATCAGCGCCACACCAATGATCGCACACACTTTCAGCACCACAGACAGTTACAATCATATACTTTCAACACCAGTGTACATGCAGCGCTACTGCCAGTATGTCAGCCTCATGGACAGCGCACTGACCAGAGAATTGCTTTCAGCACCCTGGACAGCGGTCACAGCGAACCGCTAGTCTAAACATGCACACTTTATCCGTATCAGCCAGCGACTTACCTCCAATATCTGGCCGTAGCTTCTTATCATATTCCTTGAGTAAATTGTTCAGTATCTCTGTGGCGTCTGCCTCCGTGGTCTTCGGAGCCAACTTTTGTTTCATGGTAACATCCTCATACTCTTCTTCATATTCCATTTTTGGAGAACTACAAAAAGCAAGAAGAGATTTAATTAGCTTGTGGAAACCAAAAATAAAAAATAAACCATATCTCTAAATATTTGTGGAAATGTATTTATGAGTATTTTGGCTACATTAGCCTATTTATAGGCTACATTAGAGTGTTGGTCCAGTAACCACCAGGTAGCCTAGTGGTTAGGGTGTTGGGCCAGGAACCAGCAGGTAGCCTAGTGGTTAGAGTGTTGGGCCAGTAACCAGCCGGTAGCCTAGTGGTTAGAGTGTTGGGCCAGTAACCATTAGGTAGCCTAGTGGTTAGAGCGTTGGGCCAGTAACCAGCAGGTAGCCTAGAGGTTAGAGCGTTGGGCCAGTAACCAGCAGGTAGTCTAGTGGTTAGAGCGTTGGGCCAGTAACCAGCAGGTAGCCTAGTGGTTAGAGTGTTGGACCAGTAACCAGCAGGTAGCCTAGTGGTTAGAGTGCTGGGCCAGTAACCAGCAGGTAGCCTAGTGGTTAGAGAGTTGGGCCAGTAACCAGCAGGTAGTCTAGTGGTTAGAGCGTTGGGCCAGTAACCAGCAGGTAACCTAGTGGTTAGAGTGTTGGGCCAGTAACCAGCAGGTAGCCTAGTGGTTAGAGCGTTGGGCCAGTAACCAGCAGGTAGCCTAGTGGTTAGGGCGTTGGGCCAGTAACCGAAAGGCTGCTGTATCAAATCCCCAAGCAGATAAGGTAAAAATCTGTCATTCTGCCCCTGAACAAGACAGTTAACCCACTGTTTCCTGGTAGGCCATCATTGTAAATTAGAATTTGTTCTTAACAGACTTGCCTAGTTAAATAAAGGTTACATTTAAAAAGGAATTTCCTGAAATGCCTGCTGTGATATGTTGAGCATACAATAAGCTAAGGATATACTGTATGTATGTTTTGCTTCAGACAAATGCTAAAAATAACAGACAGGTATATGGCAAACATGTTGTATGTATTTGTAGAATATACCATGACTGTGATGTAGCTTATAGTGTTCTGGAACCTATTGTTGTTCCAACATGTTACTGCACATGTTGACAACGTTAAGACGTCATGTCATTCCCAATATAAAGGATGAAGCAGGTACATTAACACCAATATAAAGGGTGAAGCAGGTACATGAATACCAATATAAAGGGTGAAGCAGGTACATTAATACCAATATATAGGGTGAAGCAGGTACATTAATATCAATATATAGGGTGAAGCAGGTACATTAATACCAATATAAAGGGTGAAGCATGTACATTAATACCAATATAAAGGGTGAAGCAGGTACATTAATACCAATATAAAGGGTGGAGCAGGTACATTAATACCAGCATACAGGGTGAAGCAGGTGCATTAATACCAATATAAAGGGTAAAGCAGGTACATTAATACCAATATAAAGGGTGAAGCAGGTACATTAATACCAGCATACAGGGTAAAGCAGGTACATTAATACCAATATAAAGGGTGAAGCAGGTACATTAATACCAATATAAAGGGTGAAGCATGTACATTAATACCAGCATACAGGGTAAAGCAGGTAAATTAATACCAATATAAAGGGTAAAGCAGGTACATTAATACCAATATAAAGGGTGAAGCGGGTACACTAATACCAGCATACAGGGTAAATCAGGTACATTAATACCAGCATACAGGGTAAAGCAGGTAAATTAATACCAATATAAAGGGTAAAGCAGGTACATTAATACCAATATAAAGGGTGAAGCAGGTACATTAATACCAATATAAAGGGTAAAGCAGGTACATTAATAACAATATAAAGGGTGAAGCATGTACATTAATACCAGCATACAGGGTGAAGCATGTACATTAATACCAGCATACAGGGTAAAGCAGGTACATTAATACCAATATAAAGGGTAAAGCAGGTACATTAATACCAATATAAAGGGTAAAGCAGGTACATTAATAACAATATAAAGGGTGAAGCATGTACATTAATACCAGCATACAGGGTAAAGCAGGTACATTAATACCAGCATACAGGGTAAAGCAGGTATATTAATACCAATATAAAGGGTAAAGCAGGTACATTAATACCAATATAAAGGGTGAAGCAGGTACACTAATACCAGCATGCAGGGTAAAGCAGGTACATTAATACCAGCATACAGGGTGAAGCAGGTACATTAATACCAATATAAAGGGTGAAGCAGGTACACAAATACCAGCATACAGGGTAAAGCAGGTACATTAATACCAGCATACAGGGTGAAGCAGGTACATTAATACCAATATAAAGGGTGAAGCAGGTACATTAATACCAATATAAAGGGTGAAGCAGGTACATGAATACCAATATAAAGGGTAAAGCAGGTACATTAATACCAGCATACAGGGTGAAGCAGGTACATTAATACCAATATACAGGGTGAAGCAGGTACATTAATACCAATATAAAGGGTGAAGCAGGTACAGTAATACCAATATAAAGGGTAAAGCAGGTACATTAATACCAGCATACCGGGTGAAGCAGGTACATTAATACCAATATAAAGGGTGAAGCAGGTACATTCATAGCAATATAAAGGGTGAAGCAGGTACATAAATAACAATATAAAGGGTGAAGCAGGTACATGAATACCAATATAAAGGGTGAAGCAGGTACATTAATACCAGCATACAGGGTGAAGCAGGTACATTAATACCAGCATACAGGGTGAAGCAGGTACATTAATACCAATATAAAGGGTGAAGTGGGTGCATTAATACCAATATAAAGGGTAAAGCAGGTACATTAATACCAGCATACAGGGTGAAGCAGGTACATTAATACCAATATAAAGGGTGAAGCAGGTGCATTAATACCAACATAAAGGGTGAAGCAGGTACATTAATACCTTATATAAAGGGTAAAGCAGGTACATTAATACCAGCATACAGGGTGAAGCAGGTACATTAATACCAATATAAAGGGTGAAGCAGGTGCATTAATACCAATATAAAGGGTAAAGCAGGTACATTAATACCAATATAAAGGGTGAAGCAGGTACATTAACACCAATATAAAGGGTGAAGCAGGTACATTAATACCAATATAAAGGGTGGAGCAGGTACATTAATACCAATATAAAGGGTGAAGCAGGTACATTAATACCAATATAAAGGGTGAAGCAGGTGCATTAACACTTGGGAATATGAATGCACTTGATCCAAAGATGCACAGCTGGCTGGCTGCACAGCTTGGGCTCAATAGAATACACTGGATGTATAATAAGCTGCATTCTTAAAAGCTCAAAATCCATTTCTTATTAAGTTTCAGTAAACATCACGTCACATCAGTCCAGTCTAGGCTTGTAGAAATTAATGATGCTATCGATCAACTTAATTGTGGTATATTGCATGGATAAAAACACATGTGAGGGGGTATCAACACCGAACCCCAACAGTACATGTGAGGGGGTATCAACACCGAACCCCAACAGTACATGTGAGGGGGTATCAACACCGAACCCCAACAGTACATGTGAGGGGGTATCAACACCAAACCCCAACAGTACATGTGAGGGGGTATCAACACCAAACCCCAACAGTACATTTGAGGGGGTATCAACACCGAACCCCAACAGAACATGTGAGGGGGTATCAACACCGAACCCCAACAGTACATTTGAGGGGGTGTCAACACCGAACCCCAACAGTACATTTGAGGGGGTATCAACACCGAACCCCAACAGCACATTTGAGGGGGTATCAACACCGAACCCCAACAGTACATTTGAGGGGGTATCAACACCGAACCACAACAGTACATTGGAGGGGGTATCTACACCGAACCCCAACAGTACATTTGAGGGGGTATCAACACCGAACCCCAACAGTACATGTGAGGGGGTATCAACACCGAACCCCAACAGTACATTTGAGGGGGTATCAACACCGAACCCCAACAGTACATTTGAGGGGGTATCAACACCGAACCCAAATAGCACATTTTACATCAAACATATATCACCACTTACCAGGCATGAAAGACTGTCAGAAGTAAGAGGTAGACCAATAATTTGGCTGACATGTTTCAATTAAGATGCCTACGAGTTGAATGCGAGTGTCACAGAGACAGAAGAGTGCGCTCAGAGAGGAAACAGAGTGGGAAGAAAAACACCCCGCTATAGTCCTTTATTCCTCTCCACAGAGTGGAAAGAAAAACACCGTCCCCGCTATAGTCATTTATTCCTCTCCTTTCGTCCGGCTTTAGATATACCGACGTGTGCTTCGCGCTTAAATCGAGGAGAAAGTTAATAATCCAACGTGAAATACGAAATCGGCCATAGACAGGTGCCCGGCGTTTTAAAAAATGTATTTCACAGCATCGATAATGAATTGTTTCAGATAATAGACTATCTCTTCCTATTCCTCCTTAAAGTTGCTCCACTTGCTGCTGCCATCTTCGATATCTGTCCTCAACACACACACACACACACACACATACAGGCCTACTGACGGCCAACGCAAGGGACGCAAACTCTCTCTCTGTGGCTAGGGTATGACCCAATTCATTCGATAGAGCCCCCCCTTCCCTCTCGCTTTCTCTGTCTCTCTCTGTCTCTAATGCTCCATAGCCCTCTCTGTATAGATGTATCCGTGCACGTCCCGTTGACTAATAACAAACAGAAGAAATCCAGCCATAAGGTGAAATTGGCACTGAAAGATGAATGTCAGGATAAATTAAATTCCCGTTTCCAATATCAGCTACAACCCTAAGAAAAAAGGTAAGATAGGAACAACAACTTACAGGCTACATCGTCATATGGATCAATAATGGTTTCTATATCAAAGGTATTTTTAAATGACTTTTTCATTGCTATTATTGCTGGAATATATAGGACACCTGTCGCCCCCGCCTCAGGACAGAATACTTATGTGAAAATGGACAGCAACTATAGGTATATTCTCATTCATTTATTTAACCATTATTTAACTAGGCAAGTCAGTTAAGGACAAATTCTTATTTACAATGACGGCCTACACCGGCCACACCCGGACGACACTGGTCCAATTTTGCGCCGCCCTATGGGGCTCCCACTCACGGCCGGTTGTGATACAGCCTGAATTCAAACCAATGTGTCCGTAGTGACGCCTCAAGCACTGAGATGCAGTGCCTTAGACCCCTGCGCCACTCGGGAGCTTAATTTAAATGACAATGACAGACAGACAGAGATGTCAAGCTGTCTCTTTCCGTTGTTTAGCAATCAAATTTGGACAATAAGTTCACATTTATAGTCAACACCCACTATCTCTGTCTTCTAGAGACGCACGTTGCAGGGTTGAGCCAGACTAGCGGTAACCGGCTGAATTAGCGGCGCCCACGCGTTCTCTTTCTACCGAGACAATCTTGACACGGAACTTTCTTTGAATGAAACCTTGAATACAAGGGAGTTTCACTCTTGGCAATTATACAAAGCAAATGATAACTTGCTGCCCCAGCACGCAGTAACGTTCTAGCATGTCAGCGAAAGAGAGAGAGGTGAGATCCGGGCGGGCGGGCTGGCTGCGCAGCCTCCTGAAGCTGATTTCTGTGGATTCTTCTGAATCTGTAGGCTACTGATGCAGGACCGTGGAGCCCTGTACTGAACACCATCATCTACTGGCTGAAATAGAGAAACGCAGAAGGAAGAGACTCCCCCACCTACCTACCCAAACAAAGAAAAAACACCGACACACGGTATTGGTGTGTACTCTGTCATGCTCTTAAATCCAGTGAATGAAAACTCCAAAGTAATATATTAAACTATCACCTATACCCTCCTCCCTTCAGCAAAACCACATTGAAATGGAAAACTCCAAGAAAAAAGTGAAGTACCATTGAGCTGTGAATTGTTGGATCATCCTTCTCCACCAAACTTGCTAAGTAGTAATCACTCAAGTTTAACCAGCAGGTGGCCTAGTGGTTAGAGCGTTGGGCCAGTAACCAGCAGGTAGCCTAGTGGTTAGAGCGTTGGGCCAGTAACCAGCAGGTAGCCTAGTGGTTAGAGCGTTGGGCCAGTAACCAGCAGGTAGCCTAGTGGTTAGAGAGTTGGGCCAGTAACCAGCAGGTAGTCTAGTGGTTAGAGCGTTGGGCCAGTAACCAGCAGGTAGCCTAGTGGTTAGAGCGTTGGGCCAGTAACCAGCAGGTAGCCTAGTGGTTAGAGCGTTGGGTCAGTAACCAGCAGGTAGCCTAGTGGTTAGAGCGTTGGGCCAGTAACCAGCAGGTAGCCTAGTGGTTAGAGCGTTGGGCCAGTAACCAGCAGGTAGTCTAGTGGTTAGAGCGTTGGGCCAGTAACCAGCAGGTAGCCTAGTGGTTAGAGCGTTTGGCCAGTAACCAGCAGGTAGCCTAGTGGTTAGAGCGTTGGGCCAGTAACCAGCAGGTAGCCTAGTGGTTAGAGCGTTGGGCCAGTAACCAGCAGGTAGTCTAGTGGTTAGAGCGTTGGGCCAGTAACCAGCAGGTAGCCTAGTGGTTAGAGCGTTGGGCCAGTAACCAGCAGGTAGCCTAGTGGTTAGAGCGTTGGGCCAGTAACCAGCAGGTAGTCTAGTGGTTAGAGCGTTGGGCCAGTAACCAGCAGGTAGCCTAGTGGTTAGAGCGTTGGGCCAGTAACCAGCAGGTAGCCTAGTGGTTAGAGCGTTGGGCCAGTAACCAGCAGGGAGCCTAGTGGTTAGAGCGTTGGGCCAGTATCCAGCAGGTAGCCTAGCGGTTAGAGCGTTGGGCCAGGAACCGAAAGGTTGCTGTATCGAATCCCAGAGCTGACACAAGGTAAAATAATCTGTCTTTCTTCCCCTGAACAAGGCAGTTAACCCACTGTTCCCCGGTAGGCTATCATTATGAATAAGAATTTGTTCTTAACTGACTTGCCTTGTTAAATAAAGGTTAAAAAAAAAATGTGAATGCTGATTGTTCTATCTGCTGTAATGTAACAACGAGGCCAGATAAATATTAGGCTCATACAATACATTATGATTTAGTATCTGCAATAAAAATGGGGTCCAATTGGTCACGAGGCTGCGTTTACACACGCAGCGCAATTCTGATATTTTGCCCAATTATGGGCAGAAACTCGATCTGATTGGTGAAAAAGATCAATTACTGGCAAAAGATCAGTACTGGGCTGGCTGTGTAAACACAGCCATAGTACATAAACAATGTGCTCTATTTGAACAAACCTAACTCAATGGTAAATATCAGTGCAGGAGGTAGCGGTATATGTTTTGGGTGTCAGAAATATTTTTTTTTGCTATTTACACAACTGGAAGTATGTGTCCAGTAGCTGGAAGTGGGGTGAAAGGGGGGGGTGGGGTTTGATGAGTAAAGAAGTTGTGGGTGTGTCACGGCTTGACCCCTTCACTGGCCAATCAGAACGTGCTCCATGGCTAAATATGTGGTTGTTTCAAGTTGTGTATTTTAAGGTATTTTATGTACTGCGTTGTCGTCAACTCCAATTAGAATATTAGTCCGTTGTAGCCTAGTTCGTTAACCCTTGTGTGGTGTTCATGTTTTTGTTATTCATCCAATGGAGCAACAACATAATTTGGGTTTTTAGAGCAACACAGCCATAACAATTTAAGTTAAAAACAAAAACGTAATACTTAGATGTTGAATTATATAAATTACAAGCAATATAGACAGCATACATGGTATTTGCCATTTACCTGTGCTAGATCACATTAATCTAGCACAAAATCTATTATAAACAAGACATGGGTGGAATAAATCATGTTTATCTTGACCAAATAAAAATGAAACAAGGTTTTCGTCAATATTGACGTTTATTGCATTGAACAGAACAAATCGGAAGGGCAAATTTTACATACAGTATTTTATGGAAATGTTAAATAAGCCCCATTGAATACAAATTAAGGCCGGGCTACAGACCACATGAGGGACAGAGTTTAACTGTGTGTGTGTGTGTGTTGCAAATGTATTTCTTGCACTTGATGCATGTGTACTGTGTCTTCCTGTCCTTCTTGGGTCCACACACATCGCAGTGCTTCTTCTTGTTTCTACCGGCTGCAATCTAGAATAAATGAAAACACTTAGTTCAGGGATTTTACTAACTATCTCACTCAAAAAAAAATCACTCACTCACATATATAGTTACATCAGGCCAAGGTAGGAGAGTCAGACACACACATACATGCAACAACATCACTCACACTTACTTCCGGTATTGGAGTTGTTGGTTCTGTGGGTCGGGCGGATGGGGCACCAGCTTCCTCCTCCTGAATCCTCCTCACCATGGCTGCAGAATCTGGGGTCCTTGGGATATGTTGCCTCCTCTGGATCTGAGGTCTTACCAATGCCTTGCCCAGCTCCTCCAGAAAGAGCTGTCTCCTCTGGAGCTTCCCTCTGTTCCAATCTGGGTTCAACGCCATCCAGATGACAAAACGCGTTGTACGGCGAGATGTCCAAGATGTTGAAGAATATCACAAGATGCCAGCGTAGGGTTCTTCTTCTGCAGCTGTAGCCAGTCACCAGCTTGTCTAAATTGTCCACCCCTTCCTTTTGTGGCATTGTAATCCATTATGACTTCTGTTTTTTCATGTTTCTGGCCACAGATTCTCCCATCCCTGCCCCTGAACAAGGCAGTTAACCCCCTGTTCCCCGGGCGCCGAAGAGGTGGATGTCGATTAAGGCAGCCCCCCCGCACCTCTCTGATTCAGAGGGGTTGGGTTAAATGCGGAAGACACATTTCAGTTGAAGGCATTCGGTTGCACAACTGACTAATAATGGTGACTTTGACTTTGACTTGTTGCCTTTCTTTGGCACGTAGGACACTGGGGACGTGTCGGCCGTGAACACAAACTTAAAGGAATTGATAGGCCTGTTCTGTGTATTCAACAGCTGAGGTGGGAGCTCTGGCTTGTTTTTTCGTACTGTTCCTACCATCGTCAGCTTGCTCTTGAGGAGCTCCTGTCCCAGTTTGTGCGAAGTAAAAAAGTTATTGCATGTGATGTTGTGGCCACGGAGTCCCTGTGTCACGTCCAGGACAACCCGCATCCCTTGGTTCTTCTCAGGGGCTCCTCCATCTGGCTTCCCCGTATAAACTTGCAAGATCCATGGATATGACGAAGCAGCGTCACAGGCAGCCACGATCTTGATTCCACATTTAGATGGCATGTACTGCCTGAAAGGGCAGCGGCCCCTAAATGGCACAAGCTGCTCATCAACAGTAACTTTGGGCCCAGTATTACCCGTATAAGTCAAGGATGCCGTGGTTGCCCTTTAAAAAAAATATATATATGGTGGATCAGCTTTAATATTGCGGAAAAATTGTTGCTTCCATCAATGTAATCATTTCCAATCCACCATATATTTTTGGGGTAAATATATATGTCCATATACACACATACATACACATACATACCCATACATATATGTATACATAAACATTCATACATATACACACATACATGCATACATACATACAGTTGAAGTCGGAAGTTTACATACACCTTAGCCAAATACATTTAAACTCAGTTTTTCACAATTCCTTTCATTTAATCAGAGTAAAAATTCCCTGTTTTATGTCAATTAGGATCACCACTTGATTTTAAGAATGTGAAATGTCAGAATAATAGTAGTGAGAATGATTTATTTCAGCTTTTATTTCTTTCATCACATTCCCAGTGGGTCAGAAGTTTACATACACTGAATTAGTATTTGGTAGCATTTCTTTTAAATTGTTTAACTTGGGTCAAACGTTTTGGGTAGCCTTTCACAAGCTTCCCACAATAAGTTGGGTGAATTTTGGCTCATTCCTCCTGACAGAGCTGGTGTAACTGAGTCAGGTTTGTAGGACTCCTTGCTCGCACACGCTTTTTCAGTTCTGCCCACAGATATTCTATGGGATTGAGGTCAGGGCTTTGTGATCCGCACTCCAGTACCTTGACTTTGTTGTCCTTAAGCCATTTTGCTACAACTTTGGAAGTATGCTTGGGGTTATTGTCCATTTGGAAGTGTCCCGCCCTGGCCATAGAGAGCTCTCTAGCTTTCTCTATGGTGTGTTGGGTCAGGGTGTGACTAGGGATATGTAGGGAACTCTATGTTGGTTTTTGTTAGGTTCCCAATTAGAGGCAGCTGGTTGTCGTTGCCTCTAATTGGGAATCCTATTTAAGTTGGTTCCCTGCCCCACTTGCCTTGTGGGTTATTGTTTGTATTTGTGTGGACCACACCTGTGTGGCGGTCTGGTCATTGTTTTTTTTTTTTTTTGCCAGTTGCACTGAATAAAGTATGTATACTGGAACCCTTGCTGCATTTTGGTCCGCTCCATCAGAAAACCGTGACAGGAAGACCCATAGCTTAAACTTCCTGACTGATGTCTTGAGATGTTGCTTCAATATATCCACATAATTCTCCTACCTCATGATGCCATCTATTTTGTGAAGTGCACCAGTCCCTTCTTGTAGCAAAGCACCCCCACAACATGATGCTGACACCCCTGTGCTTCACGGTTGGGATGGTGTTCTTCGGCTTGCAAGCCTCCCCCTTTTTCCTCCAAACATAACGATGGTCATTATGGCCAAACAGTTATATTTTTGTTTCATCAGACCAGAGGACACTTCTCCAAAAAATACAATCTTTGTCCCCATGTGCAGTTGCAAACCGTAGTCTGGCATTGTTTATGGCGGTTTTGGAGCAGTGGCTTCTTCCTTGCTGAGCGGCCTTTCAGGTTATGTTGATATAGGCCTTGTTTTACTGTGGAAATAGATTATTTTGTACCTGTTTTTTCCAGCATCTTCACAAGGTCCTCTGCTGTTGTTCTGGGATTGATTTGCACTTTTCGCACCAAAGTACGTTCATCTCTAGGAGACAGAACGCGTCTCCTTCCTGAGCGGTATGACGGCTGCGTGGTCCCATGGTGTTATACTTGCGTACTATTGTTTGTACAGATGAACATGGTACCTTCAGGCTTTTGGAAATTGCTCCCAAAGATGAACCAGACTTGTGGAGGTCTACAATATTTGAGGTCTTGGCTGATTTATTTAGATTTTGTCATGATGTCAAGCAAAGAGGCACTGAGTTTGAAGGTAGGCCTTGAAATACATCCACAGGTACACCTCAAATTGACTCAAATGATGTCAATTAGCCCATCAGAAGCCTCTAAGCCATGACATCATTTTCTGGAATTTTCCAAGCTGTTTAAAGGCACAGTCAACTTAGTGTATGTAAACTTCTGACCCACTGGAATTGTGATGCAGTGAATTATAAGTGAAATAATGTAAACAATTGTTGGAAAAATTACTTGTGTCATGCACAAAGTAGAAGTCCTAACCGACTTGCCAAAACTATAGTTTGTTAAATTTGTGGAGTGGTTGAAAAACAAGTTATAATGGCTCCAACCTAAGTGTATGTAAACTTCCGACTTCAACTGTACATATACATACTATTTTTAGAAAATACTTGTATTATTCCCTTCCCCCTTGGAGTAAACTAATAAACAACAACACTTAGGCTTCTACCTTCAGTTTATACATCTTATACACATTTTACAGACACAATCTATTTTACAAAAGTTATTTTTTGATTGTTTTTAGTCCTTCCTCTATTTCTGATGTCCATCCACTTTGATTTATATTTGTAGCTGTGCAATATGTTTTACATTGGTTATCTTGTTGTTATTAGTCCCACCCTTCAGCTCCATTCAACCCCTCCCATCTATCTCTGAACACCATCCATATTAGATTCTATTTGCCATATATTTTTCTCAACTGTGCTGTGATGCTTCACAAAAGTACTGAACCTTTCTATTCTCATAGCTTCTACAGATTTTAAATGAAAGATACAATTTTTTTTTGCTAAAATAATGATTATATTATTGATTGATTGACTATGACTTTTCAATCACCCAGTATCGCTATATGCAGCGTTAGTTTTAGGTAAATGTTGCAATTATTCAGCCATTCCTGACCAAAGACAAGCTACATATGCACAGTTCCAAAATAAATCAAATCAAACTTTATTTGTCACATGTGCCGAATATAACAAGTGTAGACTTTACCTTGAAATGCTTACTTACAAGCCCTTAACCAACAGTGCAGTTCAAGAAGAAGAAAATATTTAACAAGTAGGCTAAAATAAAAAGTAATAATCAAAAGTAACACAATAAGAGTAACAATAGTGAGGCTATATACAGGGGGCACCGGTACCAAGTCAGTGTGCGGGGGTACAGGCTATTTGAGGTAATCTGTACATGTAGGTGGTGGTGAAGTGACTATGCATCAATAACAAACAAACAGCGAGTAGCAGCAGTGTACAAGGGGGATTTTATGAATTGTTCAGCAGTCTAATGGCTTGGTGGTAGAAGCTGTTGAGGAGCCTTTGGTCCTAGACTTGGCGATCCGGTACCACTTGCCGTGCAGTAGCAGATAAAACAGTCTATAACTTGGGTGACTGGAGTCTCTGACAATTTTATGGGTTTTCCTCTGACACCGTCTAGTATACAGGTCCTGAATGGTAGGAAGCTTGGCCCCAGTGATTTTGTGGGCCAAACGCACTACCCTCTGTAGCGCCTTACAGTCAGATGCCAAACAGTTGCCATACCAGGCGGTGATGCAACCGGTCAGGATGCTCTCGATGGTGCAGCTGTAGAACCTTTTGAGGATCTGGGAACCCATGCCAAATATTTTCAGTCTCCTGAGGGGGAAAATGTTTTGTCGTGCCCTTTTCACAACTGTCTTGGTATGTTTGGTAAATCCAAGATGGCGTAGCAGTGCAGACGTGTTTCTGTTCGTCCCCTCGTGTACTTTGTATTTTTCGCCTTTTTTGTATATATTTCAAATTTATTTTCAATCTCTTTTCCATTGTTATATTAAATATACCTTCCGGTAACCTGCCTCACCCATTGTGTTACCTAACCGCTATTCTTTTAGACTTTTTTAGACTGAATTCCATAGGGAGCTAGCGAGCTAACCAGCTACTAGCTATTCAGTCACTGTTAGCCACTGCTAGCGGCCTTTACACTTATCATATTATATATTATATCATACCATATAAAGTATCATATCATATTGTGTATTGTGTTGTATCATATCATATTATATGATATCATGTTACATCATACATTATATCGTAAATTGAGTTGTATCATATATTATATATCATATTATATTAAATCATATAATATTATGTCAAATTTGATCTTATATCATATCATATTATATCATACCATGTTGTATCATATCTTATTATATATCATATTATATCATATTATATCATATCATATTATATCATATCATTTTATATCATATTATACCATATCATGTTGTATCATATCATATTATATTATACCATGTCATGTTGTATCATATCATATCATAGTATATATCATATTATATCATATATTATATCATATCATATCATATTGTATCATATCGTATCATATCATATCATATCATATAATCCAAGATGGCGTAGTCAGCTAATTAGATACTAGCTATTTAGTCACTGTTAGCCACTGCTAACAGTGACTGTCGGCCCCCTTTACCTACTGCACAGACAGCGGCCCTTTTTAGCCTGGATAATACTCGCCAGCCTGCCATTATCGGACTGTTTCTCCACTACAACGTCGGATCCCTGCCGTAAACCCTGGACCACTACACCTGATCTCCACAGCTAGCTAGCTGCCACTGAGTGACCCAGCCCTGAGCCAGGCCCACCTCCCGGCCTCCTCCCAAACACGGCTAGAACCCACTACTCCACCGGTTCCTTGCCGTGAGCTCTCGACCCTGGCACCGGTTTCATCGCTGCTACCGAGTGGCTATAGTGGCTAACGCCCCTGCCCCAAAGCTTGCTCCAGTTAGCCGCAAGCCAGGCGCATCTCCCGGCTAGCAAAGGAAAGTACCACAACAACAATACCTCTCTCGCCATCTGGCTTGGATCCCTCTCGACACGACGCCCGGTCGTACCACCTCGACTGGTCTGCCGACGATTACTCCATCCGCTGTGCCTGCAACCGGCCTCCGTCGGATGTCGGAGCAGACAGTTCTGACAACCCCGGCCGTCTAACTCTTAACTTTAAACGCCATGTCTCCTGCGTGCCGGCATAGTAACGACTACCTCACGGCTTCACTGTCCCATCTATTGCTGTTCACTGGACCCTATGATCACTCGGCTACATTAGCTGATGCCTGCAGGACTACTCATTAATCACGGTACTCCATTCAGTTTATTTTTGTTTATCTGTCGGCCCCAGCCCCGTACTCAGGTCCTGTGTGTGGCTAACCAACCCTCTTTGCCCATTCATCGCCAGTTTACCTGTTGTTGTTGTCTTAGCTGACTAGCTGTTGTGGTCTTACCCGTTGTTGTCCTAGCTAGCTCTCCCAACCAACACTCGTGTTTGCTTTATGCCTTGCTTTATGTCTCTCTCAAGTGTCAATATGCCCTGTTTACTGTTGTTTAGGATAGTTATCATTGTTTTAGTTTACAGTGGAGCCCCTAGGCCCACTCTACATGCCTCAGATTCCTCCTTTGTCCCACCTCCCACACATGTGGTGACCTCACCCAGTATTACCAGCACCTCCAGAGATGCAACCACTCTCATCATCACTCGGTGCCTGGGCCTACCTCCACTGTATTCTCACCCCACCATACCCCTGTCCGCACATTATACCCTGAATCTATTCTACCACGCCCAGAAATCTGCTCCTTTTATTCTCTGTTCCCAACGCACTAGACGACCTGTTCTGATAGCCTTTAGCCGTACCCTCATCCTGCTCCTCCTCTGTTCCTCGGGTGATGTGGAGGTAAACCCAGGCCCTGTGTGTCCCCAGGCACTCTCATTTGTTGACTTCTGTAAGCGTAAAAGCCTTGGTTTCATGCATGTTAACATCAGAAGCCTCCTCCCTAAGTTTGTTTTACTCACTGCTTTAGCACACTCCGCCAACCCTGATGTCCTTGCCGTGTCTGAATTCTGGCTTAGGAAGGCCACCAAAAATTCTGAGATTTCCATACCAAACTACAACATTTTCAGCCAAGATAGAACTGCCAAAGGGGGAGGAGTTAGCCTGCAAAGTTCTGTCATACTTTCCAGGTCTATGCCCAAACAGTTCGAACTTCTAATTCTAAAAATTAATCTCTCCAGAAATAGGTCTCTCACTGTTGCCGCCTGCTATAGACCCCCCTCAGCTCCCAGCTGTGCCCTGGACACCATATGTGAATTGATTGCCCCCCATCTATCTTCAGAGTTCGTTCTGTTAGGTGACCTAAACTGGGATATGCTTAACACCCCGGGAGTCCTACAATCTAAGCTAGATGCCCTCAATCTCACACAAATCATCAAGGATAGCAGATGTTCTGAAAGAGCTGCAAAATCTGGACCCGTACAAATCAACTGGACTAGATCATCTGGACCCTCTCTTTTTAAAACTATCTGCCGCCATTATTGCAACTCCTATTACCAGTCTGCTCAACCTCTCTTTAGTGTCGTCCAAGATCCCAAAAGATTGGAAAGCTGCCGCGGTCATCCCTCTCTTCAAAGGGGGTGACACCCTAGACCCAAATTGCTATAGATGCATCCTATGCATCCTGCCCTGCCTCTCTAAAGTCTTTGAAAGCCTAGTTAATAAACAGATCATTGACCACTTCGAATCCAACCGTACCTTCTCCGCTGTGCAATCCGGTTTCCGAGCTGGTCACGGGTGCACCTCAGCCACGCTCAAGGTACTAAACAATATCATAACCGCCATCGATAAGAGACATTACCGTGCAGCCGTATTCATTGACCTGGCCAAGGCTTTCGACTCTGTCAATCACCACATCCTTATCGGCAGACTCAACAGCCTTGGTTTCTCTAATGATTGCCTCGCCTGGTTCACCAACTACTTTGCAGACAGAGTTCAGTGTGTTAAATCGGAGGGCCTGTTGTCCGGGCCTCTGGCAGTCTCTATGGGGATGCCACAGGGTTAAATTCTTGGGCCGACTCTCTTCTCTGTATACATGAATGATGTCGCTCTTGCTGCTGATGATTCTCTGATCCACCTCTATGCAGACGACACCATTCGGTATACTTCTGGCCCTTCTTTGGACACTGTGTTAACTAAGCTCCAAACGAGCTTCAATGCCATACAACACTCCTTCCGTGGCCTACAACTGCTCTTAAACGCTAGTAAAACCAAATGCATGCCTTTCAACCGTTCGCTGCCTGCACCCGCCCGCCCGACTAGCATCACTACCCTGGACGGCTCTGACCTAGAATACGTGGACAACTACAAATACCTAGGTGTCTGGCTAGACTGTAAACTCTCCTTCCAGACTCACATTAAACATCTCCAATCCAAAATTAAATCTAGAATCGGCTTTCTATTTCGCAACAAAGCCTCCTTCCCTCATGCTGCCAAACTTGCACTAGTAAAACTGACTATCCTACCGATCCTCGACTTTGGCGATGTCATCTACAAATCAGCTTCCAATACTCTACTCAGCAAACTGGATGCAGTCTATCACAGTGCCATCCGCTTTGTCACCAAAGCCCCTTATACCACCCACCACTGCGACCTGTATGCTCTAGTCGGCTGGCCCTCGCTACATACTCGTTGCCAGACCCACTGGCTCCAGGTCATCTACAAGTCCCTGCTAGGTAAAGCCCCGCCTTATCTCAGCTCGCTGGTAACCATAGCAGCACCCACCCGTAGCACACGCTCCAGCAGGTATATCTCACTGGTCACCCCCAAAGCCAATTCCTCTTTTGACCGCCTTTCCTTCCAGTTCTCTGCTGCCAATGACTGGAACGAACTACAAAAATCATTGAAACTGGAGACACATCTCACTCACTAGTTTTAAGCACCAGCTGTCAGAGCAGCTCACAGATCACTGCACCTGTACATAGCCCAACCAACTACCTCATCCCCTACCGTATTCATTCATTTATCCTGCTCCTTTGCACCCCAGTATTTTTACTTTGCACATTCATCTACTGCACATTTACCATTCCAGTGTTAAATTGCTATACTGTAATTACTTCGCCACCATGGCCTATTTATTGCCTTACGTTCCTTATCTTACCTCATTTGCTCACATTGTATATAGATGTGTTTTTTTCTACTGTATTATTGACGGTGTGTTTGTTTACTCCAATGTGTAACTATGTGTTGTTGTATGTGTTGAACTGCTTTGCTTTATCTTGGCCAGGTCGCAGTTGTAAATGAGAACTTGTTCTCAACTTGCCTACCTGGTTAAATAAAGGTGAAATACATTTTTTTTTTTTTTTATTATAGTTCGTATTATAGTTCGTTCGTTATTATAGTTCGTCGGTGGACACCGAGGATTTTGAAACTCTCGACCCGCTCCACCTCAGCCCTGTCGATGTTAATGGGGGCCGGTTAGGCCCGCCTTTTCCTGTAGTCCATGATCAGCTCCTTTGTCTTGCTCACATTGAGGGAGAGTTTGTTGCCGCCCCCAGTGTTGAGGAACAGCGTGGCAGACGTGTTGTTGCCTACTCTTACCACCTGGGGGCGGCCCGTCAGGAAGTCCAGGATCAAATTATCTAATGACTCTGCCTCCTCACAGCAAAATCTGCAGAGCTGGGAAGATTGCATCCCCATATATATATATAACATTCTATTGGTTGCAAGAATTTTGTACAATAATTTAAATGGAAAAATGTGAAGTTTTGAATCCGGCGTTGTTTTGCGTGTCAATTCATAAACCATGTGCCATGGAATCGGTACATAAAAAATCTCTTCCCAACTATTTAGCAATCTATATGTGTCACGATTATCTCTTGGGACAGACCAATGCGCAGCGAAGTATCCAGAATACATTTTATTAGCTAACGTTACTAGAGTGAACAAAACAGTGAACGATGAACATAACGTGAAAACAAACGCTAAATCCTAAACTAGACACTGGGACCTAAACACGATGACAAGAACCTAAACACGATGGCATGAACCTAAACACGAAAATCATAACGATAATCAATAACCCACAAACCTAAGTGCTAAACCCCAAACATATATATGGTTCCCAATTAGAGGTAACGAGACTCAGCTGCCTCTAATTGGGAACCATTACCCCAACATAGAAACACACACCATAGAACAGAAGAAACCCTACACCAAAACAAAACTAAACACTCCAGCCTGAACACTCAGGCCTGGACGTTACAGTGCCCCCCCCCAAAGGCGCAGACTCCGACCTCGCCAAAAGTCCGTGGGGGGGTCTTCGGGTGGGTCCTTTTGTCCCAGGTGGGGGCTCCGGTGCCGGCCGTGCTGGCTCGAGTTCACGCACCGGAGGCCCTGGACTGGGGACCTTCTCTGGAGGCTCCGGACTGGGAACCTTCTCTGGGGGCTCTGGACTGGGAACTTTCTCTGGAGGCTCCGGACTGGGAACCTTCTCTGGGGGCTCCGGACTGGGAACCTTCTCTGGGGGCTCCGGACTGGGAACTTTCTCTGGGGGCTCCGGACTGGGAACCTTCTCTGGGGGCTCCGGACTGGGAACCTTCTCTGGGGGCTCCGGACTGTCGACGCGCACTGGGACTCTGGTGCGGGGAGCAGGAATGGGCCGTACTGGACTCATGATGCTCACTGGAATTCTGGTGCGTGGAGCAGGAGTCGGCCGTACTGGACTCATGACGCTCACTGGAACTCTGGTGCGGGGAGCAGGAACTGGCCGTACTGGACTCATGATGCTCACTGGAATTCTGGTGCGTGGAGCAGGAGTCGGCCGTACTGGACTCATGATGCTCACTGGAACTCTGGTGCGTGGAGCAGGAACTGGCCGTACTGGACTCATGATGCGAACTGGGACACTGGTGCGTGGAGCAGGAACTGGCCGTACTGGACTCATGATGCGAACTGGGACTCTGGTGCGGGGAGCAGGAACCGGTCGTACTGGACTCTGAGGGTGCACAGGGGCCCTGATGCGTGGAGCAGGAACAGGTCGTGCCGGGCTCTGAGGGCGCACAGGGGGCCTGATGCGTGGAGCAGGGACAGGTTGTGCCGGGCTCTGAAGGCGCACAGGGGGCCTGATGCGTGGAGCAGGGACAGGACGTGCCGGGCTCTGAAGGCGCACAGGGGGCCTGATGCGTGGAGCAGGGACAGGACGTGCCGGGCTCTGAAGGCGCACAGGTGGCCTAATGCGTGGAGCAGGGACAGGACGTGCCGGGCTCTGAAGGCGCACAGGGGGCCTGATGCGTGGAGCAGGGATAGGACGTGCCGGGCTCTGAAGGCGCACAGGGGGCCTGATGCGTGGAGCAGGGACAGGACGTGCAGGGCTCTGAAGGCGCACAGGGGGCTTGATGCGTGGAGCAGGCACAGGACGTGTTGAATTCACAACACGCACAGGGATCTTGGAGTGTGGAACAGGTACAGGACGTGTTGAATCCACAACACATACTGGGATCTTGGAACGTGGAACAGGCACAGGACGTGTTGAATCCACAACACGTACATGGATCTTGGAGCGTGGAACAAGGACAGGACGTGTTGAATCCACAACACGCACATGGATCTTGGAGCGTGGAACAGGGACAGGACGTGTTGAATCCACAACACGCACAGGGGACCTGATGCGGAGAGCCGACACCATTCTTCTGGCCTCACGGGTGAGTGGAGCTGGAATCTCTCAAACTGGGCTGTGGATTCGCACCGGAGACACTGCACGCAGAACCGTAGGATATCTTGGTCCTAGGAGGCGCACTGGAGACCTGGCGGGCAGAGCTGGTACCACTCCTCCAGGCTGCACACTCAATCTAGCCCGACAGATGAGTGGAGCTGGAATTTTGCGCACCGACCTCTGAATCCGCACAGGAGACACCGTGCGCAAAACTGCATAGCACGGCGTCCTTTCAGTGCGACGCTCCCTCCAATGCTCCCTACAAGGAGCACGAGGAGTTGGCTCAGGAGTCCACCCTGAACCGGCCAACCTCCTCGTGTACCCCCCCCCCCAAAAGTTTTTGGGGAAAGCCTTTCGGGCTTCCTAGCCAGGCGAGGTCTAACAAACTCTCCTCTATCCGGATCCCATGCTCCATATAGATCCTCGTACCTGCGCCGCTCCGCCGCCGCTGCTTCCAGTTCCTCTCTAGGACGGCGATACTCTCCAGGCTGGGTCCAAGCACCTCCATTAAATAGTTCCTCCTCCCAAGACCTAAGCTCCCGGGTCTCTCGCTGCTTGGTCTTTTTAGGTAGGTGGGTTATTCTGTCATGATTTGCTCTTGGGACAGACCAATGCGCAGCGAAGTATCCAGAATACTTACTTTATTTACAAACGGGACTTGACGGAACAAAACAATAAACGAAGAACATGACGTGAAAACAAACGCTAAATCCTAAACTAGACACTGGGACATAAACCTAAACACGATGACAAGAACCTAAACACGATGGCATGAACCTAAACACGAAAATCATAACGATAATCAATAACCCACAAACCTAAGTGCTAAACCCCAAACATATATATGGTTCCCAATTAGAGGTAACGAGACTCAGCTGCCTCTAATTGGGAACCATTACCCCAACATAGAAACACACACCATAGAGGCAATTAGAGGCAGCTGTGTGTCGTTACCTCTAATTGGGAACCATATATATGTTTGTAGTTTTCACTAGGGGTTTGTGGGTTATTGTTTGTGCATAGCTTTGTTGTATGTCTTGTTATGTTCAACGTTACGATCTTCGTTATTTTTGTTGTTTTTGCCTTCAGGTGATCGTGACAGAATAACCCACCAAATAAGGACCAAGCAGCGAGAGACCCGGGAGTTCTGGACTTGGGAGGAGATATTGGCTGGTAAGTGACCTTGGGAGAAGACGACGGAGCATCGTCACCCCAGGGAGAAAAGTGGAGCAGCGAAGGCGGAGCGGGGGGAGTTATGAGGAATTATACAGAGCGTGGAATCCAGAGAGAGAAAAGTTTGTTGGAACTCGCCTGGCTAGGAAGCCCGAAAGGCAGCCCCAAAAAACTTTTGGGGGTGGGGGGGCACACAAGGAGTTTGGCCGATTCAGGATGGACTCCTGAGCTAAATCCTCGTGCTCTCTGGAGGGAGCGTTGGAGGGAGCGTCGCACTGGAAAGACGCCGTGCTATGCAGTTTTGCGCACAGAGTCTCCAGTGCGCATTCATAGGCCGGTGCGCGAGATTCCAGCTCCACTCATCTGTCAGGGGAGGGTGAGTGTGCAGCCTGGAGGAGTGGTGCCGGTTCTGCGCGCTAGGTCTCCAGTACACCTTCTGGGACCGAGATATCCTGCACCGGTTCTGCGTGTCGGGTCTCCGGTTCGCATCCACAGCCCAGTGTGTGACATTCCAGCTCCCATCATCCGTGAGGCAAGGGTGAGTGAACAGCCGGGGAGAGAAGTACCGGCTCCACGCACTAGGTCTCCTGTACGCTTAGATAGCCCAGTATGTCCAGTCCCTGCTCCGCGCACCAAGTCCCCTGTGCGCTTAGAGAGTCCAGCACGTCCTGTTCCGGCTCTGCGCACCAGGCCCCCTGTGCGCTTAGAGAGTCCAGCACGTCCTGTTCCGGCTTTGCGCACCAGGCTCCCTGTGCGCTTAGAGAGTCCAGCACGTCCTGTTCCGGCTCCGCGCACCAGGCCCCCTGTGCGCTTAGAGAGTCCAGCACGTCCTGTTCCGGCTCCGCGCACCAGGCTCCGCGCACCAGGCCCCCTGTGCGCTTAGAGAGTCCAGCACGTCCTGTTCCGGCTCCGCGCACCAGGCCCCTTGTGCGCTTAGAGAATCCAGCACGTCCTGTCCCTGCTCCACGCTCCAGGATCTTTGTGCCCGTCGTGGACTCAGCACGTCCTGTCCCTGTTCCATGTTCCAGGATCCCTGTGCGCGCCGTGGACCCAGCACGTCCTGTCCCTGCTCCACGCTCCAGGATTCCTGTGTGCGTTGTGAACCCAGCACGGCTCCCCGCACCAGAGTCCCAGTGCGCGTCGTGAGCCCAGCAAGGCCCGTTCCTGCTCCCCACACCAGAGTCCCAGTGCGCGTCATGAGCCCAGTACGGCCCGTTCCTGCTCCCCGCACCAGAGTCCCAGTGCGCGTCATGAGCCCAGTACGGCCCGTTCCTGCTCCCCGCACCAGAGTCCCAGTGCGCGTCATGAGTCCAGTATGGCCCGTTCCTGCTCCCAGTGCGCGTCGACAGTCCGGAACCTCCAGAGAAGGTTCCCAGTCCGGAACCTCCAGAGAAAGTCCCCAGTCCGGAACCTCCAGAGAAGGTCCCCAGTCCGGAACCTCCAGAGAAGGTCCCCAGTCCGGAACCTCCAGAGACGGTCCCCAGTCCAAAACAATCTGTTCCGGCAAATAGCCCAGGGCCTCCGGTGTGGGACCCCGAGCCAGCACGGCCGGCACCGGAGCCGCCACCTGGGACAAGGAGGCCCACCCGAAGACCCCCCCAATTGACTGTTGTGGGGGGGGTACTGTCACGTCCAGGCCTGAGAAGACAGGCTGGCGTGTTTAGTTTTGTTTTGGTGTAGGGTTTTTTTCTGTTCTAGGTTATCTATTTCTATGTTGGGGTAATGGTTCTCAATTAGAGGCAGCTGTGTGTCGTTACCTCTAATTGGGAACCATATGTTTGGAACCATAACTTTCTGAGATGTAGCCATTATTTACTATTTTACACCAAGGGTTACTATACGAAACTTTAACCCATTGATAAGAGATTCTCCTAAATTAAAATATTCTAGGCATTTATATATAAACTCCAGTCGTACTTTATCAAAAGCCTTTTCAAAATAAGCTATGAAAACCAGGCCTGGTTTTCCCGATATTTCATAGTGTTCTATTGTTCCCAGTACTTGTCTTATATTATCACTAATGTATCATCCAAATAAAAAACCTGTCTGATTAGGATGAACAATATCTGACAATACCTTTTTAACACAATCCCTCCATCAGTGCTCCATCAGACTGTCCGCAATAGGCTGAGAGAGACTGGACTGAGAGCTTGTAGGCCTGTTGTAAGGCAAGTCCTCACCAGACATCACCGGCAACAACGTTGCCTATGGGCACAAACCCATCGTCGTTGGACCAGACAGGACTGGCAAAAAGAGCTCTTCACTGACGAGTCGTGGTTTTGTCTCACCAGGGGTGACCAGCCAACTTCTGAACACACCAACTATGACAACAAGACATGGACCATGTTTATATCAAATATATTTATTTTCTCATCATGGAGTCATATGTAGTCGATTTTAGAATGTGACTTACACTAGTTCCTGGTGCTGAGCTTGATGCCGCAGCAGATGTTGATGGGATCGGACTCTAAATAGAACACGTAACGTTAGTCACATTAGCTAGCTAATGAGTAACCTGACAAACAAAACGTTAGCTTGCAAAGTTACAAATCACATCGCCAGATAGCAGCTGCTAACAGAAGCGTGCTGTATGGCAGACCAATTCAAACTTATCTCTTGGCATGTCCAGCTCACTCATTTTCTCAACCAATCATGGCTAGGGGGAAGGTTGCTGACTTTTTCTGTGACTAAACCAACAAGGCTTGTAATTTATCAATTTTATTCGTATTTACAGATGCCATAGAAGTTTGTTATTAAGTCACTTGAAAGTTCATATGTTCCAGAAGGAATTTCTGTTTTGATTAAAAAAATTGTTTTCGATTAAAACGGTTCTCCTGTGAAGTAGTGACCCAAGACATATGCCTAGTTTCATGAAATGAGTCACATATGGGAAAAGGTGAGGGGTGCTGAGCTTGATGCAGCTGCAGATGTTGATGGGATCGGACTTTAAATAGAACACGTAACGTTAGTCACATTAGACTCTGCGGTAGTTAGCTAGCTAGCTAATGAGTAACCTGACAATCAAAACGTTAGCTTGCAGAGTTACAAATCACATCGCCAGATCGCAGCTGGCTAATTTCATTGACATGCTTTGGAATGTCTAGCCTGCGTAATATGAAAGCTAGCTAGATTTTGGTTTAAATCAACAAATGTAGTTTTCTAGTTAGCTAGGTAACGTTAGATACGTTACTTCAGCTTAACTTAGTTTCTGCTACACTGATGTTGGCTGATCGGATGCCTTCCCCTTTGAAGTGAAGGGAAAAATCGATGGAATAGCATCACTTTTCAACTTTTGACAACATCCCATCAGTTGAGACTTCAGTTCCGTTTCGAAATTCTCTGACTGAAAGTGCCTGCTACAAACACAGAGTTGTTGATATTCCTCACATCAGTTGGATACACCTCCACGGAGCGGTCTTCCACGGTCTGAACTCACTATGAACTCTGGGTATTGAGGTTTGCTTACAACCAGGAAATGTAGCTGGCCCGTTTCTACTGTTGAGATGCAGAAACGCTCGTATTTGCGTTTATGTTCAAAACCTTCTCCTTAACTCTCTCTCTGGCCCTGGGAAAGACACAAAATTTGTAACGTTTTACTGATGAGTTAGGCTACCATCCCCGCCTCAGCCTGACCCTATTGTTCAGTGGCATAGGGCACTTCACAACTATGTGTTAGGGACCAGTTTACCAGGGAACTTAGTCAGCTGACCAAGGGCCAGCAAATCACACGCTCTACATGCTGGGGGTGGTAATAGACCAACTAGCTCTCATAGTCTCACGTAAAAATTTGACGTCCATATATGTTTCTCAAACATCAAAGTTTAGGCATTTACTCCGAATGGTTAAGGTTTAAGATATAGCAACCTTTAGCACCACTGGCAAATGCCACCCCTCCCACCTCAGCACAAGCGAGCTGACGATGGACAGGTAAATTGCTGCACCTGGCGTTAGAGCTGGAAAATGTCAGTGAGACACTTTTTTGCATAACGAAATTGCAGACTCACCTGCATTTGACACTTAGTTATCGCCAGCCGTAAATAGAGCCCAATGTATTAAAATGAGGGTCAAAACCGACCCATAGGCCTACACCTGAGGTACAGGGCAGTAAAGATACCAGATGAGACTATTACAAAACCTTCCAGTGGAAGTTTGGAGAACATTCTGAACACAATTCTCTGGCAGGAGTGATTATTACGTGGGTGGAGAAATGAGAGAAGCAGTCTCTCTCTCCCTCTCTCTTTCTCTCACACACTCTCTCTAACTCTCTGTCTCTCTCTCAGCTTTTCAGGGTAGTACGGTAACTATAAACTGTGATTGCTGTAATCAGTGCCATCAGCGACAGCTTCAATTGTAGCAGAGTGAGTATGGACATTAAGCTGCTGAATGGGTAAAGCAACTTAAGTGGGGGTAAAGCAACTTAAGTGGACCTAAATCCTTTACGAACAGATGCGTGCCAGATGTACCAAAGAAGCTATGCAGAGAACCAAAGGATGGACGGGTGGATGAAGGGAGAGGGAGAGGGAGAGAGAGAGAGAGAGAGAGAGAGAGAGAGAGAGAGAGAGAGAGAGAGAGAGAGAGAGAGAGAGAGAGAGAGAGAGAGAGAGAGAGAGAGAGAGAGAGAGAGAGAGAGAGAAGGGGGGGAGATGTGACGTTTCAACAACAGTACTAACTGAATCTCTGGCCAATGGCCAACTGGGTGATGTGTTTATAAGGAGTAATCAGAAAGATGCTTATCTTATCGACGGCAGCAGCAGACAGACAGGCAGGCAGGCAGGCAGGCAGACAGCCTCCTGACAATTTCATTAGAGAAACTGTAGTAGATTCAGTCACAGCCCCCCCCAATCCTAGTAGATTCAGTCACATCCCCCATACTAGTAGATTCAGTCACAGCCCCCAATCCTAGTAGATTCAGTCACAGCCCCCCATCCTAGTAGATTCAGTCACAACCCCCAATCCTAGTAGATTCAGTCACCGCCCCCATCCTAGTAGATTCAGTCACCGCCCCCCCAATCCTAGTAGATTCAGTCACAGCCCCCATCCTGGTAGATTCAGTCACATTCCCCATCCTAGTAGATTCAGTCACAGCCCCCCCTAATCCTAGTAGATGCAGTCACAGCCCCCATCGTAGTAGATTCAGTCACATCCCCCATACTAGTAGATTCAGTCACAGCCCCCAATCCTAGTAGATTCAGTCACAGCCCCCAATCCTAGTAGATGCAGTCACAGCCCCCAATCCTAGTAGATTCAGTCACCGCCCCCCAATCCTAGTAGATTCAGTCACAGCCCCCATCCTGGTAGATTCAGTCACATTCCCCATCCTAGTAGATTCAGTCACAGCCCCCCCCCAATCCTAGTAGATGCAGTCACAGCCCCCATCGTAGTAGATTCAGTCACATCCCCCATACTAGTAGATTCAGTCACAGCCCCCAATCCTAGTAGATTCAGTCACAGCCCCCAATCCTAGTAGATTCAGTCACAGCCCCCAATCCTAGTAGATGCAGTCACAGCCCCCATCCTAGTACATTCAATCACATTCCCCATCCTAGTAGATTCAGTCACCGCCCCCATCCTAGTAGATTCAGTCACATCCCCCATCCTAGTAGATTCAGTCACATCCCCATCCTAGTAGATTCAGTCACATCCCCATCCTAGTAGATTCAGTCACATCCCCATCGTAGTAGATTCAGTCACATCCCCATCCTAGTAGATTCAGTCACATCCCCCCATCCTAGTAGATTCAGTCACATCCCCATCCTAGTAGATTCAGTCACATCCCCCATCCTAGTAGATTCAGTCACAGCCCCTCCCTCCTAGTAGATTCAGTCACATCCCCATCCTAGTAGATTCAGTCACATCCCCCATCCTAGTAGATTCAGTCACAGCCCCCATCCTAGTAGATTCAGTCACAGCCCCCATCCTAGTAGATTCAGTCACAGCCAAAAACCTAGTATATTCAGTCACAGCCCCCATCCTAGTAGATTCAGTCACAGCCCCCATCCTAGTAGATTCAGTCACATCCCCCCCATCCTAGTAGATTCAGTCACATTCCCCATCCTAGTAGATTCAGTCACAGCCCCCATCCTAGTAGATTCAGTCACAGCCCAAAACCTAGTATATTCAGTCACAGCCCCCATCCTAGTAGATTCAGTCACAGCCCCCATCCTAGTAGATTCAGTCACATCCCCCCCATCCTAGTAGATTCAGTCACAGCCCCCATCCTAGTAGATTCAGTCACAGCCCAAAACCTAGTATATTCAGTCACAGCCCCCATCCTAGTAGATTCAGTCACCGCCCCTCATCCTAGTAGATTCAGTCACAGCCCCCCCCATCCTAGTAGATTCAGTCACCGCCCCCATCCTAGTAGATTCAGTCACAGCCCCCCATCCTAGTAGATTCAGTCACATCCCCCATCCTAGTAGATTCAGTCACCGCCCCCATCCTAGTAGATTCAGTCACATTCCACATCCTAGTAGATTCAGTCACAGCCCAAAACCTAGTAGATTCAGTCACATCCCCCATCCTAGTAGATTCAGTCACAGCCCCCCCATCCTAGTAGATTCAGTCACATTCCACATCCTAGTAGATTCAGTCACAGCCCAAAACCTAGTATATTCAGTCACATCCCCATCCTAGTAGATTCAGTCACATCCCCCATCCTAGTAGATTCAGTCACATCCCCCATCCTAGTAGATTCAGTCACCGCCCTCATCCTAGTAGATTCAGTCACATCCCCCATCCTAGTAGATTCAGTCACCGCCCCCTCATCCTAGTATATTCAGTCACAGCCCCCATCCTAGTAGATTCAGTCACAGCCCCCATCCTAGTAGATTCAGTCACATTCCCCATCCTAGTAGATTCAGTCACATTCCACATCCTAGTAGATTCAGTCACAGCCCAAAACCTAGTATATTCAGTCACAGCCCCCATCCTAGTAGATTCAGTCACAGCCCCCATCCTAGTAGATTCAGTCACAGCCCCCATCCTAGTAGATTCAGTCACAGCCCCCATCCTAGTAGATTCAATCACATTCCCCATCCTAGTAGATTCAGTCATCGCCCCCATCCTAGTAGATTCAGTCACATCCCCCATCCTAGCAGATTCAGTCACCCCCATCCTACTAGATTCAGTCATCGCCCCCATCCTAGTAGATTCAGTCTCATCCCCCAATCCTAGTAGATTCAGTCACAGCCCCCATCCTAGTAGATTCAGTCACATCCCCCCATCCTAGTAGATTCAGTCACAGCCCCCATCGTAGTAGATTCAGTCACAGCCCCCATCCTAGTAGATTCAGTCACCGCCCCCCATCCTAGTAGATTCAGTCACATCCCCCATCCTAGTAGATTCAGTCACAGCCCCCATCCTAGTAGATTCAGTCACAGCCCCCATCCTAGTAGATTCAGTCACAGCCCCCATCCTAGTAGATTCAGTCATCGCCCCCATCCTAGTAGATTCAGTCACAGCCCCCATCCTAGTAGATTCAATCACATTCCCCATCCTAGTAGATTCAGTCATCGCCCCCATCCTAGTAGATTCAGTCACATCCCCCATCCTAGTAGATTCAGTCACAGCCCCCATCCTAGTAGATTCAATCACATTCCCCATCCTAGTAGATTCAGTCATCGCCCCCACATCCTAGTACATTCAGTCACAGCCCCCATCCTAGTAGATTCAGTCACAGCCCCTCCATCCTAGTAGATTCAGTCACATCCCCCATCCTAGTAGATTCAGTCACATCCCCCCCATCCTAGTAGATTCAGTCACATTCCCCCCATGCTAGTAGATTCAGTCACAGCCCCCATCCTAGTAGTTTGATCCATGTTCTCAACCCAGCTTTAATACAGCTTGATCCATGTTCTCAGCCCAGCTTTAATACAACTTGATCCATGTTCTCAACCCAGGTTTAATACAGCTTGATCCATGTTCTCAACCCAGCTTTAATACAGCTTGATCCATGTTCTCAACCCAGCTTTAATACAGCTTGATCCATGTTCTCAACCCAGCTTTAATACAGCTTGATCCATGTTCTCAACCCAGGTTTAATACAGCTTGATCCATGTTCTCAACCCAGCTTTCATACAGCTTGATCCATGTTCTCAACCCAGCTTTAATACAGCTTGATCCATGTTCTCAACCCAGCTTTAATACAGCTTGATCCATGTTCTCAACCCAGCTTTAATACAGCTTGATCCATGTTCTCAACCCAGCTTTAATACAGCTTGATCCATGTTCTCAACTTTGATCATTTCCAAACCCATTCTCTCTATTCACATACTTAGGTATGTTGTCATGGTATTTTTTATTTTGCATGCTAGGAGGTTCGGCAAGAGAGCAGTGGAGACCATTGACAAAAATTAAGATGATCCAAATTTAGCGCTTTAAAATGAACATATTATGAAAACGAAGTAAGAAGCCGTTGTGATGTAGAAAACTGCACGTACTCCCATCCTCTCTTTGGATCCTTTAAAAGCACTTTGATGAAGCATTGTCTCTCGTATTATCAAGAAAGACTGTGGATTTCAAATGTTGATTGTATATCACCTTCGTGTCCTTTAAATGTAGCCTGTTCATTTAAAATCACTAAAAAGGTGAAAAAGAGATTTATCCGTTTTTATTTAGCTACAGAACTACTCTGTCTCTCCAGTACAGATACTTACCTACAAAACTGTGAGGAGAAAGATTGCGACATTTAACATTTGCATCATCATCAATGCACATAGGAAGGAACAAAACAAAATATCCAGAAGCCTGAAAGAGCATAAATACAGTATGTAAAAAAAAGCATCCTATTCTGTTAGAGCTGCCAGGCGTTGAGCAATTCAACTAATCTCTCTGTGTACGTCCCAAATGGCACCCTATTCCCTACATAGAGCCTATGCTCTGGTCAAAAGTAGAGCACTATATAGGAAGTAGAGTGCTACTTGGGAGGCAGTCTCTCTCCAGTCACCTAGCTCCATGTTACTGTGTCTGCATGTCGTATATTTCATCCAAGCTAGGGTTGCCTAATTCAGCTTTCACCAAAAAATTCCTGCATTTTCCAGAAATCCCGGTTGACTGCTAAATAGTAAACCAAATAGCTACCCAGACTCTCTGCATTGACCCCTTCTGCACTAACTTTGTTGACTCATCACATTTGCTGCACATTTCCTGCACATCTACTCTGTACTGGTACCCTGTGTGTATAGCCAAGTTATTACCTCATACCCCTGCACATCTACTCTGTACTGGTACCCTGTGTATATAGCCATGTTATTACCTCATACCCCTGCACATCTACTCTGTACTGGTACCCTGTGTATATAGCCATGTTATTACCTCATACCCCTGCACATCTACTCTGTACTGGTACCCTGTGTATATAGCCAAGTTATTACCTCATACCCCTGCACATCTACTCAGTACTGGTACCCTGTGTGTACTGCCATGTTATTACCTCATACCCCTGCACATCTACTCTGTACTGGCTCCCTGTGTATATAGCCAGGTTATTACCTCGTACCCCTGCACATCTACTCTGTACTGGTACCCTGTGTATATAGCCATGTTATTACCTCATACCCCTGGACATCTACTCTGTACTGGTACCCTGTGTACTGCCATGCTATTACCTCATACCCCTGCACATCTACTCTGTACTGGTACCCTGTGTATATAGCCAAGTTATTACCTCATACCCCTGCACATCTACTCTGTACTGGTACCCTGTGTATATAGCCAAGTTATTACCTCATACCCTTGCACATCTACTCTGTACTGGTACCCTGTGTATATAGCCATGTTATTACCTCATACCCCTGCACATCTACTCTGTACTGGTACCCTGTGTATATAGCCAAGTTATTACCTCGTACCCCTGCACATCTACTCTGTACTGGTACCCTGTGTGTACTGCCAAGTTATTGTTACTAATTATTTATTCATAATTTTTCTATTACTTTTCTATTTAGTCTCTACATTGTTCTATTTAGTCTCTACATTGTCAGTAAGCATTTCACTGTCAGTCTACACCTGTTGTTTACCAAGCATGTGACAAATACAATTTGATTTGATTAAATTTGGAAGATTCCTAGAATCAGCAGGTAATCAGGAATCTTCCAACAAGGATTTCTGGAAAACCTGGGAATTTGGTGAAAGTTACCAGCATTGTGCAACCCTAATCCAAGCTAACCTTAGTAATTGAATAGAGCCTAGCCTGGCTAAAAGCAGCAGGCTATACAATATTCACATCATCAGCATCTACCAGTCCCTTCAGAATTTCACAGGGATTTTTTTGTGTTATTTCGGGGCAAAAATGCTTGATTTTGATGAAGCATTTTCTGAAATTTTGCATGGCAATATGCGCTGATTTTGATGCATGGCAATATGCGATGATTTTGATGCATGGCAATATGCGATGATTTTGATGCATGGCAATATGCGATGATTTTGATGCATGGCAATATGCAATGATTTTGATGCATGGCAATATGCAATGATTTTGATGCATGGCAATATGCGATGATTTTGTCCAATTTCAGATCGCAGAATTGCGGAATCCTGCAGGGACTGATCTACAAGCATGAAGCAGCCAACTATCACTTCACAGCTCAAATTCAGTTCTTCTTTCAACTTTCAACAGTAAATGCCTATTTAGTTAAACAACAATGAATGACGAACACTGGCTTTTCGAAAAGTAATTGCAAAGAATGTCAGTGCATTCGTGCGGGAGTTCTCAATCCGAAGGCAACACATTGATCATGGCTATTATCTTCTTTTTCTAACAAGCTGAGTGGAGATCCATGTGCCTTGAGTCACGGCTTAAACAGACGCAGCTTTCAGCCCATTTTGTACAAAGCAAAGTGCTCTCCCAAATGGCACCCTATTCCCTAGGCTATATAGTGCACTATGTTTGACCAAAGGCCCACAGGGCTCTGGTCAAAAGTAGTGCACAATTTAAATAATAGAGTGCCATTTGAGACGCAAGCCGAGATTTTCAAAGGTAAAATCAGGCATCATAGTAGTAGTAAGAAATGTATACAGTAGTCATATAGTATTAATGCAGTAGTTATAGAGTATTAATACAGTAGTCATATAGTATTAATACAGTAGTTATAGAGTATTAATACAGTAGTTATAGAGTATTAATACAGTAGTCATATAGTATGAATACAGTAGTCATAGAGTATTAATACAGTAGTCATATAGTATTAATACAGTAGTCATAGAGTATTAATAGAGTAGCAATAGTGTATTAATACAGTAGTCATAGAGTATTAATACAGTAGCCATAGAGTATTAATAGAGTAGTCATAGAGTATTAATACAGTAGACATAGCGTATTAATGCAGTAGTCATAGAGTATTAATGCAGTAGTCATAGAATATTAATACAGTAGTCATATAGTATTAACACAGTAGTCATACAGTATTAATACAGTAGTCATAGAGTATGAATGCAGTAGTCATATAGTATTAATACAGTAATCAGAGTATGAATACAGTAGTCATATAGTATGAATACAGTAGTCATATAGTATGACTACAGTAGTCATGTAGTATTAACACAGTAGTCATATAGTATTAACACAGTAGTCATATAGTATTAACACAGTAGTCATATAGTATGAATACAGTAGTCATATAGTATTAATGCAGTAGTCATACAGTATTAATACAGTAGTCATATAGTATTAACACAGTAGTCATATTGTATTAACACAGTAGTCATATAGCATGACTACAGTAGTCATATAGTATTAATACAGTAGTCATACAGTATTAATACAGTAGTCATATAGTATTAATACAGTAGTCATATAGTATGAATACAGTAGTCATATAGTATTACTACAGTAGTCATATAGTATTAATACAGTAGTCATATAGTATTAACACAGTAGTCATATAGTATTAACACAGTACTCATATAGTATTAACACAGTAGTCATACAGTATTAATACAGTAGTCATATAGTATTAATACAGTAGTCATAGAGTAGAAACATTGTTTTGCATAGCATTTGGCCTTGCTGTCCTTTTAGCAACAGAAAGGATCTGGACCTTTGTGAGAAAATTATGTAAAAGCCAAATGTTCCCGGTCAGAGTTCACCTGTCCCAAATGATACCCTATTCCCTATAGGGTCCAGAGCTCTTTGGGTGCCGGTCAAAAGAAGTGCACTTTATAGGGAATAGGGTGCCATTTGGGATGCAGATTTTTTGTGGCAGAAACTAATAATCAGTGATGACTATCTGGAGTTCTAGAAACAAAAGAAAGGATACTTTTAAGAAAGCAGAAGCTGCATTATCATACAGTAGGAAGAGTCAAGGCTAACATGGCAATACTATTCCCATAGAAATAATATCTGTAGATTGGGATTGCATTGCAATACCAGGTCAACAATACGGAAAGTACCCATACGTTTACCAGTCAAATTGCCAGGGTTAGTGGCTCTAAGCCCTTTCTAGAGAGTCTATTTCTATGACTATATCCATATTATAGCTCTATGATCATGCAGTTTGTGGTGAGATGAAAACAATAAGAGCATAACTCTCCTAGTAATCCACAAGGACTAGAATAAAGGATTAAGAGCATAACTCTCCTAGTAATCCACGTGGATTAGAATAAAGGATTAAGAGCATAACTCTCCTAGTAATCCACGTGGATTAGAATAAAAGATTAAGACCATAACTCTCCTAGTAATCCACGTGGATTAGAATAAAGGATTAAGAGCATAACTCTCCTAGTAATCCACGTGGATTAGAACAAACGATTAAGAGCATAACACTCCTAGTATTCCATTATGATTAGAATAAGGGATTAAAAGCATAACTCTCCTAGTATTCAATGATGATTAGATTAAGCGATTAAAAGCATAACTCTCCAAGTATTCCAAGGGATTAAGGGGCGGTTTCCCAGACACAGACTAAGCTTAGTCCTGGACTAAATAGCCTGGACTAAATTTCAATGGATATTCACATTTGACAATGCTTTTTAGTCTAGGACTAGGCTTAATCTGTGTCTGAGAAACCGGCCCTAAAAGCATAACTCTCCTAGTATTCCATTATGATTAGAATAAGGGATTAAAAGCATAACTCTCCTAGTATTCCATTATGATTAGAATAAGGGATTAAGAGCATAACTCTCCTAGTATTCCATGATGATTAGAATAAAGGATTGCATTGTGTTCAAAGGGATAGCAGTAGGTGGGTCCAGTTTATCCAACAATATGTCTGTAGTGGTATAGTGTAGTGGTATAGTGTAGTGGTATAGTGTATTGGTATAGTGTAGTGGTATAGTGTAGTGGTGCAGTGGTGTAGTGGTATAGTGTAGTGGTATAGTGTAGTGTTATAGTGTAGTGGTATAGTGTAGTGGTATAGTGTAGTGGTGTAGTGTAGTGGTATAGTGTAGTGGTATAGTGTAGTGGTATAGTGTAGTGTAGTGGTATAGTGTAGTGAGGTGGTATAGTGTAGTGTAGTGGTGTAGTGTAGTGGTATAGTGGTATAGTGTAGTGAGGTGGTATAGTGTAGTGTAGTGGTGTAGTGTAGTGGTATAGTGTAGTGTAGTGGTATAGTGTAGTGGTATAGTGTAGTGTAGTGGTATAGTGTAGTGAGGTGGTATAGTGTAGTGTAGTGGTATAGTGTAGTGGTATAGTGTAGTGGTATAGTGTAGTGTAGTGGTATAGTGTAGTGGTGTAGTGTAGTGAGGTGGTGTAGTGGTATAGTGTAGTGGTATAGTGTAGTGTTATAGTGTAGTGTTATAATGTAGTGTTATAATGTAGTGGAATAGTGTAGTGGTATAGTGTAGTGGTATAGTGTAGTGAGGTGGTGTAGTGGTGTAGTGTAGTGGTATAGTGTAGTGGTGTAGTGTAGTGGTATAGTGTAGTGGTATAGTGTAGTGGTGTAGTGTAGTGGTGTAGTGTAGTGTAGTGGTATAGTGTAGTGAGGTGGTGTAGTGGTGTAGTGTAGTGGTGTAGTGGTATAGTGTAATGAGGTGGTGTAGTGGTATAGTGTAGTGGTATAGTGTAGTGTAGTGGTATAGTGTAGGGGTGTAGTGGTATAGTGTAATGAGGTGGTGTAGTGGTATAGTGTAGTGGTATAGTGTAGTGGTGTAGTGTAGTGTAGTGGTATAGTGTAGTGTAGTGGTATAGTGTAGTGAGGTGGTGTAGTGGTGTAGTGTAGTGTAGTGGTATAGTGTAATGAGGTGGTGTAGTGGTATAGTATAGTGGTATAGTGTAGTGGTGTAGTGTAGTGGTGTAGTGTAGTGGTGTAGTGGTATAGTGTAATGAGGTGGTGTAGTGGTGTAGTGTAGTGGTGTAGTGGTGTAGTGTAGTGGTGTAGTGTAGTGGTATAGTGTAGTGGTGTAGTGGTATAGTGTAATGAGGTGGTGTAGTGGTGTAGTGTAGTGGTGTAGTGGTATAGTGTAATGAGGTGGTGTAGTGGTATAGTGTAGTGGTATAGTGTAGTGTAGTGGTATAGTGTAGTGGTATAGTGTAGTGTAGTGGTATAGTGTAGTGGTGTAGTGGTATAGTGTAATGAGGTGGTGTAGTGGTATAGTGTAGTGGTATAGTGTAGTGGTGTAGTGTAGTGGTGTAGTGTAGTGTAGTGGTATAGTGTAGTGAGGTGGTGTAGTGGTGTAGTGTAGTGGTGTAGTGGTATAGTGTGATGAGGTGGTGTAGTGGTATAGTGTAGTGGTATAGTGTAGTGTAGTGGTATAGTGTAGTGGTGTAGTGGTGTAGTGGTATAGTGTAGTGTAGTGGTATAGTATAGTGTAGTGGTATAGTGTAGTGTAGTGGTATAGTGTAGTGGTATAGTGTAGTGGTGTAGTGGTATAGTGTAGTGTAGTGGTATAGTGTAGTGGTATAGTGTAGTGGTATAGTGTAGTGGTGTAGTGTAGTGGTATAGTGTAGTGTAGCGGTACAGTGGTGTAGTGGTATAGTGTAGTGGTGTAGTGTAGTGGTATAGTGTAGTGGTATAGTGTAGTGGTATAGTGTAGTGGTATAGTGTAGTGGTATAGTGTAGTGAGGTGGTATAGTGTAGTGTAGTGGTATAGTGTAGTGGTATAGTGTAGTGAGGTGGTGTAGTGGTATAGTGTAGTGTAGTGGTATAGTGTAGTGGTATAGTGTAGTGGTATAGTGTAGTGGTATAGTGTAGTGGTATAGTGTAGTGAGGTGGTGTAGTGGTATAGTGTAGTGTAGTGGTATAGTGTAGTGGTATAGTGTAGTGGTATAGTGTAGTGAGGTGGTATAGTGTAGTGTAGTGGTATAGTGTAGTGTAGTGGTATAGTGTAGCGGTATAGTGGTGTAGTGGTATAGTGTAGTGGTGTAGTGTAGTGGTATAGTGGAGTAGAGTGGTATAGTGTAGTGAGGTGGTGTAGTGGTATAGTGTAGTGTAGTGGTATAGTGTAGTGGTATAGTGTAGTGGTATAGTGTAGTGAGGTGGTATAGTGTAGTGTAGTGGTATAGTGTAGTGTAGTGGTATAGTGTAGTGGTATAGTGTAGTGGTGTAGTGTAGTGGTATAGTGGAGTAGAGTGGTATAGTGTAGTGGTATAGTGTAGTGGTATAGTGTAGTGAGGTGGTATAGTGTAGTGTAGTGGTATAGTGTAGTGGTATAGTGTAGTGAGTTGGTGTAGTGGTATAGTGTAGTGTAGTGGTGTAGTGGTATAGTGTAGTGGTATAGTGTAGTGAGGTGGTGTAGTGGTATAGTGTAGTGGTATAGTGTAGTGGTATAGTGTAGTGGTATAGTGTAGTGTAGTGGTATAGTGTAGTGGTATAGTGTAGTGGTATAGTGTAGTGTAGTGGTATAGTGTAGTGGTATAGTGTAGTGGTATAGTGTAGTGTAGTGGTATAGTGTAGTGGTATAGTGTAGTGGTATAGTGTAGTGTAGTGGTATAGTGTAGTGGTATAGTGTAGTGGTATGGTGTAGTGGTATAGTGTAGTGGTATAGTGTAGTGGTTATAGTGTAGTGGTATAGTGTAGTGGTATAGTGTAGTGGTATAGTGTAGTGGTAAAGTGTAGTGGTATAGTGTAGTGGTATAGTGTAGTGGTAAAGTGTAGTGGTATAGTGTAGTGAGGTGGAGTAGTGGTATAGTGTAGTGGTTATAGTGTAGTGGTATAGTGTAGTGGTATAGTGTAGTGTAGTGTTATAGTGTAGTGAGGTGGTGTAGTGGTATAGTGTAGTGTTATAGTGTAGTGATATAGTGTAGTGGTATAGTGTAGTGGTATAGTGTAGTGTAGTGTTATAGTGTAGTGAAGGAAGTGGCATAGTGTAGTGGTATAGTGTAGTGAGGTGGTGTAGTGGTATAGTGTAGTGGTATAGTGTAGTGGTATAGTGTAGTGATATAGTGTAGTGTAGTGGTATAGTGTAGTGAGGTGGTGTAGTGGTATAGTGTAGTGGTATAGTGTAGTGGTATAGTGTAGTGATATAGTGTAGTGTAGTGGTATAGTGTAGTGGTATAGTGTAGTGGTATAGTGTAGTGTTATAGTGTAGTGTTATAGTGTAGTGTTATAGTGTAGTGATATAGTGTAGTGATATAGTGTAGTGAGGTGGTGTAGTGGTATAGTGTAGTGGTATAGTGTAGTGGTATAGTGTAGTGATATAGTGTAGTGTTATAGTGTAGTGGTATAGTGTAGTGTTATAGTGTAGTGATATAGTGTAGTGGTATAGTGTAGTGGTATAGTGTAGTGTAGTGGTATAGTGTAGTGAGGTGGTATAGTGTAGTGTAGTGGTATAGTGTAGTGAGGTGGTATAGTGTTATAGTGTAGAGATATAGTGTAGTGGTATAGTGTAGTGTAGTGGTATAGTGTAGTGTAGTGGTATAGTGTAGTGAGGTGGTGTAGTGGTAAAGTGTAGTGGTATAGTGTAGTGTTATAGTGTAGTGGTATAGTGTAGTGGTGTAGTGTAGTGGTATAGTGTAGTGTAGCGGTACAGTGCTGTAGTGGTATAGTGTAGTGGTATAGTGTAGTGTAGTGGTATAGTGTAGCGGTATAGTGGTGTAGTGGTATAGTGTAGTGGTGTAGTGTAGTGGTATAGTGTAGTAGTATAGTGTAGTGGTATAGTGGAGTAGAGTGGTATAGTGTAGTGAGGTGGTGTAGTGGTATAGTGTAGTGGTATAGTGGAGTAGAGTGGTATAGTGTAGTGGTATAGTGTAGTGAGGTGGTGTAGTGGTATAGTGTAGTGGTATAGTGTAGTGGTATAGTGTAGTGATATAGTGTAGTGTAGTGGTATAGTGTAGTGAGGTGGTGTAGTGGTATAGTGTAGTGGTATAGTGTAGTGGTATAGTGTAGTGGTATAGTGTAGTGATATAGTGTAGTGTAGTGGTATAGTGTAGTGGTATAGTGTAGTGGTATAGTGTAGTGTTATAGTGTAGTGTTATAGTGTAGTGTTATAGTGTAGTGATATAGTGTAGTGATATAGTGTAGTGAGGTGGTGTAGTGGTATAGTGTAGTGGTATAGTGTAGTGGTATAGTGTAGTGATATAGTGTAGTGTTATAGTGTAGTGGTATAGTGTAGTGTTATAGTGTAGTGGTATAGTGTAGTGGTATAGTGTAGTGGTATAGTGTAGTGTAGTGGTTATAGTGTAGTGGTAAAGTGTAGTGGTATAGTGTAGTGTTATAGTGTAGTGGTATAGTGTAGTGATATAGTGTAGTGTAGTGGTATAGTGTAGTGTAGTGGTTATAGTGTAGTGGTATAGTGTAGTGATATAGTGTAGTGTAGTGGTATAGTGTAGTGTAGTGGTTATAGTGTAGTGGTATAGTGTAGTGGTATAGTGTAGTGAGGTGGTATAGTGTAGTGTAGTGTAGTGGTTATAGTGTAGTGGTTATAGTGTAGTGGTATAGTGTAGTGTAGTGTTATAGTGTAGTGAAGGAAGTGGCATAGTGTAGTGGTATAGTGTAGTGAGGTGGTGTAGTGGTATAGTGTAGTGGTATAGTGTAGTGTAGTGGTATAGTGTAGTGGTATAGTGTAGTGATATAGTGTAGTGATATAGTGTAGTGTAGTGGTATAGTGTAGTGATATAGTGTAGTGTTATAGTGTAGTGTTATAGTGTAGTGATATAGTGTAGTGTAGTGTTATAGTGTAGTGAAGGAAGTGGCATAGTGTAGTGGTATAGTGTAGTGAGGTGGTGTAGTGGTATAGTGTAGTGGTATAGTGTAGTGTAGTGGTATAGTGTAGTGGTATAGTGTAGTGATATAGTGTAGTGTAGTGGTATAGTGTAGTGAGGTGGTGTAGTGGTATAGTGTAGTGGTATAGTGTAGTGGTATAGTGTAGTGATATAGTGTAGTGTAGTGGTATAGTGTAGTGATATAGTGTAGTGTTATAGTGTAGTGTTATAGTGTAGTGATATAGTGTAGTGATATAGTGTAGTGAGGTGGTGTAGTGGTATAGTGTAGTGGTATAGTGTAGTGGTATAGTGTAGTGATATAGTGTAGTGTTATAGTGTAGTGGTATAGTGTAGTGTTATAGTGTAGTGATATAGTGTAGTGGTATAGTGTAGTGGTATAGTGTAGTGTAGTGGTATAGTGTAGTGAGGTGGTGTAGTGGTATAGTGTAGTGTAGTGGTATAGTGTAGTGAGGTGGTATAGTGTAGTGTAGTGGTATAGTGTAGTGAGGTGGTGTAGTGTTATAGTGTAGAGATATAGTGTAGTGGTATAGTGTAGTGTAGTGGTATAGTGTAGTGAGGTGGTGTAGTTGTATAGTGTAGTGGTATAGTGTAGTGTTATAGTGTAGTGATATAGTGTAGTGGTATAGTGTAGTGGTATAGTGTAGTGAGGTGGTGTAGTGGTATAGTGTAGTGGTATAGTGTAGTGTAGTGGTATAGTGTAGTGAGGTGGTATAGTGTAGTGTAGTGGTATAGTGTAGTGGTATAGTGTAGTGGTATAGTGTAGTGGTATAGTGTAGTGAGGTGGTGTAGTGGTATAGTGTAGTGGTTATAGTGTAGTGATATAGTGTAGTGATATAGTGTAGTTTAGTGGTATAGTGTAGTGTAGTGGTATAGTGTAGTATAGTGATATAGTGTAGTGATATAGTGTAGTTTAGTGGTATAGTGTAGTGTAGTGGTATAGTGTAGTTATATAGTGTAGTGTAGTGGTATAGTGTAGTGGTATAGTGTAGTGATATAGTGTAGTGTAGTGGTATAGTGTAGTGTAGTGGTGTAGTGTAGTGGTATAGTGTAGTGTAGTGGTGTAGTGTAGTGGTATAGTATAGTGTAGTGATATAGTGTAGTGAGGTGGTGTAGTGGTATAGTGTAGTGAGGTGGTGTAGTGGTATAGTGTAGTGGTATAGTGTAGTGTAGTGGTATAGTGTAGTGAGGTGGTATAGTGTAGTGTAGTGGTATAGTGTAGTGGTATAGTGGAGGGGTATAGTGTAGTGTAGTGGTATAGTGTAGTGTTTTGGTATAGTGTAGTGGTGTAGTGTAGTCGGGTGAGGTGAGACAGGAGCCCCTACGTCACAAATGGCACCCTATTCCCTCAATATAATAAAAATCCGTACTTTTGACGAGAGCCCCTAACCGTAACCCTAACCTCATGTGCCCTGATCAAAACTAATGCACTCCATAGGTAACAGAGTACCTTGAAGTCCATTTCCCTGGCCTTCTCCTTTTATGTTTAGGGGTTCACAGCTCCTTTGATCACTGGTTCCCTGTTGAGGTACGTAGCCCAGTAGACCAGGTTGAACGTCCCAAAGAGAACAGGAAACACTATACGGGACATCTTGTCGATCTTGCTGACGCTGTTGTAAGTCTTTTTGGGGTCGGGGGCCTTGGCCTCAGCCAGTTTCAGCTGGATGTCTGCGCTGTTGGAGATGGTGGAGATGGCGTTGTCCTTAGTCAGGTTGGGAGTGTAGTTGACCCCAGCTGAACAGGTGTTGTTAGGCTTCTTGGACAGAGCCACAGGGTTTTTCTGGTCAGGAGAAGGACAAAAGGAAAACATTGTTTCAGTATTTCATTCTAAATTCACATTGATAACATTGAATCCAACTTAAATTGAGGAAACATCTTGGTACTGAATACAACTTTCCCTTAGTAAGCTAAATAAATACTATAGCAAACACTAGTAAAGAAAGAAAAGGAAGGCATTATAGACTGATGTTGTGGCTTCTGTGAAAAAATTGGAAGCAATTTATTAAAGGATGATTGGCTGAATACAAAATCAGGGTATCAATGGTATCAATAGTACAACACAACTAGTAAAGGTATCAATAGTATCAATAGTACAGTGTAACTAGTAAAGGTATCAATAGCATCAATAGTATCAATAGTACAGGGTAACTAGTAAAGGTATCAATAGTATCAATAGTACAGTGTAACTAGTAAAGGTATCAATAGTACAGTCTAACTAGTAAAGGTATCAATAGTATCAATAGTGCAGTGTAACTAGTAAAGGTATCAAAAGTATCAAAGGTATCAATAGTACAGTGTAACTAGTAAAGGTATCAATAGTATCAATAGTACAGTGTAACTAGTAAAGGTATCAATAGTACAGTGTAACTAGTAAAGGTATCAATAGTATCAATAGTACAGTGTAACTAGTAAAGGTATCAATAGTATCAATAGTATATATAGTACAGTGTAACTAGTAAAGGTATCAATTGTATCAATAGTATCAATAGTACAGTGTAACTAGTAAAGGTATCAATAGCATCAATAGTACAGTGTAACTAGTATAGGTATCAATAGTATCAATAGTACAGTGTAACTAGTAAAGGTATCAATAGTATCAATAGTACAGTGTAACTAGTAAAGGTATCAATAGTACAGTGTAACTAGTAAAGGTATCAATAGTATCAATAGTACAGTGTAACTAGTAAAGGTATCAATAGTATCAATAGTACAGTGTAACTAGTAAAGGTATCAAAAGTATCAATCGTATCACTAGTATCAATAGTATCAACAGTACAGTGTAACTAGTAAAGGTATCAATAGTATCAATAGTATCAATAGTACAGTGTAACTAGTAAAGGTACCAATAGTATCAATCGTATCAATAGTATCAATAGTATCAATAGTACAGTGTAACTAGTAAAGGTATCAATAGTATCAATAGTACAGTGTAACTAGTAAAGGTATCAATAGTGTCATGACTGGCATGTGAGGATCAGCTCTACAGAGATATCTCTCCCTCCCGCAGAGTGGGAGAGGTATGGGGGGGGAAGATATCTTTGTAAGGCAGAAGACAAATCCTTTTATCCTTTAGTGCTGGGGATTGGAATGTGTGCTGTATGGAGAATCTACCTTAGAACTGTAACATGCAATACATGGACATTGGGACAATAGATTGGGCATCTAGATGGATGGAATATGAAAATGTATGTCTATTTTATGATGTTATTAAAAGTTAAATGTGGACGTTATAATGTGTATATGATGTTCTTCACGTTATCCAGATCAAAGATTTTTTTTTGTGACAATGAGGCTGTTATTTTAGATCTCTAACGAGATCATAGTAAATTGTGATGCCTTGCCTCGTAACTAGCTACGCCCCAGGGAACCCAGAGAGCGTGTCATGAAGACAGAAACGCCCCTTTCTACCCTAGGGTATAAAATATGTGAGTTAAGAATTTACCAAGCACTGAGGCCGAGGTCCACAAGTAGTCGCGACCCCCAAACGCAACACGAGGTTGAAGACAAAGAAAACCTCTGAACAATTAAGGCTATGGTGGAGAAGCTATTCTGTATCTAAGAAGGTGAATCATTGCTTATCTACACAACTTCCATTCCCACGCTGGGGAACGAGTGCAAGGAAACAGACAAGGAAACAGACAACTAAGAGAAAGGGCATTGTGACATCTTGTGGACAATCAGAGACTTACACCTGAAGACGAAAGACCAGGCCATCCGAAGATTCCCAACAGAGATACCAAACAGAGATACCCAACAGAGATACCCAACGAAGACCTTCAACACTTAAATACATGCATTACACTTCTTACCCATAAGAGCGGCGGCTCGGGGCAAGGTGTGAGGGCTAAACAAAGCGTAGTTTACAAATGTATCCAAGTGTTGCTTTTCTCTCTCTCTCTCTTTAAATCTCCATCTTGTGTAACACGTGTCATATTGTGTTGGTCCACTAGGGACCTGTTGCCATCGTATTAAGTTCTAACCAATAACTTAGACTGTGTGTGTGTGTGTATATCTTGTGTTATAATTAGGGTTGTTAGTAAATAAATGATCAACTAAATTTGTGTGGTACGGAATGATTACTGAGACCCGGGTTTGTGCAGATTTACTAATTATGTGACATTCAGAATGAGACTCATGAGGAAATTAATTAATTAGTGACTGCTGTGAGATCGATATATTCTGACATTCTTGAGTTAATTCGTGAAATGGTAACTCATCAAACAACATTTTCCTGTGGTTCCCCAGGTTGCTAATGAGTTAATTGTTATACAGTGAGGGAAAAAAGTATTTGATCCCCTGCTGATTTTGTACGTTTGCCCACTGACAAAGAAATGATTAGTCTATAATTTTAATGGTAGGTTTATTTGAACAGTGAGAGACAGAATAACAAAAATCCAGAAGAACGCATGTGAAAATTTTTATAAATTGATTTGCATTGTAATGAGGGAAATAAGTATTTGACCCCCTCTCAATCAGAAAGATTTCTGGCTCCCAGGTGTCTTTCATACAGGTAACGAGCTGAGATTAGGAGCACACTCTTAATCTAATCTCAATTTGTTACCTGTATAAAAGACACCAGTCCACAGAAGCAATCAATCAATCAGATTCCAAACTCTCCACCATGGCCAAGACCAAAGAGCTCTCCAAGGATGTCAGGGACAAGATTGTAGACCTACACAAGGCTGGAATGGGCTACAAGACCATCGCCAAGCAGCTTGGTGAGAAGGTGACAACAGTTGGTGCGATTATTCGCAAATGGAAGAAACACAAAAGAACTGTCAATCTCCCTCGGCCTGGGGCTCCATGCAAGATCTCACCTTGTGGAGTTGCAATGATCATGAGAACGGTGAGGAATCAGCCCAGAACTACACGGGAGGATCTTGTCAATGATCTCAAGGTTAGCTGGGACCATAGTCACCAAGAAAACAATTGGTAACACACTACGCCGTGAAGGACTGAAATCCTGCAGCGCCCGCAAGGTCCCCCTGCTCAGGAAAGCACATATACGTGCCAGTCTGAAGTTTGCCAATGAACATCTGAATGATTCAGAGGACAACTGGGTGAAAGTGTTGTGGTCAGATGAGACCAAAATGGAGCTCTTTGGCATCAACTCAACTCGCCGTGTTTGGAGGAGGAGGAATGCTGCCTATGACCCCAAGAACATCATCCCCACCGTCAAACATGGACCCAAAACACACGGCCAAGGCAACAAAGGATTGGCTCAAGAAGAAGCACATTAAGGTCCTGGAGGGGCCTAGCCAGTCTCCAGACCTTAATCCCATAGAAAATCTGTGGAGGGAACTGAAGGTTCGAGTTGCCAAACGTCAGCCTCGAAACCTTAATGACTTGGAGAAGATCTGCAAAGAGGAGTGGGACAAAATCCCTCCTGAGATGTGTGCAAAACTGGTGGCCAACTACAAGAAACGTCTGACCTCTGTGATTGCTGTTCAAATAAACCTACCATTAAAATTATAGACTGATCATTTCTTTGTCAGTGGGCAAACGTACAAAATCAGCAGGGGATCAAAAACTTTTTTCCCTCACTGTATGATTAATTTAATCACGTAAATAATTAAACAGTTCATTATTTAATAAATAGCATTTCATCACATTAATGATAGCAATGTCACGACAATAGTATCAATAGTACACCGTAACCAGTAAAGCGTATCAATAGTACAGCATAACTAGTAAAGGTATCAATAGTATCAATAGTATATATAGTACAGCATAACTAGAAAAGGTATCAATAGTACAGCGTAACTAGTAAAGGTATCAATAGTATCAATAGTACAGCGTAACTAGTAAAGGTATCAATAGCAAAAATAGTATCAATAGTATATATAGTACAGCATAACTAGTAAAAGTATCAATAGTATATATAGTACAGCAGAACTAGTAAAGGTATCAATAGTACAGCGTAACTAGTAAAAGTATCAATAGTGTCAATAGTATCAATAGTATCAATAGTACAGTGTAACTAGTAAAGGTATCAAAAGCATCAATAGTATCAATAGTGCAGTGTAACTAGTAAAGGTGTCAATAGAATCAATAGTACAGTGTAACTAGTAAAGGTATCAATAGTATCAATAGTACAGTGTAACTAGTAAAGGTATCAATAGTATCAATAGTATCAATAGTACAGAGTAACTAGTAAAGGTATCAATAGTATCAATAGTACAGTGTAACTAGTAAAGGTATCAATAGTACAGTTTAACTAGTAAAGGAATCAATAGTATCAATAGTACAGTGTAACTAGTAAAGGTATCAATAGCATCAATAGTATCAATAGTGCAGTGTAACTAGTAAAGTTATCAACAGTATCAATAGTGCAGTGTAACTAGTAAAGGTATCAATAGTATCAATAGTACAGCGTAACTAGTAAAGGTATCAATAGTATCAATAGTATCAATAGTGCAGTGTAACTAGTAAAGGTTTCAAAAGTATCAATAGTACAGCGTAACTAGTAAAGGTATCAATAGTATCAATAGTACAGAGTAACTAGTAAAGGTATCAATAGTATCAATAGTACAATTAACTAGTAAAGGTATCAATAGTATCAATAGTACAGTGTAACTAGTAAAGGCATCAATAGTATCAATAGTACAGTTTAACTAGTAAAGGTATCAATAGTATCAATAGTACAGTGTAACTAGTAAAGGTATCAATAGCATCAATATTATCAATAGTGCAGTGTAACTAGTAAAGGTATCAATAGTATATATAGTACAGTGTAACTAGTAAAGGTATCAATAGTATCAATAGTACAGGGTAACTAATAAAAGTATCAATAGTATAAATAGTACAGCGTAACAAGTAAAGGTATCAATAGCATCAATAGTATCAATAGTGCATTGTAACTAGTAAAGGTGTCAATAGTATCAATAGTACAGTGTAACTAGTAAAGGTATCAATAGTATCAATAGTATCAATAGTACAGTGTAACTAGTAAAGGTATCAATAGCATCAATAGTATCAATAGTACAGAGTAACTAGTAAAGGTATCAATAGTATCAATAGTATCAATAGTACAGTTTAACTAGTAAAGGTATCAATAGTATCAATAGTACAGTGTAACTAGTAAAGGTATCAATAGTATCAATAGTACAGTGTAACTAGTAAAGGTATCAATAGCATCAATAGTATCAATAGTACAGGCTAACTAGTAAAGGTATCAATAGTATCAATAGTATCAATAGTACAGTTTAACTAGTAAAGGTATCAATAGTATCAATAGTACAGTGTAACTAGTAAAGGTATCAATAGTATCAATAGTACAGTGTAACTAGTAAAGTTATCAACAGTATCAATAGTACAGTGTAACTAGTAAATGTATCAATAGTATCAATAGTACAGTGTAACTAGTAAAGGTATCAATAGTATCAATTGTACAGTGTAACTAGTAAAGTTATCAATAGTATCAATAGTATCAATAGTACAGAGTAACTAGTAAAGGTATCAATAGTATCAATAGTACAGTGTAACTAGTAAAGGTATCAATAGTATCAATAGTACAGTTTAACTAGTAAAGGAATCAATAGTATCAATAGTACAGTGTAACTAGTAAAGGTATCAATAGCATCAATAGTATCAATAGTGCAGTGTAACTAGTAAAGTTATCAACAGTATCAATAGTGCAGTGTAACTAGTAAAGGTATCAATAGTATCAATAGTACAGCGTAACTAGTAAAGGTATCAATAGTATCAATCGTACAGCATAACTAGTAAAGGTATCAATAGTATCAATAGTCCAGTTTAACTAGTAAAGGTATCAATAGTATCAATAGTATCAATAGTCCAGTTTAACTAGTAAAGGTATCAATAGTATCAATAGTATCAATAGTGCAGTGTAACTAGTAAAGGTATCAATAGTATCAATAGTGCAGTGTAACTAGTAAAGGTATCAATAGTATCAATCGTACAGCATAACTAGTAAAGGTATCAATAGTATCAATAGTCCAGTTTAACTAGTAAAGGTATCAATAGTATCAATAGTATCAATAGTCCAGTTTAACTAGTAAAGGTATCAATAGTATCAATAGTATCAATAGTGCAGTGTAACTAGTAAAGGTATCAATAGTATCAATCGTACAGCATAACTAGTAAAGGTATCAATAGTATCAATCGTATCAATAGTATCAATAGTATCAATAGTGCAGTGTAACTAGTAAAGGTATCAATAGTATCAATAGTATCAATAGTATCAATAGTATCAATAGTGCAGTGTAACTAGTAAAGGTATCAATAGTATCAATCGTATCAATAGTATCAATAGTATCAATAGTGCAGTGTAACTAGTAAAGGTATCAATAGTATCAATAGTGCAGTGTAACTAGTAAAGGTATCAATAGTATCAATAGTACAGTGTAACTAGTAAAGGTATCAATAGTATCAATAGTACAGCATAACTAGTAAAGGTATCAATAGTATCAATAGTATCAATAGTGCAGTGTAACTAGTAAAGGTATCAATAGTACAGTGTAACTAGTAAAGGTATCAATAGTATCAATAGTACAGTGTAACTAGTAAAGGTATCAATAGTATCAATAGTGCAGTGTAACTAGTAAAGGTATCAATAGTATCAATAGTACAGTGTAACTAGTAAAGGTATCAATAGTATCAATAGTACAGCATAACTAGTAAAGGTATCAATAGTATCAATAGTACAGTGTAACTAGTAAAGGTATCAATAGTATCAATAGTACAGTGTAACTAGTAAAGGTATCAATAGTATCAATAGTCCTCTAGTCACACATGAATAAACAATCCAGCTATCCAAAAATCTAAATGTTTTCGTATTTTACAGAATAAATCATCCAACCCACACACAAACGGATGCATGCCCAACCCATACACAAACGGATGCATGCCCAACCCACACACAAATGGATGCATGCCCAACCTACACACAAACGGATGCATGCCCAACCCATACACAAACGGATGCATGCCCAACCCACACACAAATGGATGCATGCCCAACCTACACACAAACGGATGCATGCCCAACCCACACACAAACGGATGCATGATCAACCTACACACAAACGGATGCATGCCCAACCCACACACAAACGGATGCATTTTCAACCCACACACAAAGCCAGTAGCTAGGGGGAGATCAATGCTAGCAGGCGATAGTGGACTGGCTCATTGCCTGGAGGCTGGCAGAGCCTGGAAGCTGGCAGAGCCTGGAGGCTGGCAGGGCCTGGAGGCTGGCAGGGCCTGGCGGTTGACAGAGCCTGGAACCTGGCAGAGCCTACAGGCTGGCAGAGCCTGGACCCTGGCAGAGCCTGGACCCTGGCAGAGCCCGGACCCTGGCAGAGCCTGGACCCTGGCAGAGCCTGGAACCTGGCAGAGCCTACAGGCTGGCAGAGCCTGGACCCTGGCAGAGCCTGGACCCTGGCAGAGCCCGGACCCTGGCAGGTTGAGCTGTGTACCTATTGATTAATGCACACACACGAACAGTCACAGACAAACACATCCAACACACCCACAATACACACACACATAAACACATCCAACACACCCACAATACACACACACACACACACATAAACACATCCAACACATCCACAATACACACACACACACACACATGAACACAGGGGCGGCAGGTAGCCTAGTGGTTAGAGCGTTGGACTTGTAACCGGAGGGCTGCAAGTTCAAATCCCCGAGCTGACAAGGTAAAAATCTGTCGTTCTGCCCCTGAACAAGGCAGTTAACCCACTGTTCCCCGGGCGCCGAAGACGTGGATGTCGATTAAAGGCAGCCCCCCGCACCTCTCTGATTCAGAGGGGTTGGGTTAAATGCGGAAGACACATTTCGGTTGAAGGCATTCGGTTGTACAACTGACTAATAATGGTGACTTTGACCAACACACACAACACACACCCACACCCCCCACCCCACACACACATCCAACACACCCACAACATACACATTAACACACCCAAACACACCCACAACACAATCACACAAACACATAAACACACCCACAACACACACACACACCTTGCGCGTATCCTCCATGGCTTTCTTCCCATCCCAGGCCCAGCTCCTCTTGGTGAAGTAGTTGACGGTAGCGAACTCGATGAGAGCAGAGAAGACGAAGGCGTAACAGACTGCTATGAACCAGTCCATGGCTGTGGCATACGCCACCTTGGGCAGAGAGCTACGGGCGCTGATGCTAAGAGTGGTCATGGTCAGCACGGTGGTCACACCTAATGGAAGAGAGATGACGAAGGAGAAACATAATGGAGAGATTCGTCTGTGTTCAAGCATTTTTCTCTGTCCACGCAGGAGATCTTTTCCCATTGTTTCCGTAACTCTCTGGCCCAAGGTGGCGTATGCAACGCGGAGAGATGGAGGCGCCAACGGAAAAACAAAGAGAAACAGGGAGAAACAGACAAATAGAGAGAGAAACAGGGAGAAACAGACAAATAGAGAGAGAAACAGGAAGAAACAGACAAATAGAGAGAAACAGATATGTTGGGTACCTACTGACCAAAAAAGATGTAATGAAAAATGAAAACATTTCTATTTAAAAAAAAAATAGTTATATTTTATTTATATAAACAAAAAAAATATGTATTATTATTATTATTATTTAAAAAAATAAATATATATTATTTAACTAGGCAAGTCAGTTAAGAACAAATTCTTATTTACAATGACGGCCTACCCCGGCCAAACCCGGACGACGCTGGGCCAATTGTGCGCCGCCCTGCGGTACTCCAAATCACGGCCGGTTGTGGTGCAGCCTGGACGTGTGTTAAGGTTTAAGGAAATACAGGCAGGCACCACATTACTACAATACAAAACAGCTCACTCAATCAAGCCTGATAGTGCTGTCAGTATAAAAGCAAAGCTTTCTTTCATATGATCAAAACAAGATTGAAGAAAAGTAGTGGAATGGGGTAATGTCTTAGTGTGCGGTGGGAAGAACGCAATACAAAACCTTTGCATGTGGTACAATTCACTTCAGTGTTGGAGAATCTCCACTAACTGTTATGAATGAAGCTGTTTGAGAAGGTTTGAATCCTTAGCGACCTGCCTGCACATTGGTTGGATAGTCAAAATAGACCAACATAACTACTGCAGTAGGTCAAAGCTGTATGCTAGAAAAACCTTAGTAGAGCTTTGGGTGAAGAATGCATTGTGGTGAAAACGCATTGCGGTGGAGAATTGCATTGGGTGGAGAACATATTGGGTGGAAAAAGCATTGGGTGGAGAATGCATTGTGGTGCTCATGGGAATTTCCTTTCATGTTTGCCTTCAGAAAACTGTCACACTACTGACTAAAGACAGTCCTGGCAGGTACAAAGTCATAGAGATACACTATAATTCTGTCACACTACTGACCGAAGACAGTCCTGGCGGGTACAAAGTCATAGAGATACAATATAATTCTGTCACACTACTGACCGAAGACAGTCCTGGCGGGTACAAAGTCATAGAGATACAATATAATTCTGTCACACTACTGACCGAAGACAGTCCTGGCAGGTACAAAGTCATAGAGATACAATATAATTCTGTCACACTACTGACCGAAGACAGTCCTGGCGGGTACAAAGTCATAGAGATACACTATAATTCTGTCACACTACTGACCGAAGACAGTCCTGGCGGGGACAGACTCGCGGTTGAGCCAGAAGGACACCTGGGAGAGGATGACGGTCATGAAGCAGGGCATGTAGGTCTGGATGACGAAATAGCCGATCTTCCTCTTCAGATAGAAGTGACACATCATCACTGTGTACTGACCTGCAGGGGCAAAAGACAGACATACAGGGGGAGGGATAGTGTAGGGATTATGGAGGGAGAATGGAGGAAGAATGGAAGGAGAATGGAGGGATTATGGAGGGAGAATGAAGGGAGAATGGAGGGATTATGGAGGGAGAGGGAGAATGGAGAAAGAATGGAGGGATTATGGAGAGAGAATGGAGGGAGAATGGAATGAGAATGGAAGGAGAATGAAGAGTGAATGGAGGGAGAATGGAGGGAGAATGGAGAGATTATGAAGGGAGAATAAAGGGAGAATGGAGGGAGAATGGAGGGATAATGGAGAGAGAATGAGAGAGAATAAAGGGAGAATGGAGAGACAATTGAAGGCGAATGAAGGAGAATGGAGGGAGAATAGAGAGATGACGGAGAGAGAGGGAGAATGGAGAGAGAATGGAGGGATTATTGAGGGAGAATTGAGGGAGAATGGAGGGAGAATGGAGAGAGAATGAGGAGAGATAATGGAGGGATTGTGGAGGGATTATTGAGAGAGAATGGAGAGAGAATGGAGGGATTGTGGAGGGAGAATGTATGAAATATGGAGGGAGAATGGAGAGAGTTAGGTGTAATAGCATTTTTATTTAACCAGAAAAAAATCCTCTAAGTTAGAAACCTTTTCGTGAGGGGGACCTGGGATCCTCTTCCTTGGGAACACACATGACCACTAGCTTGACAATGCATTATTCAATTATGCTATAGAAAAGGTATCAATTCGAAAGCATAAGTTTGGGAGTGAGGTTACAAAGCTAACTCCTTTACATTGGAACATAAAACCACGCAGGAATACAGTATACACTGGAACAGGGATTTCCAAAAAATGTTATTGACATGGTTTGGCCATGATAGGAGAGCAGGTCATTAAGTAAACATTAGTACTGATTGTAAAGAGAGATTACTGAGAGAAAAAGTGACATGAAATCATCAATGACAGTGACAGCATGAGGTAATGTTAAGAGAGAAGAGACGGAGAGAGGGAGAGAAGAGAGAGAGACGGCTCCAACAGTGGTAGCGTTTCCTCAGCTGCTTCATCTTTAATGGCGTCAGACCGAGGCTCTGCATCTGTCCTCGTGCTCCTAGGCCTTAGTGCTGCTTTCGATACCATCGATCACCACATTCTTTTGGAGAGATTGGAAACCCAAATTGGTCTACACGGACCAGTTCTGGCCTGGTTTAGATCTTATCTGTCAGAAAGATCTCAGTTTGTCTCTGTGGATGGTTTGTCCTCTGACAAATCAACTGTAAATTGCGGTGTTCCTCAAGGCTCTGTTTTAGGACCACTATTGTTTTCACTATATATTTGACCTCTTGGTGATGTCATTCGGAAACATAATGTTAACTTTCACTGCTATGCGGATGACACACAGCTGTACACTTCGATGAAACATGGTGAAGCCCCAAAATTGCCTTCCCTGGAAGCCTGTGTTTCAGACATAAGGAAGTGGATGGTGGCAAATGTTCTACTTTTAAACTCGGACAAAACAGAGATGCTTGTTCTAGGTCCCAAGAAACAAAGAGATCTTCTGTTGAATCTGACAATTAATCTTGATGGTTGTACAGTCGTCTCAAATAAAACTGCGAAGGACCTCGGCGTTACTCTGGACCCTGATCTCTCTTTTGACGAACATATCAAGACTGTTTCAAGGACAGCTTTTTTCCATCTACGTAACATTGCAAAAATCAGAAACTTTCTGTCCAAAAAAGATGCAGAAAAATGTATCCACACTTTTGTCACTTCTAGGTTAGACTACTGCAATGCTCTACTTTCCAGCTACCCGGACAAAGCACTAAATAAACTTCAGCTAGTGCTAAACATGGCTGCTAGAATCTTGACTAGAACCAAAAAATGTGATCATATTACTCCAGTGCTAGCCTCTCTACACTGGCTTCCTGTTAAGGTAAGGGCTGATTTCAAGGTTTTAGGGCCGGGGCTGAACAATGGGAAGAGGGAGGGGGGGCAAAACCTGCCATTTTTACTAGGGCTGTCCCCGAACATCAACAAAACATATCGGTTCACCAAGAGCAGCAGCAGCCCAGATGGATTGACCCAGAGATCAGCTGAGACTACGAGCATGTGTGATGTTCGACGAGCAGGTGTCCACATACTTTTGGTCAAGCAGTGTATCTCCTAACCAGGTCTCTATGACTGGCGCTCAGCAGCCCTGCTCTGAAGAGAGAAGGCCAGCCCAGGACCAGGTCAGACCCCACTCAGGAGGACTGAGAGGATACCCGCCCAGGAGGACTGAGAGGATACCCGCCCAGGACCATGTTAGACCACACTCAGAAGGACTGAGAGGATACCCGCCCAGGGGGTTAGGGTTAGGAGGACTGAGAGGAATTAAGGTTAAGGAGGGACACCACTGAGGACTAAGGGGTAATTAGGGTTAAGGAGGGACACCACTGAGGACATGGGGTAATTAGGGTTAAGGAGGGACACCGCTGAGGAGGACTGAGGAGGAGCTGGATGAGAGAGGAGATCTGAGATAGAGAAGTGAATATGAGGTGCTGGTGGATTCTACTGCAACGCTTCTGGGGTGTCTACTGCCCTTCAAAGCTGATAATAATGCTGTCATGCTGGTCAACTGGTGAGTACCATTACAGTATGGTGAGTACCATTACAGTATGGTGAGTACCACTACAGTATGGTGAGTACCATTACAGCATGGTGAGTACCATTACAGAATGGTGAGTACCATTACAGTATAGTGAGTACCACTACAGTATGGTGAGTACCATTACAGTATGGTGAGTACCACTACCGTATGGTGAGTACCATTACAGTATGGTGAGTACCATTACAGTATGGTGAGTACCATTACAGCATGGTGAGTGCCATTATAGTATGGTGAGTGCCATTATAGTATGGTGAGTACCATTACAGTATGGTGAGTACCATTATAGTATGGTGAGTACCACTACAGTATGGTGAGTACCATTACAGTATGGTGAGTACCACTACAGTATGGTGAGTACCAATACAGTATGGTGAGTGCCATTATAGTATGGTGAGTACCACTACAGTATGGTGAGTATCATTACAGTATGGTGAGTACCACTACAGTATGGTGAGTACCACTACACTATGGTGAGTACCACTATAGTATGGTGAGTACCACTACAGTATGGTGAGTACCATTACAGCATGGTGAGTACCATTACAGAATGGTGAGTACCATTACAGTATAGTGAGTACCACTACAGTATGGTGAGTACCATTACAGTATGGTGAGTACCACTACCGTATGGTGAGTACCATTACAGTATGGTGAGTACCATTACAGTATGGTGAGTACCATTACAGCATGGTGAGTGCCATTATAGTATGGTGAGTGCCATTATAGTATGGTGAGTACCATTACAGTATGGTGAGTACCATTATAGTATGGTGAGTACCAATACAGTATGGTGAGTGCCATTATAGTATGGTGAGTACCACTACCGTATGGTGAGTACCCCTACAGTATGGTGAGTACCATTACAGTATGGTGAGTACCACTACAGAATGGTGAGTACCATTACAGTACGGTGAGTACCATTACAGTATGGTGCTATTTTTCATGTCATTTACAGTCCTACAATATGGCATTGTCACCCCGGGGTTGGATTTATATAGCCTGAGGGCCAGTCTGTTTGTGCTATCATGCCAACTCTTTGCCACTCATTGTCATGCCAAACATGTAGTTATCAGGCTTTTGGAACAAAGTAACTGTCAGCATTGAGGAGGAAGTACAGTTGAAGTCAGAAGTTTAAATACACTGAGGTTGGAGTAATTTTTCAACCACTCCACAAATTTTTTGTTAACTATAGTTTTTGCAAGTCAGTTAGGACATCTACTTTGTGCATGACACGTCATTTTTCCAACAATTGTTTACAGACAGATTATTTCACTTATAATTCACTGTATCACAATTCCAGTGGGTCTGAAGTTTACATACACTAAGTTGACTGTGCTTTTAAACAGATTGGAAAATTCCAGAAAATGTCCTGGCTTTAGAAGCTTCTGATAGGCTAATTGACATAATTTGAGTCAATTGGAGGTGTACCTGTGGATGTATTTCAATGCCTACCTTCAAACTCAGTGCCTCTTGCTTGACATCATGGGAAAATCAAAAGAAATCAGCCATGACCTCAGAAAAACAATTGTAGACCTCCACAAGTCTGGGTTATCCTTGGGAGCAATTTCCAAACGCCTGAAGGTACCACGTTCATCTGTACAAACAATAGTAAGCAAGTATAAACACCATTCAACCACGCAGCCGTCATACCGCTCAGGAAGGAGACGCGTTCTGTCTCCTAGAGATGAACATACTTTGGTGCGAAAAGTGAAAATCCATCCCAGAACAACAGGGATGAGCGGCATTTCAAGACATAACTTGAAATGCCGCTCAGCAAGGAAGAAGCCACTGCTCCAAATCCGCCATAAAAAAGCCAGACTACGGTTTGCAACTGCAATGTCCTCTGGTCTGATGTAACAAAAACAGAACTGTTTGGCCATAATGACCATCACTACGTTTGGAGGAAAAAGGGGGAGGCTTGCAATTCGAAGAACACCATCCCAACCGTGAAGCACGGGGGTGGCAGCATCATGTTGCGGGGGTGCTTTGCTGCTGGAGGGACTGGTGCACTTCACAAAATAGATGGCATCATGAGAAAGGAAAATTATGTGTATATATTGAAGCAACATCTCAAGACTTCAGTCAGGAAGTTAAAGCTTGGTCACAAATGGGTCTTCCAAATGGACAATGACCCCAAGCATACTTCCAAAGTTTCGGCAAAATGGCTTAAGGATAACAAAGTCAAGGTATTAGAGTTGCCATCACAAGGCCTTTACCTCAATCGTATAGAAAATGTGTGGGCAGAACTGAAAAAGCGTGTGCGAGCAAGGAGGCCTACAAACCTGACTCAGTTACACCAGCTCTGTCAGGAGGAATGGGCCAAAATTCACCCAACTTATTGTGGGAAGCTTGTGGAAGGCTACCCAAAGCGTTTGACCCATGTTAATCAATTTAAAGGCAATGCTACCAAATACTAACTGAGTGTATGTAAACTTCTGACCCAATGGGAATGTGATTAAAGAAATAAAACCTGAAATAAATCATTCTCTCTACTATTATTCTGACATTTCACATTCTTAAAATAAAGTGGTGATCCTAACTGACCTAAGACAGGACATTTTTACTAGGGTTAAATGTCAGGAATTGTGAAAAACTGAAATGAAATGTATTTGGCTAAGGTGTATGTAATCTTCCGACTTCAACTGTATATTAAAGCGATGCATCTATGACAGTAGTTGTTAGGATCGGTATGTCCATGACAGTAGTTGTCAGGATCGGTATATCCATGACAGTAGTTGTCAGGATCGGTATGTCCATGACAGTAGTTGTTAGGATCGGTATGGCAGGGAATGGGTGATTGGTAGGATTGGTATGGCAGGGAATGGGTGATTGGTAGGATTGGTATGGCAGGGAAAGGGTGATTGGTAGGATTGGTATGGCAGTGAATGGGTGATTGGTAGGAGGATGAATAGGTGAGCAATACAAGGTTAGAATGATGCCTGGCTGTCTGAGCTGCAGCCTATGTGTCACACCCTGATCTGTTTCTCCACCCCCCTCCAGGTGTCTCCCATATTCCCCATTATCCCCAGTGTATTTATACCTGCGTTCTCTGTTTGTATGTTGCCAGTTCGTCTTGTCTTGTCAGGTCTTGGCAGCGTTCTTTCCAGCCTTCCTGTTTCTCTAGTTCTGTTTCCTAGTTTTTCCTGTTTCGGCCCATTCTGCCTGCCCTGACCCCGAGCCTGTCTGCCGTTCTGTACCTGCCTGACTCTGACCTGATCACGAACCTCTGCCTGTCCTCGACCTGCCCTTTGCCTGCCCCGTGTTTCTAATAAATCATCGGAGAACTGTACTAACCGCCTCCCGTGTCTGCATCTGGGTCATATCCTGAGTCGTGATACTACGTGTGACTCCGTGTGTGTGTGTGTGTGTGTGTGTACCTCTGCTAGTATAGATGTCCTCAGTGCCAGCGGTCTGTCCTATCAGATGATACTGGTTGAGTCGTGACCCCTCCTCTGCCACCACCACTGACTTGGTTGCTTCCTGGGTCCACGAATACACCACCTCAGACACAGGATACGCATCTACAAAAGGAGACAGGAAACAGGATACGCATCTAAAACAGGAGACAGGGAACAGGATACGCATCTACAACAGGAGACAGGAAACAGGATACGCATCTACAACAGAAGACAGGAAACAGGATACGCATCTACAACAGGAGAGAGGAAACAGGATACGCATCTACAACAGAAGACAGGAAACAGGATACGCATCTACAACAGAAGACAGGAAACAGGATACGCATCTACATCTATACCTTCCCCAAAAACCTAGAGGCACCATGTTATTCCATTATGAGGAGAGGAGCAGAGAGGAGCAGAGGGAAAGAGCATCTTTATTCTATTTTCCCTTACTGTACTGTACCATATAGTGGCTTTTGAAAGTATTCACCCCCCTTGATATTGTTCCTATTTTGTTGCTTTACAACCTGGAATTAAAATAGATTTTTTTTAGGGGGTTGTATAATTTGATTTAGACAACAGGCCTACCACTTTGAAGATGCAAAATGTTTTTTATTGTAAAAGAAACATGAAATAAGACCAAAAATAAACAGAAAACTTGATCATGCATAACTATTCACCCCCTCAAAGTCAATACTTTGTAGAGCCACCTTTTGCAGCAATTACAGCTGCAAGTCTCTTGGGGTATGTCTCTATAAGCACATCTAGCCACTGGGATTTCTGCCCATTCTTCAAGTACTGCTCTAGCTCCTTCAAGTTGGATGGGTTCCACTGGTGTACAGCAATCTATAAGTCATACCACAGATTCTCAATTCGATTGAGGTCTGGACATTGACTAGGCCATTCCAAGACATTTAAATGTTTCCTCTTAAACCACTTGAGTGTTGCTTTAGCAGTATGCTTAGGGTCATTGTCCTGCTGGAAGGTGAACCTACCGTCCCAGTCTCAAATCTCTGGAAGACTGAGACAGGTTTCCCTCAAGAATTTCCCTGTATTCAGAGCCATCCATCATTCCTTCAATTCCCAGTCCCTGCAGATGAAAAACATCCCCACAGATGGTGTTCTCGGGGTGATGAGAGGTGCTTGGTTTGCGCCAGACATAGCGTTTTCCTTGATGGCCAAAATACTCAATTTTAGTCTCATCTGACCAGAGTACCTTCTTCCATATATTTGGGAGGTCTCCCACATGCCTTTTGGCCAACACCAAACGTGTTTGCTTATTTTTTTCTTTAAGCAATGGCTTTTTTCTGGCCACTCTTCCGTAAAGCCCAGCTCTGTGGAGTGTACGGCTTAAAGTGGCCCTATGGACAGATACTCCAATCTCCGCTGTGGAGCTTTGCAGCTCCTTCAGGGTTATCTTTGGTCTCTTTGTTGCCCCTCTGATTAATGCCCTCCTTGCCTGGTCTGTGAGTTTTGGTGGGCGGCCCTCTCTTGGCAGGTTTGTTGTGGTGCCATATTCTTTCTAATTTTAATAATGGATTTAATGGTGCTCTGTGGGATGTTCAAAGTTTCTGATATTTTTTTATAACTCAACCCTGATCTGTACTTCTCCACAACTTTGTCCCTGACCTGTTTGGAGAGCTCCTGTTTGGAGAGCTTCATGGTGCCGCTTGCTTGGTGGTGCCCCTTGCTTAGTGGTATTGCAGACTAGGGCCTTCCAGAACAGGTGTATATATACACTGAGATCATGTGACACTTAGATTGCACACAGGGGGACTTTATTTAACTATGTGACTTCTGAAGGTAATTGGTTGCACCAGATTTTATTTAGTGGCTTCATAGCAAAGAGTGTGAATACATATGCCACCACTTTTCAGTTTTCAGATTTCCTGTACTCCCTGTTCACCCATGACTGCGTGGCCAAGCACGCCTACAACTCAATCATCAAGTTTGCTGACGACATTACAGTGGTAGGCTTGATTACCAACAACGACGAGACGGCCTACAGGGGAGGAGGTGAGGGCCCTCGGAGTGTGGTGTCAGGAAAATAACCTCTCACTCAATGTCAGCAAAACAAAGGAGATGATCGTGGACTTCAGGAAACAGGAGAGGGAGCACCCCCCTATCCACATCGACGGGACAGTAGTGGAGAAGGTGGAAAGTTTTAAGTTCCTCGGCGTACACATCACTGACAAACTGAAATGGTCCACCCACACAGACAGTGTGGTGAAGAAGGCGCAACAGTGCCTCTTCAACCTCAGAAGGCTGAAGAAATTTGTCTTGTCACCAAAAACACTCACAAATTCTACAGATGCACAATCGAGAGCATCCTGTAGGGCTGTATCACCGCCTGGTACGGCAACTGCTCCACCCACAACCGTAAGGCTCTCCAGAGGGTAGTGAGGACTGCACAACGCAACACCGGGGGTAAACTACCTGCCCTCCAGGACACCTACACCACCTGATGTCACAGGAAGGCCAAAAAGATCATCAAGGACAACAACCACCCGAGCCACTGCCTGTTCACCCCGCTATCATCCAGAAGGCGAGGTCAGTACAGGTGCATCAAAGCTGCTGCCAACATACTGACTTAAATCTCTAGCCATTTTAAATAATAGAAAATTGGATGTAATAAATGTATCACTAGCCACTTTAAACAATGCCATTTATATAATGTTTACATATCCTACACTACTCATCTCACATGTATATACTGTACTATATACCATCTACTGCATCTTGCCTATGCCGGTCAGCCATCGCTCATCCATATATTTATATGTACATACTCGCATTCAATCCTTTACACTTGTGTGTCTATAAGGTAGTTGTTGTGAAATTGTTAGATTGCTTTTTTAGATACTACTGCATGGTCGTAACTAGAAGCACAAGCATTTCACTATACTCGCATTAACTTCTGCTAACCATGTGTATGTGACAATTGATTTTGATTTAAAGTCCCGAGCTACAACAATTGCAGCTTCAGGATGTGCGGTTTCCAGTTTGATCAAAGTCCCATATAGTTCCTACAGTGGTGCTGGATTGAGAGGGGGAAATAATTTGAATTTATTTATTTAACTAGGCAAGTCAGTTAAGAATAAATGTGTATTTTCAATGACAGCCTAGGAACAGTGGTTTAACTGCCTTTTTACCTTGTCAGCTCGGGGCTTCGATCTTGCAGCCTTTCGGTTACAAGTCCAACGCTCTAACCACTAGGCTACCTGCCGCCCCATAATTGGCCATGACATTATCCGATGTGAATTCTTTGGGAGGTAATGGGGTCGGCATTTGATAGTGAGGTATTCCAAATCGGGAGAGTAAATGGTACTTTGTCACAATCACACCATGAGTTATTAATCACGAAGCATACCCCTCCACCTTTGCTTTTCCCCGGAGAGTTCATTCTTCCTGTCAACGGGTAGATATTCAATATTCAGACATGACTCTGTAAGACAAATTATCTTACAATCTCTCGTGTCTCTCTGGAAGGAGATCCTTGCCCTGAGCATGTCTACATTACTATCCAGAGACTGTACATTAGCAAGTAATGGGGTGGTTTGGTTTGCTAGCTCTCCTTCCTCTCCTTCGGCGGCATTTTTTGGTAGAGCGACCGGGATGAATGGAGCTATGTCCAAACAAAGAATCCAGGTCTGGTTAGTCAAATTTGTGGTGAGTGATCACCGATCTAATGTCTAAACAATACTCCTTTATTAATCCAAGAGAATAAATGTATAAAAAAATCACAATTACATAAGTATTCAAACCCTTTACTCAGTAATTTGTTGAAGCACCTTTGGCAGAGATTACGGCCTTGAGTCTTCTTGGATTTGAAGCTTGGCACACCGGTATTTGGGGAGTTTCTCCCATTCTTCTCTGCAGATCCTCTCAAGCTCTGTCAGGTTGGATAGGGAGCGTTGCTGCACAGCAATTTTCAGGTCTCTCCAGAAATGTTCGATTGGGTTCAAGTCCGAGCTCTGGCTGGGCCACTCAAGGACATTCAGAGACTTGTCCCAAAGCCACTTCTGCATTGTCTTGGCTGTGTGCTTAGGGTCGTTGTCCTGTTGGAAGGTCAACCTTGGCCCAAGTCTGAGATCCTGAGTGCTCTGGACTGGAGCAGGTTTTCATCAAGGATCTCTCTGTACTTTGCTCCATTCATCTTTGCCTCGATCATGACCAGTCTCCCAGTCCCTGCCGCTGAAAAACATCCCCACAGCATGATGCTGCCACCACCATTCTTCACAGTGGGGATTGTGCCAGTTTTCCTCCAGACGTGAAGCTTGGCATTCAGGCCAAAGAGTTCAATCTTGGTTTCATCAGACCAGAGAATCTTGTTTCTCATGGTCTGAGATTATTTTGGTGCTTTTTGGCAAACTCCAAGCGAGCTGTCATGTATCTTTTGCTGAGGAGTGGCTTCCGTCTGGTCACTCTACCATAAACGCCTGATTGGTGGAGTGCTGCAGAGATGGTTGTCATTATGGAAGGTTCTCCAATCTCCACAGAGGAACTCTAGAGCTCTGTCAGAGTGACCATCAGGTTCTTGGTCACCTCCCTGACCAAGGCCCTTCTCCCCGATTGCTCAGTTTGGCCGGGCAGCCAGCTCTAGGAAGAGTCTTGGTGGTTCCTAACTTCTTCCATTTAAGAATGATGGAGGCCACTGTGTTCTTGGGGGAACTTCAATGCCGTAGAAATGTTTTGGTACCCTTCCCCAGATCTGTGCCTTGACATAATCATGTCTCTGAACTTTACAGACAATTCCTTTGACCTCATGGCTTGGTTTTAACATGCATTTTCAACTGTGGGACCTTATATAGACAAGTGTGTTCCTTTCCAAATTATGTCCAATAATTGGTAAATAAGATATCTGTTTTTTATTTTTATATTAAAATGTTACATTTTATATTTATATTACATTTGCAAAAACGTCTAAAAACCTGTTTTCAGTTTGTCATTTCGGGGTATTGCTGAGGAGTTTTATTCATTTAATCCATTGTAGAATAAGGCTGTGCATTCGGATAGTATTCAGACCCCTTGACTTTTTCAAAATGTTGATACTATAGAGAGAGCCGTATTGTCAAATAGATTAAATAAAAAATGTTCCTCGTCAATCTACACAGAATTCCCCATAATGACAAAGCGAAAAAAGTTTTTATAGAAATTTTAGCAAAGGTATTTCTGTTCCAATTCAGCATCGTTCACACCCTTTTAAGCCATAGCCCCACCCATCTCTTTAAGAACTCCCATGTAAACACATGGCCAACCGTCAGCATGGTCAATCATGGCTAGCCAGGAAGGATACTATCTTTCTCCATATATAGCTCAGTGCTTTCTCCTTGGCTCAACTAGGCTGATCATTTAAATGTTTTTATTCATATTTACGGATTCCATACCAGTTTGTAATTAATTAAGTTCACATGTCCAAGAAGGCATATCTTATTTTTCAAACGGCCCTAGCGTCAAACGCCCCGATCCTGTAACCAGTCACAACTAGCGTCAAACGCCGCGATCCTGTAACCAGTCACAACTGGCGTCAAACGCCCCGATCCTGTAACCAGTCACAACTAGCGTCAAATGCCCCGATCCTGTAACCAGTCACAACTAGCGTCAAACGCCACGATCCTGTAACCAGTCACAACTAGCGTCAAACGCCCCGATCCTGTAACCAGTCACAACTAGCGTCAAACGCCACGATCCTGTAACCAGTCACCACTAGCCTCAAACGCCCCGATCCTGTAACCAGTCACCACTAGCGTCAAACGCCCCGATCCTGTAACCAGTCACAACTAGCGTCAAGCGCCCGATCCTGTAACCAGTCACAACTAGCGTCAACGCCCGATCCTGTAACCAGTCACAACTAGCGTCAAACGCCCCGATCCTGTAACCAGTCACAACTAGCGTCAAACGCCCCGATCCTGTAACCAGTCACAACTAGCGTCAAACGCCCCGATCCTGTAACCAGTCACAACTAGCGTCAAACGCCCCGATCCTGTAACCAGTCACAACTAGCGTCAAACGCCCGATCCTGTAACCAGTCACAACTAGCGTCAAACGCCCGATCCTGTAACCAGTCACAACTAGCGTCAAACGCCCCGATCCTGTAACCAGTCACAAATAGCGTCCAACGCCCCGATCCTGTAACCAGTCACAACTACTGCCCAGCCAGAGCCCAGACTTGAACCCAATCGAACATCTATGGAGAGACCTGAAATTAGCTATGCAGCAATGCTACCCATTCAACATGACAGAGCTTGAGAGGATCTGCAGAAAATAATGGGAGAAACTCCACAAATACAGATGTGCTAAGCTTGTAACGTCATAACCAAGAAGACACACTGCTGTAATCGCTGCCAAAAGTTCTTCAACAAATACTGAGTAAAGGGTCTGAATACTTATGTAAATGTGATGTTTCCAAATGTTGTTTTTTGCTAAATGTTTCTAAAAACCTGTTTTTGCTTCGTCATTATGGGGTGTTGTGATGTCATTGTGGGGTATTGTGTGTAGATTAATACATTTCAGAATAAGGTTCTAGCGTAACAAAGTGTGGAAAAAGTCAAGAGGTCTGAATACTTTCCGAAGGCGCTGTAGACCACTGTATTGGTGGGAACAGGAAGCCATAGAGAGGTATACAGTACATGTCTGCATATACAGATATAGACCAGTGTATTGGGGAGAACAGGAAGCCACTCAATAACTCCCAGAGGGCCAAGAGGGAGGTCTGAATGTGAAGCAGATCCATCTCTACTGGGTGTTAATTGTGGACCAGCTAGTTGTGAAGCAGATTAATCTCTACTGGGTTTTAATTGTGGACCAGCTAGTTGTGAAGCAGATTCATCTCTACTGGGTGTTAATTGTGGACCAGCTAGTTGTGAAGCAGATTCATCTCTACTGGGTGTTAATTGTGGACCAGCTAGTTGTGAAGCAGATTCATCTCTACTGGGTTTTAATTGTGAAGCAGATTCATCTCTACTGGGCGTTAATTGTGGACCAGCTAGTTGTGAAGCAGATTCATCTCTACTGGGCGTTAATTGTGGACCAGCTAGTTGTGAAGCAGATTCATCTCTACTGGGTGTTAATTGTGGACCAGCTAGTTGTGAAGCAGATTCATCTCTACTGGGTGTTAATTGTGGACCAGCTAGTTGGTCCTAACATCCCTGCTTCCTTTGATTGCAGGAGGCTTTTTGACTCTTGCCAGGCCGTCATTGTAAATAAGAATTTGTTCTTTATTGACTTGCCTAGTTAAATAAAGGTTAAATTAATAAAATGTAGGGAATTCTTTGTGTGTGTATGCATGCTTTTTTAACGTCATCGTGACTATGAGGCGCGTTTTTTACTGTGCGTGTATTCTACAGTATAGAGAAGTGTCTGAATGTGTATACTACACTATAGAGAAGTGTCTGAATGTGTATACTACACTATAGAGAAGTGTCTGAACGTGTATCCTACAGTATAGAGAAGTGTCTGAATGTGTATACTACAGTATAGAGAAGTGTCTGAATGTGTATACTACACTATAGAGAAGTGTCTGAACGTGTATACTACACTATAGAGAAGTGTCTGAACGTGTATACTACAGTATAAAGAAGTGTCTGAATGTGTATACTACAGTATAGAGAAGTGTCTGAATGTGTATACTACAGTATAGAGAAGTGTCTGAATGTGTATACTACAGTATAGAGAAGTGTCTGAATGTGTATAATACAGTATAGAGAAGTGTCTGAATGTGTATACTACAGTATAGAGAAGTGTCTGAATGTGTATACTACAGTATAGAGAAGTGTCTGAATGTGTATACTACAGTATAGAGAAGTGTCTGAACGTGTATACTACCGTATAGAGAAGTGTCTGAATGTGTATACTACAGTATAGAGAAGTGTCTGAATGTGTATACTACAGTATAGAGAGGTGTCTGTACGTGTGTCTCTCCCCAGTCCCTCTCTTTATCCCTAGAGAGGCCAAAAGAAGGCTGAGGATATTCAGGCGATACAGTTTCATTCAGCATCGTCCTCATCTCTCACTGCCAGTTGCATCCCTGCTGTTACCAGAGCAACTTTCACATCATCTACCAATGATTCATTTTGCAACTCCAAATCATAATTGGAAAGATTGATGAAAGGAGACATACTTAATACCGGATCCATAATCATAGTCAGGTCCTGTGATGTGTATCTGCGTCCCAGAAGAAAACCCCTAGTCACTTGATAGCGTGTTTTGATAGTGTCCAAGGTTGTGCACTATAAAGGGAACATGGTGTACATTTGGGACAAAATGTCTTTCTCTCAGCTCAGCAGAGCTGTACTTAGTTGAGAGAGAGAAAAGTACAGTAAAAAAAAGGTTATAATAAGATGTCATTCAGTGTTGCTGCATCTGTCTGATTCGTTTTTTTAAATTACGGTAATCATTTCAGATCGGGTCAAAATCATTTCAAATTTGCCCAGAGAAAGCTAATGAAATCCACCATTAGCGACTAATGAGAGTTTGGCTCATCGTCTCTCTCTCTCTCTCTCTCTCTCTCTCTCTCTCTCTCTCTCTCTCTCTCTCTCTCTCTCTCTCTCTCTCTCTCTCTCTCTCTTTATCTCTCGTTCTCTCTCCATGTCTATCGCCATCTTTCTCTCTCTCCATCTCTTCTGTCCTCTGTCAGTTTCCCTCTCTAAAGTCAGGCAGGATAGTAATTGCTTCCTTGTACTACTTTTTCTAAATTACCTCTTTTAGGTCTCTGTGTGAGTGTGATTGTGTGTGTGTGTGTGTGTGTGTGTGTGTGTGTGTGTGTGTGTGTGTGTGTGTGTGTGTGTGTGTGTGTGTGTGTGTGTGTGTGCTGCTGCTGCAGTGTCTCTGCTTAAGGGTGCAATTCAACGCAGAGCTTTCAGTTCCCAACCAACCTGTCCTTAAACCCAGCCTCTCTCTCTTACCATGGATTGGAAAACAACCAATCCCTCTTAACAGGAATTAGAAACCAACCTATCCCTCTTAACATGGATTATAATCCAACCTATCCCTCTTAACATGGATTAGAATCCAACCTATCCCTCTTAACATGGATTATAATCCAACCTATCCCTCTTAACATGGATTAGAATCCAACCTATCCCTCTTAACATGGATTATAATCCAACCTATCCCTCTTAACATGGATTAGAATCCAACCTATCCCTCTTAACATGGATTATAATCCAACCTATCCCTCTTAACATGGATTATAATCCAACCTATCCCTCTTAACATGGATTATAATCCAACCTATCCCTCTTAACATGGATTATAATCCAACCTATCCCTCTTAACATGGATTATAATCCAACCTATCCCTCTTAACATGGATTATAATCCAACCTATCCCTTTTAAAGCGGCTTAGAAACCAACCTATCCCTCTTAAGAGGTATTAAACTCCAACCTATCCTTCTTAACAGGGATTAAGAGACCAACCTATTCCTCTTAACAGGGATTAGAAACCAACATGTCCCTCTTAAAACAGATTAGAAACCAACCTTTCCCTGTTAAAATAGATTAGAAACCAACCTATCCCTCTGAACAGGGATTAGAGACCAACCTAACCCTCTTAACATGGAATGGAGACCAACCTATCCCTCTTCACACAGATTAAAATCCAACCTATCCTTCTTAACAGGGATTAGAAACCAACCCATCCTTTTTGAAAGGGATGAGAAACCAACCTGTCCCTCTTATAACGGATTTGAAACCAACCTATCCCTCTTAACAGGGATTAAAATCCAACCTATCCCTCTTAACAGGGATTAGAAACCAACCTATCCCTCTTAACAGGGATTAGAATCCAACCTATCCCTCTTAACAGGGATGAGAAACCAACCTATCCCTCTTAACAGGGATTAGAATCCAACCTATCCCTCTTAACAGGGATTAGAAACCAACCTAACCCTCTTAAAATGGATTAGAAACTCTTAACAGGGATTATAGACCAGCCTATCTTTCTTAACATTCATTATAAACCAACCTGTCCTTATTAACAGGAATTAGAAAGCAACCTTTCCCTTTTAATAAGGATTATAAACTAACCTATCCATCCTAACAGGGATTAGAAATCAATTTATCCCTTTTACCAGGGATTAGAAACAAACCTAACCCTCTTAAAATGGATTAGAAACTCTTAACAGGAATTATAGACCAGCCTATCCCTTTTATCAGGGATTAGATTATCCATTCTTGCCCATGTCATATTCTGCTGCTGCTGCTCTCTTGCTGTGCTCCAAACAGAACACTATTCCATACATAGTGCACTACTTTTGACCAGAACCCGGGAATAGGGTGCCATTCGGTAAGCAACCCCTGAACTAACAGGAAGTCATCAGAGTTACCCGACACTAATTAATAAAGACAGATTTATTTTGTGATCTCTGTATTTCGTAGCCTGTAGCTCATTCAGCGTTCAGAATTTTGGTCATTTATCTGGATAAGAGCATGTTTGATAATTTACCAGTATGTATATGTTACATGTTTTCCCGCCTCTAGAGCTGAAGCCTCTGTCAGCACACGCACGCACGCAAGCACACACACACACACACACACACACACACACACACACACACACACACACACACACACACACACACACACACACACACACACACACACACACACACACCAGTTCAGAGCTGCCTGCAGATGATATTCCCCTGAAACTAGGGTTTATGTGCTGCTCGCATGTCAATACATTTTACGTGCTTTGTGATTGTGTAGGCTACTTTGTGCACAATTTCTCCATTGTAATATACATCATTGATAAGTCATATGCCTCCACTACTTTGATGCACAACAGAAGGGATTAAGAAGTGAGCATAGGCAATGCCCACTGAAAAGACAGTGGGTATACAAGGCAAGTCAGTTAAGAACAAATTCTTATTTACAATGAAGGCCTGCAACCGGCCAAACCCTCCCCTAAACCGGACGACGCTGGGCCCTCTCAGGTTGGTTTCTACTCCCTGTTAAGAGGGATATTTGGCGGTAATGCTTTACACCTGACCAATTCTCTCAGATCTCCACAAGTGTCTAGGGACAGAGGCTAGGGGTTGTTTCTGGACAGGACCCACAACCCTTTGGGTGTAGGGGTGGACCTACAGCGCCACACTTGAGCCATTGGTTGGATGTTTCATTCCATTGCAATACACAGACAGATTTGCATGGCATCCTATCAGGCTGAACAGACAGGTCTGGGTAGCAGGAGACCTGCTGTAAACAGTTAAAGGATATATTTACATGTCTACTATTCACACCCTTTCTTCATTCCAGCTAGCTAGATGGGTAACCGCTGACTGACTATAGCTAGGGGCAGATCTCTAATCTAGCAATAGATACTGTTGTTTTGGCTGCATAGCATCGTTTAATAAGATAACCACAGGTTAGGTAGCTAAGCTATATCAGACGGCTAACCATTTACAGAAACAGCAGTTAATTAATAAATTATGCAGAAAATTAGAAATTTTACCTGATCTTGGCACTGTGGCAAGGCGTGGGCAGCTATTAATCAATTAATTATCAGATAACAGTAAAAAGTAATTTAACAGACACTGTTATCCAGAGTGAGTGCATATATTTGCATACCTTATCGTACTGGCATTCTACGCACCAACGCTAAACCAACTCAGCCGCGTGGCTCAGTTGGTTCATAGATTCAAAGAATGGAGTTAGAAGTGTGACCTCCTACCTTTGAGAGGACAGGAAGTGTTGGCTTTTGCACTTGACCAGGCAGTCAACATTTAACCCCACCCACAAACTATTCTTTTTTTTGTTGGTTTAGTTTAAAATCCTTTCCTGAATCAGCTGATTTTGTGTGATAATACTCCCTCATAACTAAACAGCTAGACGTCAAACGTGCGTCGAACGACTATTACGTGTAATTGTTAAAGAACCCCCCCCCCGATAACGACGGTATGGAGTTTTGTTTTATTCATCCTATTAAAGTTACTCTTTCTGTTAGAAACATTCCATTTTAGCAATCGCGGACCTTATTTTGGATATGTGTGCGCCTCCCGTTGAAAAAAAACTGTTTTGACACCATAACATAAAGAGATACGAAATGTTACAGTACACTTCAGAGATCTCCAATACAAAAGAAAAAAGAGTTTGACAGCAATATTTTACAGGATCAAGTTCAATGTGTAATTCAACTGTTATATGATACAACATCGAACAGCAGTATCATTAATGTAAGGAGAGAAAGGCACTGTTTTATGTTACACGATTTTAGCCAAAACCTATTAAGGCATGAGAAAGGGTTTAAACATGATTGATTGAACTCATGAACGGTATTGAATGTATCTATGTTCCCACTTTATATCTGAATGTAAATTCACATGATTTTTGTTTTTTTAACTTGTTATTAATGATTTTTGTACCAGCTCCAAACAGATTTCCAAAATCAATGCTCACTGGTACCCTAGTTTACGGAAATACCTATATGTAACAAAGAGTTGAATTGGTAACCTCAAGATATAGGCCTACTGTTAAGATATAGAGCTAGTGTTAAATTATAGGCCAACTGTTAAGATATAGACCTAGTGTTAAATTATAGGCCAACTGTTAAGATATAGACCTAGTGTTAAATTATAGGCCAACTGTTAAGATATAGATCTAGTGTTAAATTATAGGCCTACTGTTAAGATATAGGCCAAGTGATAAGAAATAGGCCTACTGTTAAGATATAGGCCTAGTGTTAAGAAATAGGCCTATTGTTAAGATATAGGCCTACTGTTAAGATATAGGCCAAGTGATAAGAAATAGGCCTACTGTTAAGATAAAAGCCTAGTGTTAAGAAATAGGCCTAGTGTTAAGAAATAGGCCTACAGTTAAGATATAGGCCTACTGTTAAGATATAGGCCTAGTGTTAAGAAATAGGCCTACTGTTAAGATATAGGCCTACTGTTAAGATACAGGCTTACTGTGAAGAAGCACAGTGACATCCATCACACATAGAGATCCAATGTTAGAGAACAGATAGTGACTGGCAGTAACTACATAACAGAGAGGTGATTAACACTGTCTCTATACCAGTTAGAGGAGGAGATGACTAACACTGTCTCTATACCAGTTAGAGGAGGAAGAGGTGATTAACACTGTCTCTATACCAGTTAGAGGAGGGGGTGGTGATTAACACTGTCTCTATACCAGTTAGAGGAGGAGGTGATTAACACTGTCTCTATACCAGTTAGAGGAGGAGGTGATTAACACTGTCTCTATACCAGTTAGAGGAGGAGGTGATTAACACTGTCTCTATACCAGTTAGAGGAGGAGGAGGTGGCGATTAACACTGTCTCTAAACCAGTTAGAGGAGGAGGAGGTGATTAACACTGTCTCTATACCAGTTAGAGGAGGAGGTGGTGATTAACACTGTCTCTATACCAGTTAGAGGAGGTGGTGATTAACACTGTCTCTATACCAGTTAGAGGAGGAGGAGGTGATTAACACTGTCTCTATACCATTTAGAGGAGGAGGTGATTAACACTGTCTCTATACCAGTTAGAGGAGGTGGTGATTAACACTGTCTCTATACCAGTTAGAGGAGGAGGTGATTAACACTGTCTCTACACCAGTTAGAGGAGGAGGTGGTGATTAACACTGTCTCTATACCAGTTAGAGGAGGAGGTGATTAACACTGTCTCTATACCAGTTAGAGGAGGAGGTGGTGATTAACACTGTCTCTATACCAGTTAGAGGAGGAGGAGGTGATTAACACTGTCTCTATACCAGTTAGAGGAGGAGGAGGTGATTAACACTGTCTCTATACCAGTTAGAGGAGGAGGTGATTAACACTGTCTCTATACCAGTTAGAGGAGGAGGAGGTGGCGATTAACACTGTCTCTAAACCAGTTAGAGGAGGAGGAGGTGATTAACACTGTCTCTATACCAGTTAGAGGAGGAGGTGATTAACACTGTCTCTATACCAGTTAGAGGAGGAGGTGATTAACACTGTCTCTATACCAGTTAGAGGAGGAGGTGGTGATTAACACTGTCTCTATACCAGTTAGAGGAGGAGGTGATTAACACTGTCTCTATACCAGTTAGAGGAGGAGGTGGTGATTAACACTGTCTCTATACCAGTTAGAGGAGGAGGTGATTAACACTGTCTCTATACCAGTTAGAGGAGGAGGTGATTAACACTGTCTCTATACCAGTTAGAGGAGGAGGTGATTAACACTGTCTCTATACCAGTTAGAGGAGAAGGTGATTAACACTGTCTCTACACCAGTTAGAGGAGGTGGTGATTAACACTGTCTCTATACCAGTTAGAGGAGGAGGAGGTGATTAACACTGTCTCTATACCAGTTAGAGGAGGAGGAGGTGGTGATTAACACTGTCTCTATACCAGTTAGAGGAGGAGGTGATTAACACTGTCTCTATACCAGTTAGAGGAGGAGGTGGTGATTAACACTGTCTCTATACCAGTTAGAGGAGGAGGTGGTGATTAACACTGTCTCTATACCAGTTAGAGGAGGAGGTGATTAACACTGTCTCTATACCAGTTAGAGGAGGAGGTGGTGATTAACACTGTCTCTATACCAGTTAGAGGAGGAGGTGGTGATTAACACTGTCTCTATACCAGTTAGAGGAGGAGGTGATTAACACTGTCTCTATACCAGTTAGAGGAGGAGGTGATTAACACTGTCTCTATACCAGTTAGAGGAGGAGGTGGTGATTAACACTGTCTCTATACCAGTTAGAGGAGGAGGTGATTAACACTGTCTCTATACCAGTTAGAGGAGGAGGTGATTAACACTGTCTCTATACCAGTTAGAGGAGGAGGTGGTGATTAACACTGTCTCTATACCAGTTAGAGGAGGAGGTGGTGATTAACACTGTCTCTATACCAGTTAGAGGAGGAGGTGATTAACACTGTCTCTATACCAGTTAGAGGAGGAGGTGGTGATTAACACTGTCTCTATACCAGTTAGAGGAGGAGGTGATTAACACTGTCTCTATACCAGTTAGAGGAGGAGGAGGTGATTAACACTGTCTCTATACCAGTTAGAGGAGGAGGTGATTAACACTGTCTCTATACCAGTTAGAGGAGGAGGAGGTGATTAACACTGTCTCTATACCAGTTAGAGGAGGAGGTGGTGATTAACACTGTCTCTATACCAGTTAGAGGAGGAGGTGATTAACACTGTCTCTATACCAGTTAGAGGAGGAGGTGGTGATTAACACTGTCTCTATACCAGTTAGAGGAGGAGGTGGTGATTAACACTGTCTCTATACCAGTTAGAGGAGGAGGTGATTAACACTGTCTCTATACCAGTTAGAGGAGGAGGTGGTGATTAACACTGTCTCTATACCAGTTAGAGGAGGAGGTGATTAACACTGTCTCTATACCAGTTAGAGGAGGAGGTGATTAACACTGTCTCTATACCAGTTAGAGGAGGAGGTGATTAACACTGTCTCTATACCAGTTAGAGGAGGAGGTGGTGATTAACACTGTCTCTATACCAGTTAGAGGAGGAGGTGATTAACACTGTCTCTATACCAGTTAGAGGAGGAGGTGATTAACACTGTCTCTATACCAGTTAGAGGAGGAGGTGGTGATTAACACTGTCTCTATACCAGTTAGAGGAGGAGGTGGTGATTAACACTGTCTCTATACCAGTTAGAGGAGGAGGTGATTAACACTGTCTCTATACCAGTTAGAGGAGGAGGAGGTGATTAACACTGTCTCTATACCAGTTAGAGGAGGAGGTGATTAACACTGTCTCTATACCAGTTAGAGGAGGAGGTGGTGATTAACACTGTCTCTATACCAGTTAGAGGAGGAGGTGATTAACACTGTCTCTATACCAGTTAGAGGAGGAGGTGATTAACACTGTCTCTATACCAGTTAGAGGAGGAGGTGATTAACACTGTCTCTATACCAGTTAGAGGAGGAGGTGGTGATTAACACTGTCTCTATACCAGTTAGAGGAGGAGGTGATTAACACTGTCTCTATACCAGTTAGAGGAGGAGGTGGTGATTAACACTGTCTCTATACCAGTTAGAGGAGGAGGTGGTGATTAACACTGTCTCTATACCAGTTAGAGGAGGAGGTGATTAACACTGTCTCTATACCAGTTAGAGGAGGAGGTGATTAACACTGTCTCTATACCAGTTAGAGGAGGAGGTGATTAACACTGTCTCTATACCAGTTAGAGGAGGAGGAGGTGATTAACACTGTCTCTATACCAGTTAGAGGAGGAGGTGATTAACACTGTCTCTATACCAGTTAGAGGAGGAGGAGGTGATTAACACTGTCTCTATACCAGTTAGAGGAGGAGGTGATTAACACTGTCTCTATACCAGTTAGAGGAGGAGGTGATTAACACTGTCTCTATACCAGTTAGAGGAGGAGGTGGTGATTAACACTGTCTCTATACCAGTTAGAGGAGGAGGAGGTGATTAACACTGTCTCTATACCAGTTAGAGGAGGAGGTGGTGATTAACACTGTCTCTATATCAGTTAGAGGAGGAGGAGGTGATTAACACTGTCTCTAAACCAGTTAGAGGAGGTGGTGATTAACACTGTCTCTATACCAGTTAGAGGAGGAGGTGGGGATTAACACTGTCTCTATATCAGTTAGAGGAGGAGGAGGTGATTAACACTGTCTCTATACCAGTTAGAGGAGGAGGTGGTGATTAACACTGTCTCTATACCAGTTAGAGGAGGAGGTGATTAACACTGTCTCTATACCAGTTAGAGGAGGAGGTGATTAACACTGTCTCTATACCAGTTAGAGGAGGAGGTGATTAACACTGTCTCTATACCAGTTAGAGGAGGAGGTGATTAACACTGTCTCTATACCAGTTAGAGGAGGAGGTGATTAACACTGTCTCTATACCAGTTAGAGGAGGAGGTGATTAACACTGTCTCTATACCAGTTAGAGGAGGAGGAGGTGATTAACACTGTCTCTATACCAGTTAGAGGAGGAGGAGGTGATTAACACTGTCTCTATACCAGTTAGAGGAGGAGGAGGTGATTAACACTGTCTCTATACCAGTTAGAGGAGGAGGTGATTAACACTGTCTCTATACCAGTTAGAGGAGGAGGAGGTGATTAACACTGTCTCTATACCAGTTAGAGGAGGAGGTGATTAACACTGTCTCTATACCAGTTAGAGGAGGAGGAGGTGATTAACACTGTCTCTATACCAGTTAGAGGAGGAGGTGATTAACACTGTCTCTATACCAGTTAGAGGAGGAGGAGGTGATTAACACTGTCTCTATACCAGTTAGAGGAGGAGGAGGTGATTAACACTGTCTCTATACCAGTTAGAGGAGGAGGTGATTAACACTGTCTCTATACCAGTTAGAGGAGGAGGAGGTGATTAACACTGTCTCTATACCAGTTAGAGGAGGAGGAGGTGATTAACACTGTCTCTATACCAGTTAGAGGAGGAGGAGGTGATTAACACTGTCTCTATACCAGTTAGAGGAGGAGGAGGTGATTAACACTGTCTCTATACCAGTTATAGTCTCTGTACATCTGTACAGCACAGATTTGCAGCACTTACTGGGCTGTACAGTGGCTTGTGAAAGTATTCATCCCCTATGGCATTTTTCCTATTTTGTTGCTTTACAACCTGGAATTAAAATAGATGTTTTGGGGGGTTTATATCATTTGATTTACACAGCATGCCTACCACGTTGAAGTTGTAAAATATGTTAAGACAAAAAATGAGACAAAAAAAACTGAAAACTTGAGCGTGCACAACTATTCACCCAGCCAAAGTCAATACTTTGTACAGCCACCTTTTGCTGCAATTACAGCTGCAAGTCTCTTGGGGTATGTCTCTATAAGCTTGGCACATCTAGCCACTGGGATTTTTGCACATTCTTCAAGGCAAAACTGCTCCAGCTTCTTCAAGTTGGATGGGTTCTGCTGGTGTACAGCAATCTTAAGTCATACCACAGATTCTCAATTGGAATGAGGTCTGGGCATTGACTAGGCCATTTCAAGACATTTACATGTTTCCCCATAAACCACTCGAGTGTTGCCGAATAGTTGCCATACAATCCAGGACCTGTATACTAGGCGGTGTCAGAGGAAGGAACCAAAAAATTGCGAAAGACTCCTGTCACCCAAGTCATTGAATGTTCTCTCTGCTACCACACGTCATGCGGTACCGGAGCGCCCAGTCTAGGTCCAAAAGGCTCCTTAACAGCTTCTCCCCCCAAGCCGTAAGACTTCTGAACAATTAATCAAAAGGACATTCAGACAATTTACATTGACAACCCACCACCCCTTTGTTTTTACACTGCTTCTACTCGCTGTTAATTATCTACGTCAAGGAGCAGTGGGTCGCTAGCGGGCTCATCCCGACACTACCAGCGACAATGTAAAGCGCCAAATTCAAAATCCGAAAGTTGAATTATTAAACATCCACCAATATACAAGTGTTCCATACTCATCAAAAGCTCTGTTTCTTGGCAATATCACAGCGTTGTCAGATTTCAAAAAGGCTTTACGGCGAAAGCAGCACATTCATTTGTTTGAGGTTAGCACCTCACATATTTTCCAATAGCCATGTATCGATTAGCCATCATGGCACACACATAACACATTTCACAGCGAAAACAAATCAATTACCTGTTGAAGAACTTCTGCTGAGGTCATCCTAAGTGTCCAACGAAGACAATCCATGGTTCTTTTGTTAGAAAAAGTAACGTCTTTTATCCATAAATCCTCCATTTGGTTGCTGCGTTATAATCAGAAACGACAGCTTCCACTACTCCATTGAAACGCGGGGCGAACTCGTTCAACTTATACCTATAAACTTGTCCAAAAACAATGAAACATAGTTTTAAATGTATCCTTAGGAACACTTTTACGTATATTTACTATTATAAATCAGCCGAATATAAACTGAGCGCTAAAGGCGATAAATAAGACACGGCGTGACTTCTCGTGCGCGCGCAATGTGAACAGTTTTCATAAAGAGGGGTCCTCATGGTTTCGTCGTTTTCTCTGGGATAACTCACCCAAAATGGAAGAAAACACCATCTCGAGGCTGGTGACATCACAAGGAAGCGACCTGTACTGCATTCATATGCCTATATATGGTCATTTTCAATAGGGAGGGGTTCCCAAATGAGCAATGTGTCAAAATCACTTTTTCCAGGACAGAAATTCCTTGGGGTTTTGCCTGCTATATGCGTTCTGTTTCACTCACAGACAAATGGATGACAGTTTTGGAAAGTTCAGAGTGTTTCCTATCCAATGGTACTAAATATATGCATATCCTATTTTCTGGGCCTGAATGGGAGGCATTTTACTTTGGGCACGCCAGGCTCTCCAAAACAGTCACCTCTGCTGCTGCTCCTAGAGAAGTTAATTATCTATGCAACGTCACTTTACAAATTACCTCGACAAACCTGTGCCCCCACACATTGACTCGGTTCCGTTACCCTGTGTATATAGCCTCGTTATTGTGATGTAATTTTATTGTGTTACTTTTATTTTTTACTTTAGTTTATTTAGTAAATATTTTCTTAACCCTATTTCTTGAACTGCATTGTTGGTTAAGGGCTCGTAAGTAAGCATTTCATGGTAAGGTCTACACCTGTTGTATTGAGCAAATGTGACAGATAACATTTGATTTGAAGAACACACACACACACACACACACACACACACAGACACACAAACACATCACCACGGTCACCTCCAGACCAAGCTCAACCACATTGGCTTTGTCCCAAATAGCATCCTATTCACTATTCACAGAGTAGTGCACTAAATAGGGAATAAGCCATTTGGGGCACTCAAAATGCACTCAACAACATTAATCTCTACATGCCACCAGTCCAACATTATCATTATCAAGTTTGGTGACCAACAGTGTACATGACTTTCTGAAGAAAGCTCCCATTTGAAACACATGAAAGCCAGTGTATTTTTTTTTATATATATAATTAAATAATTGAACAATGCACCATCATTTCATAACATTTTTCACATGCGTTTTTCTGAATTTTTTTGAATTATTCTGTCTCTCACTGTTCAAATAAACCTACCATTAAAATTATAGACAGATCATTTCTTTGTCAGTGGGAAAACGTACAAAATCAGCAGGGGATCAAATACTTTTTTCCCTCCCTGTAGATAAGATAGCCAATGCAAATAGAGGAGGTGTACTGTATTCCTGTTAGGCTGAGAGAGGATCTCATGTTATAGGTTCATCTACCTCACCTAAAAGCCTATTCTTCCGGTTACTGATAGGCATGCACCCACCAAGAAACTCACTGTTAGAACTGCCAAGTTCCCCATGGATAGATGATGAATTGAAATATTGTATGGCTGAGAGGGATGAGGCAAAGGGAATAGCAAATAAGTCTGACAACACAGTAGACCTGCAAACATACTGTAAATTGAGAAATCATTTGACTAAACTGAACAAAAATAAGAAGAATCGTATTATGAAACAAAGATCAATGATATAAAGAATGATAGATAAAATCTCTGGAGTACTTCAAATTATGTTTTGGGCAGAAAAGATAACACAGCTCCATCCTTCATAACAAAACCCTTTGATATTCCCAACCACTTTAAGAACTTTTTTTGTTGACAAGATTAGCAAATTTATGTGTGACAATGCAAACAACAAACGCTGAGCCTTCATGTTCATGCATAACAGACCAAATAATGAAAGACAAGCACTGTAGTTTTGAGTTCCACACAGTCAGTGTGGAAGAGGTCATTTTAAAAAATACATATATAAATAAGGACAAGCCACTGGTACCGACAACCTGGATTTCAAATTGCTGCGGTTGGTAGCAGAATACATTGCGACTACTTATTTCCACATCTTTCATCTAAGCCTAGAAGATGGAGTGTGCCCTCAGGCCTGGAGTGTGCCCTCGGGCCTGGAGTGTGCCCTCGGGCCTGGAGGGTGCCCTCGGGCCTGGAGGGTGCCCTCAGGCCTGGAGTGTGCCCTCAGGCCTGGAGTGTGCCCTCAGGCCTGGAGTGTGCCCTCAGGCCTGGAGGGTGACAAAGGTCATTCTGCTGTCCAAAAATATCAGAGCACCCTTTAATGGTTCAAACAGCCTGTTACCGGTGCTTAATAAACTTTTGGAAAAAAAGAGTGTTCGACCAAATATGTTATTTTACAGAAAACACATTAACAACAGACTTTCTGCATGCTTATAGGGAAGGGCACTCAACATGCTCGGCACTGACACAAATGACTGACGATTGGCTGAAAGAAATTGATAGTAAGAAGATGGTGGGAGCTGTTCTGTTAGACTTCAGCGCAGCTTTTTCAAAACCTATTGCTGACAAAAGTAGGTGTTATTGATTTCCAACCTCTGCCTTACCATGGAGTTAGAGGTACCTATCTAATAGAACACAGAGAGTTTACTTTATTAATGGAAGCCTCGCTAATGCAAATTGGGTTGAGTGTGGCGTACCGCAGGGAAGCCGGCTTGGACCATTATTGTTTTGTTTTTACTAATGACCTTCCAAGGAACCTGACCTTCGCAGCATTGGGACAGAAGAACAGACTCACAGGAGAAAGATCACGGGTGTGGTGTGTGGTGTGTGGTAATAGCAGATCCGTCATGCCAGATGTGTTTACTGAGGAGTCTTAATAATTAACTTACAGCTTCCAAACTTAAGAGGACAGGCGTGGGCATCCATGGGGAAGTTCTCTAACTGCATGGGGCATTCTGCTGAGATGGTTAACCTGGAGAGACATCGGAGATTAGAAATCATTATTGCGATCGTGATTTATTACAATTATTATCATCATTATCATCAGTTGCTCAACTCCAATGATTCCATTACTATGTAAGAGCACAGTATTACTAGAGGAATTACAGTGTTACTGTAGGGCCCTTTAACCCTATAAAATACACAGAGAACATGGACATTAAAATCTATTGAACTTAGCAGGAAATCAAATAAACATGTATTGAACTTAGTAGAAAATGCATTTGTCCAAGTTAATCATAAGACATGAAAATCCATCAGTAATTTCCTGCAAATTTCTGCACAGGAATGTGTTTGTTTGTGGTGAGCGCGTTTGTCTACACCTTGTGTAACCGTTAGCGATGATGCTAATGATAACCATCTTCTGGAAGAGAAAGAAAAGGCTTTTTCAATTAAATGTTAACTACAAAGTAGCCTATGCCTACCTGGCAGATCCAGTGGCCATTTGTTCAGCACCACAGAAACATTGCTAGCCAAACAACAGTCTTCCTGCTGTTGCTCACTGGAATTAAATTGTAACTACACCCAAAAAGTCAAATCACTTTCTAAGATTTTTCCCAGACTGCAAAAGTGGTCTCCTGATGTAATTTAAGCGTTGTTGTTGACTTACAACATCCAATTTTAACTGGTTTCTATAAAAAATAAATAAATAAATGATTTTGAGAGCAAAAACATGAAAACAAACGGGAAAAACATAAACCTGGAAAAACCAAAACGGAGAAAACAAAATTTGGGAAAAAACAGAATTAAGCTAAAATACAGACTTAATGGGGCCCTCTATGCTTACACTCTGTTGCTCTTCTCTCGTTTGTCTCTCCCTCTCGTGTCAATCTCTGTCATTTGTTATCTCAATAATCAAAAAGGTGGAATTTGAGTTGTATTGCATTGTGAACTCATGGGAACATCATTCCTAGAGTGATGTGTGCTTCCAGCTGTATCAGAACGGCATAACAGTCAGCCCCTTCTGAAAAACTGTGGTCCTAGACTGCCATCTAGTGGACATAGTTCATCACCATCACCTGGCTTTCCAAAAGCGGTTCAATGAGATCAGCATCATTCAGTCTACCAGCTCCTACATCAGGTATACGCAGGTATGTCTCTGCTCACAATGTGGTCCAATCAAATACAAACAATGTTCCCCAGCCCATATATGAACATTTTGTTCCAATAAATCTTCAAATGTAATCGGACATTGATCGTTTGTGGTCATACTTTAAGTTCCCTTTGTAAAAATGTTGGAGTAAGAATCGCCACAGGAAATGTGCAGTAGAGGAGAGAACTCACGCCTGGTGTTGTAAATGAAGTATTTGCTGAGACATTGAGCCAACGCATTGATTGGTTCTTTCAAATGTTTTTTTTTTTTGAGACCTTTTGTTGTTTTGGGAAATCCAACAGTTGTAACGGAAGGGGGCGTGAGGCTCAGGGGGTATGAGGCTGTGCGTGTGGGTGTTTGAGCTTGAGTGACAAACGGCATGGAGGGGGCGGGCGCTCAGGGGGTGTGTGGCTGTGCGTGTGGGTGTTTGAGCTTGAGTGACAACGGCATGGAGGGGGAGGGCGCTCAGGGGGTGTGTGGCTGTGCGTGTGGGTGTTTGAGCTTGAGTGACAAACGGCATGGAGGGGGAGGGCGCTCAGGGGGTGTGTGGCTGTGCCTGTGGGTGTTTGAGTGAGAAAGGCAGATGAGAGAAACAACAAGTAAAAGCACTGTACCCTTCATTATCAATACACATCAAAATATTCTTTCCAGAATCTAGGTGTTATCCAGACTAAATAAGAGCACACCTCCTCAATCTATTGAACTACACCTTCCTCTGGTGGACTACACAGGAACTACACCTCCCTCTGGTGGGCTACACAGGAACTACACCTCCCTCTGGTGGGCTACAAAGGAACTACACCTCCCTCTGGTGCTACACAGGAACTACACCTCCCTCTGGTGGGCTACACAGGAACTACACCTCCCTCTGGTGGGCTACACAGGAACTACACCTCCCTCTGGTGGGCTACAAAGGAACTACACCTCCCTCTGGTGAGCTACACAGGAACTACACCTCCCTCTGGTGGGCTACACAGGAACTACACCTCCCTCTGGTGGGCTACAAAAGAACTACACCTCCCTCTGGTGGGCTACACAGGAACATTACAACTGGAAGAACGTGTCTTATGATGTAAAAAGACAGAGAATACTGGTAAGGCAAAACAATGGACAGGCTATTCCAAGTGATTTGAGTGGGTGCAGAGCTGCATGATACCCAACCACAGAAATATTGCTGTTTTCAGAAAATAGGCATTGTAACTCACTGATTAGTCATTCAATAATTTAATACGTCAATGATTCCCTCTTAGGATTGTCTCTGTAGCAAAACTTAGGGCTCTATTTTAACAAACCTAACGCAATGGGTGCTATAAGTTCAGGGATGTGTCAAAAAATATTTCTTTCTACTTTCACAACCAGAATTATGGGCGCAGTAGCTGGAAGTGGGGCAGAAGGGGGTGGGGTTTGATGAATAAACAAGTTGTGGGTGTGTCACGGCTTGACCCCTCACTGGCCAATCAGAACGTGCTCCATGGCTAAATATGTGGTTGTTTCAAGTTGTGTATTTTAAGGTCTTTTATGTATTTCATTGTCATCAACTCCAATTTGATTGATTGTCAGTTATAGCCCAGTTTGTTAAATAGCCCACAGAAACAAAATAATAAAATGTAGGCCTATCCTATCTTTGCTAAATATGTTGAACATGTTTGCAGTCCACATTGTTGTAATTAATTGCATGGCTTCAATAAGGAAATATATTGTTAAACATTCACACTGATATAGGGGCTAGGCTAATGTCTGAGCCATGTACAGAGCATTCAGACCCCTTGACCTTTTCCACATTTTGTTACCTTACAGCAATATTCTAAAACTGATTAAATTAATTTGTTTCCTCCTCAATCTACACACAATACCTCACAATGACATCACGATACCCCACAATGACATCACAATACCCCACAATGACATCACAATACCCCACAATGACATCACAATACCTCACAATGACATCACAATACCCCACAATGACAACACAATACCCCACAATACCCCACAATGACATCACAATACCTCACAATGACATCACAATACCTCACAATGACATCACAATACCCCACAATGACATCACAATACCCCACAATACCCCACAATGATGTCACAATACCCCACAATGACAAAGCAAAAACAGGTTTTAGAAATGATAGCAAACGTATATATATATATTTTTAAATACCTTATTTAAATAAGTATTCAGACCCTTTGCTATGAGACTCGAAATTGAGCTCAGGTGCATCTTGTTTCCATTGATCATCCTTGAGATGTTTCTACAACTTGATTGGAGTCCACCTGTGGTAAATTCAAAGTCACCTGTCAATATAAGGTCCCACAGTTGACAGTGCATGTCAGAGCAAAAACCAAGCCATGAGGTCGAAGGAATTGTCCTTAGAGATCCGAGATAGGATTGTGTCGAGGCACAGCTCTCAGGAAGGGTACCAAAACATTTCTGCAATATTGAAGGTCCCCAGTGGTCTCCATCATTGTTAATAGGAAATAGTTTGAAGCACCAAGACTCTTCCTAGAGCTGGCTGCCCGGCCAAACTGAGCCATTGGGGGAGAAGGGCCTTGGTCAGGGAGGTGACCAAGAACCTGGTGGTTACTTGGACAGAGCTCCAAAGTTCTTCTGTGGAGTTGGGAGAACATTCCAGAAGGACAACCATCTCTGCAGCACTCCACCAATCAGGCCTTTATGGTAGAGTGGCCAGATGGAAGCCACTCCTCAGTAAAATACACATGACAGCTCGCTTGGAGTTTTCCTAAATGCACCTAAAGGACTCTCAGACCATGAGAAACAAGATTCTCTGGTCTGATGAAACCAAGATTGAACTCTTTGGCCTGAATGCCAAGTGTCACGTCTGGAGGAAACCTAGCACCATCCCTACGGTGAATTATGGTGGTGGCAGCATCATGCTGTGGGGATGTTTTTCAGCGGCAGGGACTGGGAGACTAGTCAGGAAAGATCTTTTGAGGGAAAGATGAACGGAGCAAAGTACAGAGATCCTTGATGTCCTTGAGTGGCCCAGCCAGTGCCCAGCCTTGAACCCAATCTAACATCTCTGGAGAGACCTGAAAATAGCTGTGCAGCTATGCTCCCCATCCAACCTGACAGAGCTTGAGAGGATCTGCAGAGAAGAATGGGAGAAACTCCCCAAATACAAGTGTGCCAAGCTTGTGGCATCATACCCATGAAGACTCAATGCTGTAATTGCTGCCAAAGGTGCTTCAACAAAGTACTGAGTAAAGGGTCTGAATACTTATGTAAATGTGATATTTCAGTTTAAAAAATAAATAAAAATTCTAAAAATCTATTTATGCTTTGTCATTATGGAGTATTGTGATGTCATTATGGGTATTGTGATGTCATTATGGGGTACTGTGATGTCATTATGGGGTATTGTGTTGTCATTATGGGGTATTGTGATGTGTGTAGATTGACGAGGGAAAAAACAATTGAATATATTGTAGAATAACGCTGTAACGTAACAGAATGTGGAATACTTTCGGAATGCACTGTACCTGCCAAACATTGACAATAAGCAAGATTCAATTCACTATTGATAAGGCTTTAAAATAGAGGGAATAATTCTAATCAAAATGAAACAATAACTTGTTTTGAACAGGCTATGTCTAAGTACAGTCCCCATAATTGTTTTCTGTGGGTATATGATATTAAGGCAACGCAGACAATGGAGGATTTTACGCACATCCAAACTTTTCACAGAATCTGTATAAAGACCCAAAACTACTCCCAGATAGGTTTTATAAGCATAATGGAACCATCTTACATGTCGCATTCACACTTCTCCAGAAATAGCAGATGGCTCCTAAATTGTATTACATGCGAGTTGGACGTTCACCATAAAGACAGGATGATGAATCATTCAAAGCCGTTTTTATCGAAAAACAAGATCTGTGTTATTTTTTAAACAACAATATTTCTAAATAGCTTGGGGTCAGAAGCATGATATCATAAAATCCCCAGAATAAAAAAAGACATTGGATTGCCTTCGTTAACAGCCTTTAAGTCTAGGCCGGGTAAGGGTAGCCTACGGGAGGACTTGCATTTCAGTCATATGAAACGGAATACAAGCAAGCAGGAAAACAAGTTCTAGCATCATATCATCTCTGGTTTCATGATGGACATATAGCCTACATGGAGGGGTTTATATTTCATGATGGATATATGGACATGTAGCCTACATGGAGGGGTTTATATTTCATGATGGACATATGGACATATAGCCTACATGGAGGGGTTTATATTTCATGATGGACATATGGACATGTAGCCTACATGGAGGGGTATTATATTTCATGATGGACATATGGACATATAGCCTACATGGAGGGGTTTATATTTCATGATGGACATATGGACATATAGCCTACATGGAGGGGTTTATATTTCATGATGGACATATGGACATGTAGCCTACATGGAGGGGTTTATATTTCATGATGGACATGGACATATAGCCTACATGGTGGGGTTTATATTTCATGATGGACATATGGACATATAGCCTTCATGGAGGGGTTTATATTTCATGATGGACATATGGACATATAGCCTACATGGAGGGGTTTATATTTCATGATGGACATGGACATATAGCCTACATGGAGGGGTTTATATTTCATGATGGACATATGGACATATAGCCTACATGGAGAGGTTTATATTTCATGATGGACATATGGACATATAGCCTACATGGAGGGGTTTATATTTCATGATGGACATATGGACATGTAGCCTACATGGAGGGGTTTATATTTCATGATGGACATATGGACATGTAGCCTACATGGAGGGGTTTATATTTCATGATGGACATATGGACATATAGCCTACATGGAGGGGTTTATATTTCATGATGGACATATGGACATGTAGCCTACATGGAGGGGTTTATATTTCATGATGGACATATGGACATATAGCCTACATGGAGGGGTTTATATTTCATGATGGACATATGGACATGTAGCCTACATGGAGGGGTATTATATTTCATGATGGACATATGGACATATAGCCTACATGGAGGGGTTTATATTTCATGATGGACATATGGACATATAGCCTACATGGAGGGGTTTATATTTCATGATGGACATATGGACATATAGCCTACATGGAGGGGTTTATATTTCATGATGGACATATGGACATATAGCCTAAATGGAGGGGTTTATATTTCATGATGGACATATGGACATATAGCCTACATGGAGGGGTATTAAATTTCATGATGGACATATGGACATATAGCCTACATGGAGGGGTTTATATTTCATGATGGACATACGGACATGTAGCCTACATGGAGGGGTTTATATTTCATGATGGACATATGGACATATAGCCTACATGGAGGGGTTTATATTTCATGATGGACATATGGACATGTAGCCTACATGGAGGGGTATTATATTTCATAATGGACATATGGACATATAGCCTACATGGAGGGGTTTATATTTCATGATGGACATATGGACATGTAGCCTACATGGAGGGGTATTATATTTCATGATGGACATATGGACATATAGCCTACATGGAGGGGTTTATATTTCATGATGGACATATGGACATATAGCCTACATGGAGGGGTTTATATTTCATGATGGACATATGGACATGTAGCCTACATGGAGGGGTTTATATTTCATGATGGACATATGGACATATAGCCTACATGGAGGGGTTTATATTTCATGATGGACATATGGACATGTAGCCTACATGGATGGGTATTATATTTCATGATGGACATATGGACATATAGTACATGGAGGGGTTTATATTTCATGATGGACATATGGACATATAGCCTACATGGAGGGGTTTATATTTCATGATGGACATATGGACATATAGCCTACATGGAGGGGTTTATATTTCATGATGGACATGGACATATAGCCTACATGGAGGGGTTTATATTTCATGATGGATATATGGACATATAGCCTACATGGAGGGGTTTATATTTCATGATGGACATATGGACATATAGCCTACATGGAGGGTTTATATTTCATGATGGACATGGACATATAGCCTACATGGAGGGGTTTATATTTCATGATGGACATATGGACATATAGCCTACATGGAGGGGTTTATATTTCATGATGAACATATGGACATATAGCCTACATGGAGGGGTTTATATTTCATGATGGACATATGGACATATAGCCTACATGGAGGGGTATTATATTTCATGATGGACATATGGACATATAGCCTACATGGAGGGGTTTATATTTCATGATGGACATATGGACATATAGCCTACATGGAGGGGTTTATATTTCATGATGGACATATGGACATAAAGCCTACATGGAGGTGTATTATATTTCATGATGGACATATGGACATATAGCCTACATGGAGGGGTTTATATTTCATGATGGACATATGGACATGTAGCCTACATGGAGGGGTTTATATTTCATGATGGACATATGGACATGTAGCCTACATGGAGGGGTTTATATTTCTTGATGGACATATGGACATATAGCCTACATGGAGGGGTTTATATTTCATGATGGACATATGGACATATAGCCTACATGGAGGGGTTTATATTTCATGATGGACATATGGACATGTAGCCTACATGGAGGGGTATTATATTTCATGATGGACATATGGACATATAGCCTACATGGAGGGGTATTATATTTCATGATGGACATATGGACATATAGCCTACATGGAGGGGTATTATATTTCATGATGGACATGGACATATAGCCTACATGGAGGGGTATTATATTTCATGATGGACATATGGACATATAGCCTACATGGAGGGGTATTATATTTCATGATGGACATATGGACATATAGCCTACATGGAGGGGTTTATATTTCATGATGGACATATGGACATATAGCCTACATGGAGGGGTATTATATTTCATGATGGACATATGGACATATAGCCTACATGGAGGGGTATTATATTTCATGATGGACATATGGACATATAGCCTACATGGAGGGGTATTATATTTCATGATGGACATATGGACATATAGCCTACATGGAGGGGTATTATATTTCATGATGGACATATGGACATATAGCCTACACAATACATAGATATTGTGTAAAGGGGATGTCCGCTCACTGTTTGGCTGCTCCCAAACTTGACCTTTGAATAAAGCGTTTAGTGATTAAGATGTATTTCAAAGCCCTATCACGAATAAAACTCTCTTTTTTTTTTGATAGGCGTGGCTACTAGGTGAACACATTGGACAGGACAACGAAACAGCCTTCATTGAATAGAGGCTATATGTTTTTAATCAAATGAAGCCAAATGGAGAAAAACATGAGTTTTTTTTTCATGTTTCTAAATTCAAGAGTTAGCGACACAAAAAAAGCACATCTACTGTTCCATGAGCATAAGGGCACTGAGTGTCACGGCTGGACAGCCTGTGATTCCATGCCATTACCAACAACCGGGTTAAACGCTAAGACCCGCTTATCGTTGGTCTTAAACCGTCCAATAAGCGCTGCATGAAATAGCATTTGCGCTTGTTTTTAAGAACAAACCTCAAATATTGCCACCCCTCCCACTTCAGTGCGAGCGAGATGATATTAAGACAGGTAAAATTCTGAAACTGGAACATGGATTGAAAAACGCCAGAGTGCCAGTTTTTACATGCTGAAATTACAAACTAAAGTGCGTTTGGCAATTGCGTCACCTTAGAACCAGACGGAAATAGAGCCCCTGGGCTGTAAATAGAGCCCCCAGGCCGTGGATAGAGCCCCCAGGCCGTGAATAGAGCCCCCAGACCGAGAATAGAGCCCCCAGGCCGTGAATAGATCCCCCAGGCCGTGAATAGATCCCCCAGGCCGTGAATAGAGCCCACAGGCTGTGAATAGAGCCCCCAGGCCGCGAGTAGAGCCCCCAGGGTTTAAATAGAGCCCTCAGGCCGTGAACAGAGCCCCCAGGCCGTGAGTAGAGCCCCCAGGCCGTGGATAGAGCCGCCAGGCCGTGAATAGAGCCCCCAGGCCTTGAACAGAGACCCCAGGCCGTGAACAGAGACCCCAGGCTGTGAGTAGAGCCCGTAGACCGTGGGTCGAGCCCCCAGGCTGTAAATAGAGCCCCCAGGCCGTGAATAGAGCCCCCAGGCAGTGAAAAGAGCCCCCAGGCCGTGAACAGAGCCCACAGGCCGAGAATAGAGCCCCCAGACCGTGAAAAGAGCCACCAGGCCGTGAGTAGAGCCCCCAGGCTGTATATAGAGCCCCCAGGCCATGAATAGAGCCCCCAAGGCCGTGAACAGAGCCCACAGGCCGTGAACAGAGCCCCCAGGCCGAGAATAGAGCCCCCAGGCCGTGAAAAGAGCCCCCAGGCCGTGAATAGAGCCCCCAGACCGTGAACAGAGCCCCCAGGCCGTGAACAGAGCCCACAGGCCGTGAACAGAGCCCCCAGGCCGAGAATAGAGCCCCCAGGCCGTGAAAAGAGCCACCAGGCCGTGAGTAGAGCCCCCAGGCCATGAACAGAGCCCTAGGCCATGAGTAGAGCTCCTAGGCCGAGGGTAGAGCCCCCAGGCTGTAAATACAGCCCCCAGGCCGTGAATAGAGCCCCTAGGCGGTAAATAGAGCCCCTAGGCTGTGAAAATAGCCCCTAGGCTGTGAATAGAGTCATAGGCTGTAAATAGAGCCCTTAACCTGTAAATAGAGCCCTAGGCTGTGAATAGAGCCCCTAGGCTGTGAAAATAGACCCTAGGCTGTGAATAGAGCCCCTAGGCTGTGAATAGAGCCCCTAGGCTGTGAATAGAGTCATAGGCTGTAAATAGAGCCCTTAACCTGTAAATAGAGCCCTAGGCTGTGAATAGAGCACTAGGCTGTGAATAGAGCCCCCAAGTTGTAAAAAGAGCTCCTAGGCTTTGAAAAGAGCCCCTAGACTGTGAATAGAGCCCTAGGCTGTGAATAGAGCACTAGGCTGTGAATAGAGCCCCCATGCTGTAAATAGAGTCCTTAGCCTGTAAATAGAGTCCCTAGGCTGTGAATAGAGCACTAGGCTGTGAATAGAGCCCCCACGTTGTGAAAATAGCTCCTAGGCTTTGAAAAGAGCCCCTTGGCTGTGAATAGAGCCCTAGTCTGTGAATAGAGTCATAGGCTGTAAATAGAGTCCTTAGCCTGTAAATAGAGCCCTAGGCTGTGAATAGAGCACTAGGCTGTGAATAGAGCCCCTAAGTTGTGAAAAGAGCTCCTAGGCTTTGAAAAGAGCCCATAGACTGAATAGAGCCCTATGCTGTGAATAGAGCACTAGGCTGTGAATAGAGCCCTAGGCTGTGAATAGAGTCCTTAGCCTGTAAATAGAGCCCCTAGGCTGTGAATAGAGCACTAGGCTGTGAATAGAGACCCTAAGTTGTGAAAAGAGCTCCCAGGCTTTGAAAAGCGCACCAGGCTGTGAATAGAGCACTAGGCTGTGAATAGAGCCCCAAGGCTGTAAATAGAGCCCTTAGCCTGTAAATAGAGCCCTTAGCCTGTAAATAGAGCCCATAGGCTGTGAATAGAGCCATAGGCTGTGAATAGAGCACTAGGCTGTGAATAGAGCCCCTAATGGGTGAAAAGACATTCTAGGCTTTGAAAAGAGCCCCTAGGCTGTGAATAGAGCCCTAGGCTGTGAATAGAGCACTAGGCTGTAAATAGAGCCCCTAGGCTGTGAAAAGAGCCCCTATGCCATTGGTAGAGCACGTATACTGTGAAAAGAGCCCCTAGGCTGTGGATAGAGCCCCTAGGCTGTGAACAGAGCCCCTAGGCTGTGAATAGAGCCCCCAGGCCGTGAATAGAGCCCCCAGGCCGTGAATAGATGCCCCAGGCCGTGAACAGAGCCCCTAGGCTGTGGCTATCTCAAAGTGATTTGAAATCCCAACAGTGGGTGCAGAGCTGCATGATAGCCGACGACAGCAAAACGTTAGTGCTCTGTTAGCAGATCACTAAATTGGCTGTTACTGAATCAGCTTTGAAACACGTCAAGGATTTTCTCATTTGTCTCCTTTAGGAGAGTGTCTATAGCATTTCCTTCAGCTCTTCCACTTTTAATTATCTCATTACAAAAACCAACCTTCTCTGCAATTATTTTCTGAAAGTGTTTTTAGGAAGGGTATGCAGAGCCACAACACAACACGGTTTCCCTCTCTCCACTGGGATTCTCTGCCTCTAATCCTATTACAGGGGCTGAGTCACTGGTTTACTGGTGCTCTTCCATGCCGTCCCTAGGAGGAGTGCATCACTTGAGTGGGTTGAGTCACTGACGTGATCTTCCTGTCCGGGTTGGCCCCCCCTCGGGTTCGTGCCATGAGGGAGATCTTCGTGGGCTATACTCTGCCTTGTCTCAGGATGGTAAGTTATTGGTCTGTTGATATCCCTCTAGTGGTGTGGGGGCTGTGCATTGGCAAAGTGGGTGGGGCCATATCCTGCCTGGTTGGCCCTGTCCGGGGATATCGTCTGACGGGGCCACAGTGTCTTCCGACCTCTCCTGTCTCAGCCTTTGCTGCAATAGTTTATGTGTCAGGGTGCTAGGGTCAGTCTGTTATATATGGTGTAATTATCCTGTCTTATCCGGTGTCCTGTGTGAATTGAAGTGTGCTCCCTCTAATTCTCTCCATCTCCCTCCCCTCCCGGAGGACCTGAGCCCTAGGACCATGACTCAGGACTACCTGGCCTGATGACTCTTTGCTGTCCCCAGTCCACCTGGTCGTGCTGCTGCTCCAGTTTTAACTGTTCTGCCTGCGGCTATGGAACCCTGACCTGTTCACCGGACGTGCTACCTGTCCCGGACCTGCTGTTTTCAACTCTCTCTCTACCGTACCTGCTGTCTCTAACTCTGAATAGTGCTACAATGGTGTTGGCTGGTCTCCACACCACTGTGATCTATGGTGGTGTCGGCTGGTCTCCACACCACTGTGATCTATATAGTGGTGTTGGCTGGTCTCCACACCACTGTGATCTATGGTGGTGTTGGCTGGTCTCCACACCACTGTGATCTATATAGTGGTGTTGGCTGGTCTCCACACCACTGTGATCTATATAGTGGTGTTGGCTGGTCTCCACACCACTGTGATCTATATAGTGGTGTTGGCTGGTCTCCACACCACTGTGATCTATATAGTGGTGTTGGCTGGTCTCCACACCACTGTGATCTATATAGTGGTGTCGGCTGGTCTCCACACCACTGTGATCTATATAGTGGTGTCGGCTGGTCTCCACACCACTGTGATCTATATAGTGGTGTCGGCTGGTCTCCACACCACTGTGATCTATATAGTGGTGTCGGCTGGTCTCCACACCACTGTGATCTATGGTGGTGTTGGCTGGTCTCCACACCACTGTGATCTATATAGTGGTGTCGGCTGGTCTCCACACCACTGTGATCTATATAGTGGTGTCGGCTGGTCTCCACACCACTGTGATCTATATAGTGGTGTCGGCTGGTCTCCACACCACTGTGATCTATGGTGGTGTCGGCTGGTCTCCACACCACTGTGATCTATATAGTGGTGTCGGCTGGTCTCCACACCACTGTGATCTATGGTGGTGTTGGCTGGTCTCCACACCACTGTGATCTATATAGTGGTGTTGGCTGGTCTCCACACCACTGTGATCTATATAGTGGTGTCGGCTGGTCTCCACACCACTGTGATCTATATAGTGGTGTTGGTAAGACAGAGAGAGAGACACACAGAGAGAGAAAGCGAGAGACACACAGACAGAGAGAGAGACACAGACCGAGAGAGAGCGAGAGACACAGACCAAGAGAGAGCGAGAGACACAGACAGAGAGAGAGCGAGAGACACACAGAGAGAGAGCGAGAGACACAGACAGAGAGAGAGCGAGAGACACACAGAGAGAGAGCGAGAGACACAGACAGAGAGAGAGCGAGAGACACAGACAGAGAGAGACACAGACAGAGAGAGACACAGACAGAGAGATAGCGAGAGACACAGACAGACAGACAGACAGACAGACAGACAGACAGACAGAGACAGAGAGAGACAAACAGAGAGAGAGACAGAGAGAGAGAGGAGGGCAGGAGGGAGACACACAGCCAGCTCGGTGCTCTTTCGGAGACCCTGGCTGCTTCCCAAATGGAACACTATTCCCTATAGTTGGGCTCTGGTCAAAAGTAGTGCACTATGTAGGGAATAGGGTGTCATTTGGGACACAATCCTTTGGCCTGTTTTCCTCCACTACTGTGCCTCAGAGGAATGGATCAAGACAAACAAAGACTTCTGCCTCTCCGCTTTCCAATTCATCTGACCCACATGCAGAAGAACGGGCAGAGGAACGGGCAGAGGAATGGGACAGAGTTGAAGGGAGCCTCTGTGACAGTATCACGTATGTATTATGACTGAATAATGGTGTAGAGATAGGAGTATAGCTGTACCGTATATTTACTGTAACTAGTTACATAACAAGTTAACAAACCCTATAAAAAGTCAAAGTCACCATTATTAGTCAGTTGTACAACCGAATGCCTCCAACCGAAATGTGTCTTCCGCATTTACCCCAACCCCTCTGAATCAGAGAGGTGCAGGGGGCTGCCTTAATCGACATCCACGTCTTCGGCGCCCGGGGAACAGTGGGTTAACTGCCTTGTTCAGGGGCAGAACGACAGATTATTTTTTTTTTTTCCTTGTCAGCTCGGGGATTCGAACTTGCAACCCTCCGGTTACAAGTCCAACGCTCTAACCACTAGGCTACCTGCCGCTATATGACAAACCAGTAAGACACTAGACAGCAGAACTCTTGTGACATTTAGTTCTATTGTAGAATGAGCATGAAGATTCAAGAGACAGCAGAACTCCTAGCCCCCCCAACATCGGACACCCCTGACTTCGAGACACTCGTTAGCGGTTGAAGGACTAAATCACCTCGAGCTCAACATTTAAATGGACTGGAAAAATAACGGTAAGTTTTGCGACTAGACACCCTTCTAGCTAGCTGACAACCGATTTTTATTGCAATTTATAAATAGTTAAGTTGAGAGTTTTCAAAAAAAGTTTTCTGTATACACATTTTGTGGGACACGCTGTATATCGTAAAAAACTTGACTCCGCGACAGACCACACAATTTAATATCCAACTTTTTACCACTGAAATAAAGCTAACGGATTTGCTAAGGTTGCCAGCTTGGTTGCTAAATGTTGATTGAACTGCTGAGTCACCAAAAAGGAAAAGACATTGCAAGCGTTAGATAATACACATCACGAAAACAACTGAACGTTGTCAAGTTTTACCGAGTCCTCTGAAGGGAGCGTTTTACACAATCTGCAAAAAATATATATATTTTGAACTTTGAACCATGAATTTTTTAACACCCGTCACTTGTTGCCTACGTTTCATCTTACAACAACTACATAGAGGCAGTATTTAGTCAAATGTTGAAAACTCATCGGGACAGTTTTCATTACAGATTAAAAAAAAAAAAACTTGGGGAACACTTTCAGTTATTGCGAGTTGCAAGTTCAATTCCCCGAGCTGACACGGTACAAATCTGTCGTTCTGCCCCCTGAACAAGGCAGTTAACCCACTGTTCCCCGGGCCCTCATTGAAAATAAGAATTTGTTCTTTAACTGGCTTGCCTAGTTAAAATAAAGGTAAAATAAAATAAACAATAAAATAGTGTGAAAACGTTCATCATCACCTTTCAATGCCTTAACTTTGAAATGTAAATGTTTATACATATTCAGATTGAGATATCTTTCTATAATGTGTTTAGTGCGCCCAAGTTATTTAGCGACATTCATTTAGCACCACAGCCTGGAGAAAGGCAAGAGGAAGCAGAGGAGCGAGGTGGACATGTTCCATACCATGGAGGACTGCGGGGCAGGGATGGCTATCCTCCAGGCTGCCAAGGTTAGGCAGGTGGACATGTTCCATACCATGGAGGATCATGGGCAGGGATGGCTATCCTCCAGGCTGCCAAGGTTAGGCAGGTGGACATGTTCCATACCATGGAGGACTGCGGGGCAGGGATGGCTATCCTCCAGGCTGCCAAGGTTAGGCAGGTGGACATGTTCCATACCATGGAGGACTGTGGGGCAGGGATGGCTATCCTCCAGGCTGCCAAGGTCAGGCATGTGGACATGTTCCATACCATGGAGGACTGCGGGGCAAGGATGGCTATCCGCCAGGCTGCCAAGGTTAGGCAGGTGGACATGTTCCATACCATGGAGGACTGTGGGGCAGGGATGGCTATCCTCCAGGCTGCCAAGGTCAGGCATGTGGACATGTTCCATACCATGGAGGACTGTGGGGCAGGGATGGCTATCCTCCAGGCTGCCAAGGTCAGGCATGTGGACATGTTCCATACCATGGAGGACTGCGGGGCAGGGATGGCTATCCGCCAGGCTGCCAAGGTAAGGCATGTGGACATGTTCCATACCATGGAGGACTGCGGGGCAGGGATGGCTATCCGCCAGGCTGCCAAGGTTAGGCATGTGGACATGTTCCATACCATGGAGGACTGCGGGGCAGGGATGGCTATCCTCCAGGCTGCCAAGGTTAGGCAGGTGGACATGTTCCATACCATGGAGGACTGCGGGGCAGGGATGGCTATCCGCCAGGCTGCCAATGTTAGGCATGTGGACATGTTCCATACCATGGAGGACTGCGGGGCAGGGATGGCTATCCTCCAGGCTGCCAAGGTTAGGCAGGTGGACATGTTCCATACCATGGAGGACTGCGGGGCAGGGATGGCTATCCTCCAGGCTGCCAATGTTAGGCAGGTGGACATGTTCCATACCATGGCGGACTGCGGGGCAGGGATGGCTATCCGCCAAGCTGCCAAGGTTAGACATGTGGACATGTTCCATACCATGGAGGACTGCGGGGCAGGGATGGCTATCCTCCAGGCTGCCAAGGTTAGGCATGTGGACATGTTCCATACCATGGAGGACTGCGGGGCAGGGATGGCTATCCTCCAGGCTGCCAAGGTCAGGCATGTGGACATGTTCCATACCATGGAGGACTGCGGGGCAAGGATGGCTATCCGCCAAGCTGCCAAGGTCAGGCATGTGGACATGTTCCATACCATGGAGGACTGCGGGGCAGGGATGGCTATCCTCCAGGCTGCCAAGGTCAGGCATGTGGACATGTTCCATACCATGGAGGACTGCGGGGCAGGGATGGCTATCCTCCAGGCTGCCAAGGTCAGGCAGGTGGACATGTTCCATACCATGGAGGACTGCGGGGCAGGGATGGCTATCCTCCAGGCTGCCAAGGTTAGGCAGGTGGACATGTTCCATACCATGGAGGACTGCGGGGTAGGGATGGCTATCCGCCAAGCTGCCAAGGTTAGGCATGTGGACATGTTCCATACCATGGAGGACTGCGGGGCAGGGATGGCTATCCTCCAGGCTGCCAAGGTTAGGCATGTGGACATGTTCCATACCATGGAGGACTGCGGGGCAGGGATGGCTATCCTCCAGGCTGCCAAGGTTAGGCATGTGGACATGTTCCATACCATGGAGGACTGCGGGGCAGGGATGGCTATCCTCCAGGCTGCCAAGGTCAGGCATGTGGACATGTTCCATACCATGGAGGATCATGGGCAAGGATGGCTATCCGCCAAGCTGCCAAGGTTAGGCATGTGGACATGTTCCATACCATGGAGGACTGCGGGCAGGGATGGCTATCCTCCAGGCTGCCAAGGTCAGGCATGTGGACATGTTCCATACCATGGAGGATCTGCGGGCAGGGATGGCTGTCCTCCAGGCTGCCAAGGTCAGGCATGTGGACATGTTCCATACCATGGAGGACTCATGGGCAGGGATGGCTGTCCTCCAGGCTGCCAAGGTTAGGCAGGTGGACATGTTCCATACCATGGAGGACTGCGGGGCAGGGATGGCTATCCTCCAGGCTGCCAAGGTTAGGCAGGTGGACATGTTCCATACCATGGAGGACTGCGGGGCAGGGATGGCTATCCTCCAGGCTGCCAAGGTTAGGCATGTGGACATGTTCCATACCATGGAGGACTGCGGGCAGGGATGGCTATCCTCCAGGCTGCCAAGGTTAGGCAGGTGGACATGTTCCATACCATGGAGGATCATGGGCAGGGATGGCTATCCGCCAGGCTGCCAATGTTAGGCATGTGGACATGTTCCATACCATGGAGGACTGCGGGGCAGGGATGGCTATCCTCCAGGCTGCCAAGGTTAGGCAGGTGGACATGTTCCATACCATGGAGGACTGCGGGGCAGGGATGGCTATCCTCCAGGCTGCCAATGTTAGGCAGGTGGACATGTTCCATACCATGGAGGACTGCGGGGCAGGGATGGCTATCCGCCAAGCTGCCAAGGTTAGGCATGTGGACATGTTCCATACCATGGAGGACTGCGGGGCAGGGATGGCTATCCTCCAGGCTGCCAAAGGTTAGGCAGGTGGACATGTTCCATACCATGGAGGATCATGCGGGCAGGGATGGCTATCCTCCAGGCTGCCAAGGTTAGGCATGTGGACATGTTCCATACCATGGAGGATCTGGGGCAGGGATGGCTATCCTCCAGGCTGCCAAGGTCAGGCATGTGGACATGTTCCATACCATGGAGGACTCATGGGCAAGGATGGCTATCCGCCAAGCTGCCAAGGTCAGGCATGTGGACATGTTCCATACCATGGAGGATCATGGGCAGGGATGGCTATCCTCCAGGCTGCCAAGGTTAGGCAGGTGGACATGTTCCATACCATGGAGGACTGCGGGGCAGGGATGGCTATCCTCCAGGCTGCCAAGGTCAGGCATGTGGACATGTTCCATACCATGGAGGATCTGCGGGCAGGGATGGCTATCCTCCAGGCTGCCAAGGTTAGGCAGGTGGACATGTTCCATACCATGGAGGACTGCGGGTAGGGATGGCTATCCATGAAGCTGCCAAGGTTAGGCATGTGGACATGTTCCATACCATGGAGGATCATGGGCAGGGATGGCTATCCTCCAGGCTGCCAAGGTTAGGCAGGTGGACATGTTCCATACCATGGAGGACTGCGGGGCAGGGATGGCTATCCTCCAAGCTGCCAAGGTTAGGCATGTGGACATGTTCCATACCATGGAGGACTGCGGGGCAGGGATGGCTATCCTCCAGGCTGCCAAGGTCAGGCATGTGGACATGTTCCATACCATGGAGGACTGCGGGGCAAGGATGGCTATCCGCCAAGCTGCCAAGGTTAGGCATGTGGACATGTTCCATACCATGGAGGACTGCGGGGCAGGGATGGCTATCCTCCAGGCTGCCAAGGTCAGGCATGTGGACATGTTCCATACCATGGAGGACTGCGGGGCAGGGATGGCTATCCTCCAGGCTGCCAAGGTCAGGCATGTGGACATGTTCCATACCATGGAGGACTGCGGGGCAGGGATGGCTGTCCTCCAGGCTGCCAAGGTTAGGCAGGTGGACATGTTCCATACCATGGAGGACTGAGGGGCAGGGATGGCTATCCTCCAGGCTGCCAAGGTCAGGCATGTGGACATGTTCCATACCATGGAGGACTGCGGGCAGGGATGGCTATCCTCCAGGCTGCCAAGGTCAGGCATGTGGACATGTTCCATACCATGGAGGACTGCGGGCAGGGATGGCTGTCCTCCAGGCTGCCAAGGTTAGGCAGGTGGACATGTTCCATACCATGGAGGACTGCGGGGCAGGGATGGCTATCCTCCAGGCTGCCAAGGTCAGGCATGTGGACATGTTCCATACCATGGAGGACTGCGGGGCAGGGATGGCTGTCCTCCAGGCTGCCAAGGTTAGGCAGGTGGACATGTTCCATACCTTGGAGGACTGCGGGGCAGGGATGGCTATCCTCCAGGCTGCCAAGGTCAGGCATGTGGACATGTTCCATACCATGGAGGACTGCGGGACAGGGATGGCTGTCCTCCAGGCTGCCAAGGTCAGGCATCTTTTGTTTTTTAGGAGATTACTACCACGTGTATGTGAATTTTATCCGCTAGTAACCAGTTTTGTTTTTCTTATCTACCGAGGTGCATGGTTGTACCTCGGCAGAACCTGGCGGACTGGCTGAGCGGCCGGGTGACCCATGGTTGTCGCAGTGGACTGCCCACATTGCTTGCCCCAGAGGATGGAAATCATCAGCCATGGGTTCCCCTTCACCAGACAGAGGCTGATGGAAATACGCCGACAAAATACGCAGGTATATGTGTTTATGTATGTAGAATGCAGGACTGTCTGTTCTCAATGTGTGTGATGTAAATGTGGATGTGTATGGTGAAGCCAAAACAAACATTTTCATCCTGGATGGATAATTTTACATTCTATTCTATTGTAGGTTTTGGCACCCAGGGGAAACAGTCCCACCACTGGGGAAGAGGTGGTGGGAAATGTTCAGGAAGAGGCACAGGAACCTGAGCATGAGGAGGCCGGACACCCTGGACAGGGGGAGAGCTGAGTGTGCCACACGTCCGACCATGGACACCTACTTCCCTTCTTATGAGAAGCACTTGGAGGAGAGTGGGTTGAGAGAGAAACCACCGGAGTCCCCAGCTGCAGAAGAAGGCCAGGCGCCAACTCTCCCGGCCACACCAGCGTTGTCCCCTCAACGCCACCATTACAAACACCAGCTCCTCCAAACCATCGTCGGCTGGTTTCGTCCACCACGATGCACCCTCAGTCCCATGGCACCACTCTCAGTCCCATGGCAGCACTCTCAGTCCCATGGCAGCACTCTCAGTCCCATGGCAGCACTCTCAGTCCCATGGCACCACTTCTGCCAGCACTGGTTCCACTGCAGGTGTGAGCAGTGACTTCTGCCAGCACTGGTTCCACTGCAGGGGTGTGCAGTGACTTCTGCCAGCACTGGTTCCACTGCAGGTGTGAGCAGTGACTTCTGCCAGCACTGGTTCCACTGCAGGGGTGTGCAGTGACTTCTGCCAGCACTGGTTCCACTGCAGGTGTGAGCAGTGACTTCTGCCAGCACTGGTTCCACTGCGGGGGTGTGCAGTGACTTCTGCCAGCACTGGTTCCACTGCAGGTGTGAACAGTGACTTCTGCCAGCACTGGTTCCACTGCAGGTGTGAGCAGTGACTTCTGCCAGCACTGGTTCCACTGCAGGTGTGAGCAGTGATTTCTGCCAGCACTGGTTCCACTGCAGGGGTGTGCAGTGACTTCTCCCAGCACTGGTTCCACTGCGGGGGTGTGCAGTGACTTCTGCCAGCACTGGTTCCACTGCAGGTGTGAACAGTGACTTCTGCCAGCACTGGTTCCACTGCAGGGGTGTGCAGTGACTTCTCCCAGCACTGGTTCCACTGAGGGGGTGTGCAGTGACTTCTGCCAGCACTGGTTCCACTGCAGGTGTGAACAGTGACTTCTGCCAACACTGGTTCCACTGCAGGTGTGTGCAGTGACTTCTGCCAGCACTGGTTCCACTGCAGGTGTGAGCAGTGACTTCTGCCAGCACTGGTTCCACTGCAGGTGTGAGCAGTGACTTCTGCCAGCACTGGCTCCACTGCGGGGGTGTGCAGTGACTTCTCCCAGCACTGGTTCCACTGCAGGTGTGAGCAGTGACTTCTGCCAGCACTGGTTCCACTGCAGGGGTGTGCAGTGACTTCTGCCAGCACTGGTTCCACTGCAGGTGTGTGCAGTGACTTGTGCCAGCACTGGTTCCACTGCAGGTGTGTGCAGTGACTTGTGCCAGCACTGGTTCCACTGCAGGGGTGTGCAGTGACTTCTCCCAGCACTGGTTCCACTGCGGGGGTGTGCAGTGGGATCCAGAGGTGGCAGTGGAGCTGGACTTTTATTCAGATTTTTGTGACAATATAGGGATGGAGGTCAAGATTGAATTGTGTGTTTTCTTTGTTTTCATTTGAAATAATTCATTTGCAAAAAACAATACATAATATATATTTATTAAATTTATCTTGTGTATTTCTTCCTTTACTTTCTAAGTGCATCTCTGCAACACAAACTCCAACTGTGTTTTCATTGTTTATGTCAATGCACACATGACTGAAATTTGTTTTATTTTATGAAAATTATTCATACTCATTCATATTTTAATATTAAACTGTTATCTACTTTCTCAAAACATTAAATTAATCTGTAAAACAAATTATGAGACATTATTTGGTTACGACACTGAATATGTTGGTGAAGGACCCTTTTTTAAGAGTCCACAGGAGGGCGCACCTGGGCTACGCAACGAAAAAGTTGACAGGCAAGTCCATTTTTTTTACCGGGAAGGCTAGCCAACTATCTAGTAAACACTTCGGATACGAGGTTGGTGTCTCATTTTTAAACAAAATTAAACTGATATATCTTGTAATTGAACAAAAATAGTAAGGTGGCCAATAACTGTGGACCGTATGCCGATAATACGGGACGTATTTTCTTTGCTAAACCTCTTATCAAAAAGCTGACAGTAGCAGTATTTCCACTGAAATGTCAAACATACATACTAATTCCTAACCCGTTAGCCAACATTTTTTACGACACCAATAATCACAAAACATTGGATGGCTTGATCACAAGATAACACTGTTGAAGGTCATATATTTCTTAAACGCTGTCGAGTATGGAGATAACACGGGGAGCCACGCTACGACATTTAGTCCTATAGAAGATTCATACGCTGGACCTTCTAGCGTCGACTGACCAGGAATCTCATGTTTAATGTTTATTATTTTGTATTGTATTGTTTGTTTGTTTGCTTGTTTGTTTGTTTATTGTTGATACCGGGGGGATCATCTCCTAGTGAGCAGGGTGTCAAACATTCAACAGGACTCAGATATAGATCAAGCTTTTGAATGAGCATAGTATATATCTATGTTCGTGAGAGTTGTAATGAGAAGTTACGATGGTTGATTTGTGTGTTCTAATTAAACAAGGAAACAACCCTGTGCATCCGTACCAGTCTTTAGACTGTTTGTTTGTTTGTTTGTTTGTTTTTAAGAGGACAGTGGGAGCATTGACACGAAACCAACAGTGGGAGATGAGGTCAACAATGTGCTCACAACACAGTGTTGAGGGTCTCACTGACCTCATAGTGTAGAGCAGAGTTCCGTCGTCTTTGAGCCGTAGCAGTTTGTTGGGCGTGGTCATGTTGTGGGCAATAGATTTCTTCCCGTTGAGGAAGAAGGTGTCTGGGGTCCAGATGTTAGACGCCAGGAGGTTATTTAGCGGTAACATCTTCATGGGTCCTTGGAAACGCAAACGTTCGTCCTTCCAGCTCTGTCTGAAGAACACGTCTATAGTGTACTCCTGGATGTCAGAGGTCAAAGAACGGGGATAGGACAAGACAGGGGTTCAATTGGTATATGAAAGCTACGAGGGCATCATTGGATGTACAGCTTAACATTAAGGGGCAGTTTCTCAGACACAGATTAAGCCTAATCCTAAAATGCATGTTTATTGGAGATTCTCCATTGAGTTTGCTTCTTAGTCCTGGCCTAGGCTTAATCTGTTGCTGGTAAACCGGCCCCAAGACATTAATACAGACAAAACTAACAAAAATATACTTTCATTCAATAATACAATCATACAGAAGTAGCACGGGAATATGGAAGCTGTTGCAGTTTCTGTTACGATGAGAATTTATCAAGAAGAAGGTCCTTACCATTTCAGTATCAGAAACGGGACCGAAGCTGGTCACAAATATGTTGGTCTTGATCTCTGTCACCTTCTCTGTAGAAAAGAAATCCCGTCCAGAGAGGGTGGGAGTTGCTCAGAGAGGCAGGCAAGAAGACATGTTCCTTTATTTCTCTGACCTTACTCTTTTTCTATTAAAACCACATGGATTGACACACAGAACTCTGCATTGAACCTTCAATAATTATATTTATTTTCCGTAAGAGGAATTGAAAAGTTGGCCTCGGTCCTTTGAGAACAAAGAGCCTGGTATTCATGAAAGCAGTGATATCGCTCTCTCTCTCTCTCTCTCTCTCTCTCTCTCAAGGTCAGTCGCCCACTAGCTCCTCTAACCATTGCAATGAACATTTCTCTTTGTCAGAGACCTGTGTTTACCAGGGTCTATGAATATAGGCCCATCCCCCTCTATAATAGAGGGCTAGCAGACCGACAAAGGCATTATCACCTCTCTATGGTCTCTTACTAATGGTACAATGGACACAGAGGTTGTACTGGAGGCGAGATTCGTCTACTTCATTATGAAACAATTATGATTCTTAACTTAACGAGGCCAGGAAACACTATGGAGAGAGAGTCCGTTTACATCCAGCATGTATGCAATCAGTTAACATGTCCATACTGTATGTATGCAATCAGTTAACATGTCCGTACTGTATGCATGCAATCAGTTAACATGTCCATACTGTATGTATGCAATCAGTTAACATGTCCGTACTGTATGTATGCAATCAGTTAACATGTCCATACTGTATGTACGCAACGTGGTAAAGGTTAAGGGTGCGTCCTAAATGGCCCCTTTTCCCTATATAGTGCACTACTTTAGACCAGAGCCCTATTCCCTATACAGTGCACTAATATAGACCAGATCCCTATTCCCTATATAGTGAACCTCTATAGACCAGAGCCCTATTCCCTATATAGTGCACTACTATAGACCAGATCCCTATTCCCTATATAGTGCACTACTATAGACCAGAGCCCTATTCCCTATATAGTACACTACTATAGACCAGAACCCTATTCTCTATATAGTGCACTACTATAGACCAGAGCCCTATTCCCTATATAGTGCACTACTGTTGACCAGATGCGGGCCCGTTTATGGCTCGAATTGGGTGCCGTTTGGGAGACATGCGAGGTCTGGATGGGTCCCTACCTCCCAGTCCAGGACGGAGTCTGTTGTCATAGCCGTCCAGCAGTCTGTCCAGTATTCGGGTAAAGATGGTGATGTTGTCATTTAGCTCTGTCTCTTTTAGGGGTTCTGTAGGGGTTCCTGCTGGGGTCTGGGAAAGGCTGCAGGGGGAACAGGACAGTATAGTTACAGAATAGTTGACTGGGTACCAGGCTGCAGGGGGAGCAGGCTACAGGGGATCAGAAGGGTAGGGAACAGTTACACTACTTTAGGACACGGGATCAGAAGGGTAGGGAACAGTTACACCACTTTAGGACACGGGATCAGAAGGGTAGGGAACAGTTACACTACTTTAGGACACGGGATCAGAAGGGTAGGGAACAGTTACACTACTTTAGGACACAGGATCAGAAGGGTAGGGAACAGTTACACTACTTTAGGACAGGGGGTAAGAAGAGTAGGGAACAGTTACACTACTTTAGGACACGGGATCAGAAGGGTAGGGAACAGTTACACTACTTTAGGACACAGGATCAGAAGGGTAGGGAACAGTTACACTACTTTAGGACAGGGGGTAAGAAGAGTAGGGAACAGTTACACTACTTTAATTCTTAGTATTCAATCAATGTGGAAGAGATATTGACAGAATTGGATGCTCAATTCGATTACACTGAATAAGGAACAGGACTAGTTATAGAATATGGGACAGGAATAGATATAGAATAAGAGACAGGAATAGTTATAGAATAAGAGACAGGAATAGCTATAGAATAAGAGACATGAATAGTTATAGAATAAGAGACAGGAATAGCTGTAGAATAAGAGACAGGAATAGCTATAGAATAAGAGACAGGAGTCGCTATAGAATAAGAGATAGGAATAGTTATAGAATAAGAGACAGGACTAGTTATAGGCTACACTTCCCTTCTTAACATCACAATAATGAAATCAAAGTGGAAGGGAGATGGGCAGGATTGGTTAAAAAAATTCAGGTAGATTACCAATTCTTTCAAGTATTTCATGACACAATTACACAGCATCAGTGGCTCTATACCAATATTAAGAAACCTTAACAGATATATTTTGAAACACTTTACATACAAAATCAAAGCTAACTGGAAGAGAAATGGGCAGAATTGGCTACCCAGTTTTAAATGGATTGATATAACTTGAAAGTATGTCAAAATAAAATACAAAAATAGCTCTATATACCAATATCCATAACATGAAAAGATATGTTGTGAAAGTTAGTGGCTTACCTCAGACGGCAGGTGACGCTCACTAGCAAGACAAAGACCCAGACTTTCGACATAGCACAGCCGCAGCGCATCCCATCACCCATGCCTGAAAACACACAGCACGTCCCAGGATATCAGAGGAGTATAAATGTGGGAAGGAAACCTCCTGCAGATCCTGTGTTGCTTTATGAAAAGTCGTGACGTCTTCAGCCTACACAAGCATGCAACATCAATTCAGTGGAATGCGTAATGTCAACCGTTGAATTAAAAATGATTTACAGCTACAAAGACACATATGGTTTTATTAGCGTGGCAGCAGCCACACTTGAAATATTGGACAACTTTATTTCGGACTACAGTTATTATTCTTTACAATGTTACTCCTCTTACATCGTTTAAGCTAGAAATACCATTCAAACTTTAAAGCGTGCAGACCGGTCTGGAATAGTATCCTTGCATACAACTTATTCTTTTTTTTTTAATAGTATTTATACTTTTTAAACATTTACATTTTTACTACACTTATTAAACTGCATCCACCTTCATGGGATTTCTTCAACATTGTAAATGCTTCCATTGTGACATCATGACTTCCAACATTCCATTCATTGTAAATGTAACACTGCAACTAAGAACACAAATCAGACCACATTCCCAACAAGTTAGACAAAATTTTTCCTCTACTTCTCTGCTATTTAAAACTGAAATTGGAACAAACATATACCATACCGATCGAATTATACAGCTGTTTTACCAACTGCATCAATTACATTTCCTCTAACTTTTTTATTTTGTATTAAAGAAAATGAAATTTGGACCCCTTTCCCAACAAGTTAGAGAAAAGGTTAGTGTGTACTTCATCTGTTTTTTTCTGCTATTCAAATCTGGAATCGGAAAAACAAAAATATGTGCTATCATTTCTAACGATACAGCTGTTTTAGTAAACGCATTAACAATTTTCCCCAAAAACTTTTTCAAACTGAAATTCTGACCAAGTTAGACAAAGCTATTTACATAAATGAACATGGGTTTAAATGAGACCCATTGGAATACAGACGTAACAATTAAAAATGCTCTTGCTCATTGGTCAATTAAGCTACAAGACCAACTTTAAAACATTCAGTCTAAAATTATTTAGAATCTTTATTGACCATAACAATATACATTTGAATACATTCGCATAAAATAACCCACTAACAGTAACTCTTGAACTGTTCAAGCTAGATTCACCAAAACAACTTTCACATGTTCAGGCTATCCTAACTTTTAATTCTAATTCTAATTTATTTCAATATTTTTCAACTATAACTAGTTACATTTGCATAAATTCATATAAAATAACCCACCAAGAAGTAACTCTTGACCTGTTAATTAAAGCTAGAGACACCAAACCAACTTCCTCATGTTCAAGCTGTCCTTATCCCACTGTTACAAAAGAAACACCTCCGAGAGCTGAAGCAAGTCACACAATGTTTCTTTATGGAAAATTACCATCTAGTTATTATTATTATTATTATTAGGATGATATGTTTTATTGTTATATTTCTAGCAGCAGCCTTACCACTGGGGCTGTAGTTTATTAGTGCTGACACTGTGTTTCTGTAGTGGGTTATTATTCCATGTCATCATAACACACACAATGACTGTAGGCTACAGCACTTCCAATTATGACTGTAGGCTACAGCACTTCCAATTATGACTGTAGGCTACAGCACTTCCAATTATGACTGTAGGCTACAGCACTTCCAATTATGACTGTAGGCTACAGCACTTCCAATTATGACTGTAGGCTACAGCACCTCCAATTATGACTGTAGGCTACAGCACTTCCAGTTATGACTGTAGGCTACAGCACTTCCAATTATGACTGTAGGCTACAGCACTTCCAGTTATGACTGTAGGCTACAGCACTTCCAATTATGACTGTAGGCTACAGCACCTCCAATTATGACTGTAGGCTACAGCACTTCCAATTATGACTGTAGGCTACAGCACTTCCAGTTATGACTGTAGGCTACAGCACTTCCAATTATG